>CAJHNH020000426.1:55000-125000 GCA_905116865.2 Candidula unifasciata | reverse complement strand
ATAGATAGATAGATAGATAGATAGATAGATAGATAGATAGATAGATAGATAGATAGATAGATAGATTTTCCTAATTTGTCTGCACATTCTGCTTGAAATAGTTCTTTGTGAGTATTCAGTATCTCAAGTTAGGGAACTGCTAAACTATTCCTATTTCTTGTATGTTTGTGTCACATGTTTTTCAGTGTATGTTTTCATGTGTATAAAATAAGATGTGAACAATCACATTTGCTATAATGAAATGTAATTATATTGTTTCCATGATCAGCCAAAATATGAGTTGGGACTGAGGGAAATGATGCCCAAATATGTGCAGGGATGCTGTTACGTTTTGTGTGCCCACCATGTGCTCACTTAATGTGTTCACCTAAACAGGGGATTTATAACCCCAGGGGAAGAATGATGGGTGTACAGTATTTACTGTCACTGAAAGATAATATTCAGGACAGCATGCACAGATAAAATGGTTGGAGTTTCAGCACATAACCTGCCCCACGTGTTGATGTAAAAACAATGATTGGAAGTCTGAGTGAAGACGGACCACAGACTTAGAAAGTCAACTATCATGACATAGCTTGTGAGGGAAGGTAGGATATGTGACGTCCATGTAAGACAAACGACCTTCAGACTAGACTGGAGAGAATGTTGAATATGATGAGGAGTGATGGGATATATTTTATTATTATATGTTATATTAATTGATACATGTATTCTTAGTATAAGTCAAGATACTACACGTATGTGTTTTGTTTCCATGATTACAGCGCCCATGTGACGATCAGTCCATGAAGTAGACTACATTGTGTTAGACTCGGCCAGCTGGGAACGAGGTGGAAACGAGGTGGAGAACGAGGTGGGGACGAGCAGGGACCGAGGTGGAGGACCAGGAGAACTGGGAGGAAAAGGTGGAAGAACTTGACAGTACCCACGGCTGTCAGAGGTTCTATGATAATTAAGTTACGTCTCACCATGTGTTATGGATGTAAACTTATCACCACCATTATCCATTCACTTTAATCTTAGGTGCTCAGTTATCTAGCTGAAGCCCCTCATTATCACCATACCATCACTATCTATTATAACAATAATGATGACTAATGTCATACTCTGATTGCTAGGTTAATAAATCAAATATATGGTCTTATCCTGCATCAGTTTTTGTAATTCCAAATGTCTGTTCTTACACGTTTAACTACACTGTTAAGATAGAATACCATTTGGTGGGGGCTCAAATAATATGATAATAATTCTTTAATTATTAATAATAACACCGGGAGAAGGTAGATGACGGAGGAATCATTTGCCCGGTCTAATAATTCATTAGGTATAATGCTATAGACATCTAAAATTCCTTTCCTTCTCTTGTGGGCACCAAGTGCAGCTAATGTTAAAGTACTTAACGAGCCAATATGGTTGTTTTCTTGGATATCCAGGACTTTGTCTGAGAGCAACATAGCTCGGATTTTAGTTCCGTTAATCTGGTGGAGGGAATGTGTTGAGAGGAAAATCCCTACTCAACATTATAAACCATTAATCCACCGCGTCACGTCACGTCACATTCTTCTTATTCCTCTTCTTCTTCTTCTTCTTCTTCTTCTTCTTCTTCTTCTTCTTCTTCTTCTTCTTCTTCTTCTTCTTCTTCTTCTTCTTCTTCTTCTTCTTCTTCTTCTTCTTCTTCTTCTTCTTCTTCTTCTTCTTCTTCTTCTTCTTCTTCTTCTTCTTCTTCTTCTTCTTCTTCTTCTTCTTCTTCTTCTTCCTCTTCTTCTTCTTCTTCTTTTTCTTCTTCTTCTTCGTATTCTTTCGTCTTACTGATACCAGATTGTAGCCCAGTATCGTGGTTTTCTGCGTTTGTCTTGCTTTTCTCAGGTGGCTTGAGTGATGGATTTGGTAATCTTTTCGCAGGTGTAGAAACCATTTCTATTTAGTTTTGCAGTTTCCGACCCAAAATCTTTTCTGATATTGGTATTTCTGATGCTGAATCTCCTTGTTACATTAATGATTTGTTGCAAAAATTCCATTTCTGTTTCTATTTTCCCTTTTTTTTTTTAATCAGGGCATGAACAAAGTTACCCTGGTAGGTAACTCAAGTAAATACCGTAAACTTTGGATTATAAGAGCAACAGAGTATCCTAGAGAAGGCATGTGAACGGTATACCTCGGTGGAATCAATTCCCTTGTGTCTGCTTCATCATCATTATCTTCATCAGTTTTCTTTATGCCTAGTGGCACAAGAGGCTTCAGGAAGGACTTTTCATGCTCTCCTGTCCTGTGCAATTTTCAGTGTAGTTTTCCATGTCAGAGATGCCGCATTCAGGTCACTCTCCATCGTTTGTCTCCATGTTGTTTTGTGTGTGTGTGTGTGTGTGTGCCCCAGTTTTTTTTTCTCTCTCTCTTTTTCTCTGGTATTCACGTATGAGCTGTTTTTGGCAGGCATATTAGGATTCATTCTCATAACGTGGCCAAGCCATTTCCATCTTCTCTTGGTTATCACACTGACTAGAGTTTCTTAGTTTGTGACTTGAAGTAGTTTAGTGTTTGAAACTGTGTCTGCTTCGGTATATGCTAGTGTAACTCTACTGTAAAGAACCTGAAGAAATAAGCGAATTACGCCTGGCAGTACACTGTGCAACGTATAGTATGAAACCGTCTTATTTAAAACAAATCGATGCAAGATATGAATGGCAGAGAGATATGAACAAGTATGATAGCTTATGCCAGGAAGCGTGCGCACACCGTGGCGATGATGATTGCGAGTGAATGAATATTTTTAAAGCAAACTCTAAAAACTCTAAAACAAATACCATAGCCTCAAAGAAACAACAAATATTTTAGAAAGAAACAAACTACCCATGTTTCACGTGTGTTGACTGAAGTGTTCTATCTTTCAAGTAGAACATTGTTACCCAGAGTAAGTGGTAAAGTGATGTTTAGTACTGCAGGTGCCAATTTGTTGTAAGAAGTTCTGAAACTGGTTTGTGTATGTGAGGTTCATATTAAATTGTGTAAGCATCGACTATAACATTCCAGGAGATATACAAATATTACAACATTAACGGAGATAACAGGCAACGATTCTAACACGGCGGCCATTCTGTGCATCAACTCAGGTATGCAGAGATATTGGGGGAAATCATATATTCTAATCAGTGAGATGATACATAAAGTCTCTTTTTCGCTTTCTCTGTCTGTCTGTATCTCTCTCTCTCTCTCTCTCTCTATATATATATATATATATATATATATATATATATATATATATATATATATATATTCTCTCTCATTCTCTTTCACGGTCTGTCTTACTCTTTATCTGACACACACACACTCTATCTCTCTCTCTCTCTCTCTCTCTCTCTCTCTCTCTCTCTCTCTCTCTCTCTCTGTATATATATTTCGTCATCATCATCAATCACAGGTCTTTTACAGAACGTCGCATTTGACACAACCTGCCAATTCTCCAGTCCTGTGGGCTTTAAGTGCCAATGTATATGCAATGTCTGCCTCTACATCGTTTTCTGTAAACTGTAACCTCCATCATCGTTCTGTCTAGGCCACCAGCTTTCGGAACAGGTTGCTGTTTATGAGCCAGTTCTCTTCGATGCCCAGATCACATAGGATGTCGATATTTTATTTTTCTTGGTCCATGGTATTTTAAGAACTTTTATGTATTCATTTTTTTTTTAAAGCAACAATTTTGTTTTTATATGATTTAGTAAGAGGGTGTGACTCACGTCGATAAGTTGCCACGAGAATGAGGCATGATCTCAGATGTTTACTTTGAACATTGATAAGTTGCCACGAGAATAATGCATGATCTCGGATGTCTACTTTAAACATTGATAAGTTGCCACGAGAATGAGGCATGATCTCAGATGTCTACTTTAAACATTGATAAGTTGCCACGAGAATGAGGCATGATCTCAGATGTCTACTTTAAACATTGATAAGTTGCCACGAGAATGAGGCATGATCTCAGATGTCTACTTTAAACATTGATAAGTTGCCACGAGAATGAGGCATGATCTCAGATGTCTACTTTAAACATTGATAAGTTGCCACGAGAATGAGGCATGATCTCAGATGTCTACTTTAAACATTGATAAGTTGCCACGAGAATAATGCATGGTCTCGGATGTCTACTTTGAACATCAATAAATTGCCCCGGGAATGATGCATGATCTCAGATGTTTACTTTAAACTAGGGCTGTACCAAATAGTGATTTTCACTATGCGGCCGAATACAAATAGCTGGACCAACTATTCGGCCGAATACAAATACGAATAGTGTATCATCATCATCAGGTGCCACAATCTGCGATTAGTTCGTGTGCTGACACACCTCCATGCCATGCAACAAGACTGTCAAGAATCTTCTCTCGTTGTCTTCCTCTATCCCTCCTTTCTCAGATCTTTCCAGTGGTCTACACATGTTCCATTTTCCACCTTCTCATAACATGGCCGAACAATGATGACTGTCTTCTTCTGATGTCTGTGATAAGTTGTCTTCGGGCTCTCGCCTCTTTCAAAACCTCTTGGTTTGCGTTTTTTGGCTGTCCAAGATATTTTAAGCACTGTTCTGTAAAACCACATCTCTGAGGCCTCAAGAAATTGTTTGACTGCCTACCGATTGTCCAGGCAATCAGCCATATGTTAAAACTGGATGTATGTAGCAAGCAAGAATTCTTTTTCTAACCTTCAATGACAAAGATATATTGCGTAAGATATTCTTTATTTCATAAAATGCAGTTTTTACCTGTATATTATGTTTCTTATTTTAGTAATGCATCTTCCATCTGATGTTATCCATGTGCCAAATTCGCATTTAAATCATCGTTCGCTCAGCTGATTGTTCGATGTAATTTAAACGCACCTTCATATTCTCGTTAGCAATATCTTCAAATTTGATTTGGGCAAGGACACGTTGAAAGAACGAAAAACTGCATGATTTTCTCTCTCTCTCTCTCTCTCTCTCTCTCTCTCTCTCTCTCTCTCTCTCTCTCTCTCTCTCACTCACTCTCTCACACACACACATACACATACACACACATACAGACACACACACACACACACACACACACACACACACACACAAGCAACAAAAAAGAACGCATTGCCTTTAAATATAAGTGCTTACTTGACGAGGCTAACAGTGACTATTGCACAGACCACATTTTCCACTTTAAAATTTCAGCTAAAATGTAATCACAACCTTACTAATCCGCAGCACCATCAGATGGAGGATCGATCGCACCTCGAGATAAATACAAAGACAATTTTTAGCACGCTGCGGTTGGCATTTTTTGCAGTATGATACAATTTGAGTGTGAACAAGGAACAAACTCTTTTCGACAGTGGCGAGGAAAGACAATTTCAATTTTAACTTTTAAGTATCTTCATGCCTTCTTTAATAATGTCACAATTTATAGCCGACTTTTCTTGATTTTCGCCGCGACACCCCTGGCATACGCATCCAGTTTGAGAGCCTCTGCTGTAATGTCTCGGTAGAGTCAGCAGGCAAAGACCTTTCCAGCTGCTGTATGACGCAACCAGGTCGCAGTTTTCCTCGCTACGACAGACTTAGGCAAAATAAACTATTGTGTTAATGAGAAAGTTATTTCAGTCCATCGCAGTGTGTGAAGAAACAGGTGTAAGGTAACCACTATTCGTATTCGGCCCAACCGCAAGTATTCGGCCTAATACCGAATAGTTATTAGGTCCACTATTCGGCCCCGAAGCAAATACGAAGCGAATATTCGGTACAGCCCTAGTTTAATTTAAAACAATTCAGACAACTCTGACCAGTGGCACCAGTGGAGTGGAAGTTCTAGACTAAATTGTCAAGTAATTATCTGAGACCAGAACTTTAGGGGTAGTTTCCACTAGTCAGCATTTATTCTGTGCAGATGGTCTACGTGTAACGAACTCATTGAATTAGAAGGACAACATGCTGGGAAAAGACAGGCAGGGTTTCAAAATTAGACCTTTCTAAGGTTTGCTTTCAAGTTATGTTACTCCTCTCTTTCTATATCCTCTTTATGTCGCTGTTGACACACAAGGCATTTACAAGTGGTCCCCATTGCTGCCGGTCTGCTGCTTTTTTGCCCACGGTATTTCATGTAAGTTTACATTCCTTCATTTCCCGTTCTACTGTCCTTCTCCAGGTTTCCTTATGTTGACCACGTCTCCTTTTTCCATCTGCTGTCCACTGGAGAGCTGTTTCTGCCAGTGTCACAAGGCGTTCTGCAAACATGTCCAAGCCATCTCCATCATCTTACTTTGATAACATTTGCCAGTGATGCACATTCTGTTTTCCTCCTCAGTTCTTCATTTGTGATCTTGTTTGGCCAAAATATTCGTAGAATTCTCCTTAAACATTTTTTTTTAAGTTCCAAGTTTATGTGTAATTTACGCTGTCATTTTCTAACATTTACTGTTGTATAATAGTATCCCTTAAATGTTGCCCTTGTATATTCTGCGTTTTGTCTTCAAACTAAAACCATTTGACTTCGACATATTGTTAAGCATGGCAAATGCTTGATTTGCTGTGTTTATTCTTGATGTTACATCTTTTTTTAGAATCTCCATCTGGAGAAATTTTACTTCTAAGGTATATAAATTCTTCAACTTCCTCTATTGCTTCATCGTTTAAGATAATTAGATTTTCTGTTTTGAAATTATTTCTCATTACTTTAGTTTTACTGGGGCTAATTTTGAGTCTTATCTTAAGGGCTGTTGGTGAAAGTCTTTCAATCTTTTCCTGAGCGTTCACTTGACGGCTTGGTATAAAGCTGATGTCATCTGCATAGTCCAAATCCTCTAAAACAGAGGTGAGTGACCACCTGATGCATCTTTTCTATCTCGTGTTACTTCCTACATCAGCCAGTCAACGTCCAAATTGAACAAAAAGGGAGATAATATGCATCCGTGTCTGACTCATGTGTTGACAAAAAAACTTTCTGTTGTATAATTATCAGAAAAACTGCCTTACAGAAACTAAATAAATCGCTTTGATCAAATTTACTATTTTTTGTGGTACACCATAGTGACATAAAATCTTCAGTTGTGATTCCCTATGCAGGCTATCAAAGGCTTTTTCAAAAAAGGCTTTTTTCAAAATCCACAAAGATCATATAAACTGCTCTATTCCATTTGTTTCTTTGTTCAATTATTTGACGCAGCGTGAAGATGTGATCAATACATGATTTCCACTTTCTGAGTCCTGCTTGCTATTGCCTCATTATACTATCAAGTGTTTGAGCTATTATTTTAAGAATTATCCGGCTAAAGATTTTACTATTACTGATAATACTATGATACCTCTCCAGTTGTCACAGTTTCCTAAATCTCTTTTCTTTGGTAATTTAATAATAGGACCCTTTTTTACACTTCTGTTGGATTTCTTCTTTGTTCAATATTTCTTGAAAAATCTTACACAATCGTTTTGGTGTTTTAATTTCTTTCACTTTCAACATTTCTGGGCAGATTCCATCACACCCAGGTGTTATGTTGACCTTTTGAATTTTAATCGCCTCCCTAACCTTTGCCTCTGAAAAAGGCTCTAGGTTTATCTGTAGGTCTTCCTGTGCCTCAGGTATATCAGTGTGTTACCTCTACTCATAAGAAGTAATTTCATACTAACATAATCACTCTCTCATATGCGTATTTAATTCACTGACTGATGCATTATCATCATAGCATCGGATTATTGATTGCAACATCGTAAACCAATACCATTCAATTTATTTTGCTTCTTCTTCTTCTTCTTCTTCTTCTTCTTCTTCTTCTTCTCTTCCACCTTGTACCTCATCGAAGTGTCGGGGAGGGGGGGGGATGTAATGTTCGTTGATGAGCTCTGTCAAGAGCACTATTAAGACTGATGTTCATTTCTATAAGGCTGTTCTTAATGCCATCACTCCATATTTTTCCGAGGTCTTCCACTCGCTCTATACCCGTTGTAACTCTTTAGTGTGGCTCGCTGTGGCAGATAGTACCAGGGCATTCTTGTTAGGTGTCCAAACCATTTCATTTGTTGTTCTTTGATGACCTGTAAGACTGGCTTTATTCCTAGCATTCGTCTGATTTCATGATTTCGTATTCTGTCTTTCCTTGAAACTTCTGCAGCTCTTCTAAGGCATTTCATCTCTGTTGTCACAATTTTACATTCATTGGAGGATGTAAGTGTCCACGTTTGGCATTGATATTTTGCTTCAGACTGGAATATTATACTTTATGTCACGTTATAAATCCTAGTTGGGTGAATTGTGTACTTAGGTTCAAGTGTCTTTGTGCATACTAGTTTACCTCAGGTCACTTGTGTGTAGATCACTTGATGAAGGCTTTGTTATAAATTAATACCAGGAGAGAAGTACGTCGTAGGGGTTAACTGTGTATCTTGATATTGTAGTCTCTCGTTAATCTTGATATCTAACTACCCTTTTCCTACTCCTGTGGATACAAGTACAGCTACTTTCATTTTATTGTACGAGCCACTTTTGTTGTTTTCTTAGTTATCCAGGATCTAAGGATCAACATAGCTCAGATACTAGTCCAAGTTTTAACGTGGGTGTTTAGTGCTAGGATTCAAAACGACACACTCACTAAATAAGTAGATATCCACGTGGGGTTGACATCAGTTGGGGTCACGCCCGTAATATAAACCCGGCATCTTCTAGATTTGGGCCAGACCTTTTTCTAAAATGACCTTGGCTCCCAGGTCAACCCAGCCTTAAGTGAGTACCAGATGCAGTCCTAGGAAGTAAAGGCGGCCGGCGTGATGCTGATCACATCACCCGTCTTGTGCCGTTGGTTTATAAAATATAGGTCTAGCCCTATATACCTAATACACCCGAAAGGCATGAAAAGGGGTTCTTTACTTTACTATTTATGTTTTTAATGTTGTATTTAAAGTTTCCCAGTGGAGAAAATCTACATTCTTTGGTCATGCCATGAGCAAGAGAAAAACTGGAAACCACGGTAATGGCGGGAAAGTGAGAGTGGGAAGAGGGAGACCGATAGTGCTGATACTGTACTAGTTGACATCATGGCATCAAAGTACACACACCAGAAGGTTGTGAATAGACATGACTGCAAACGCCACAAAGCGTGGACTAAAAGAAAAACGTATTGTTGTTATAATCTGTCATATTATTGTTTTTTTGTTTTGTTATTTACATCCTTTTCTGTTCATCAATCTTCATTTCTGTCGACTTGTGTTGCCTGGTGTGTTGGTTGTTGTTTAGTCACTAGATAAAGTCTTCAGGTAGAGGTATTGTGTGACAACTGTAGTTGTTTACATTGCAGGATCAGTAGCTGCCTGCTCTCGCACTCAAGTGGGAGCTTAACACAACAGCCAACTTTGAATGAAGAAGAGAAAACAAAAAGGGGCGGGTGGGGGACCAGTCAGTGGAATGACGAAACGTTCTATTGTATTTGTGTGTTCCTGTTTCCTTACCCTCTGTTGGGCCTACTAGACAACAGATTGTGTTGATACCTCAACTTCGCCGACTCAGAACTGCTGTAGGATGCACATTTATACTGGTTTAAACACAACACTGCATCATATGTATTGTAAGGGTTATAAATAGGTTTCAAAATTCCAACATGCCGGGTCCGATTCGCTGCAGGGGATTTGGTAGCAGGCCGGTCTGTGTTGATTTTCGACACTGCTACTGGCGGCGATCTTATAGGAAGCAATTGCAAACTTATGAGCCTGAAATGGTTCTATCTCCCTCAAACAAACAGTCGAATATTTTATGGGGTGGTAGATAAGCTGAATGCAGTTGTGTGACCTAGGCTGCACTCTCTTGTGGGACGTAGGTAAGGATGGGTTAGACCCAGTTCTAGATGTTTTGGGGTAGTTAAAAGCATCAGAAAGCCGAGAAACCTGCTCTTACCACCCTAGAAAATATTGGACTGTCCTGTGACGCCATCCTGGGGGTGGGGGGGGATATCAGGGAAGCATCCCCGAAATAACCCAGCAAGACCTTTTATCATTGACGTCATCATCAATTTCTCAAAACACCCCGTATCGTTGGGTTACCAGTAAAACCACAAACCAACAAAATGCCTCTCTGGGTCCTGTGACGTCCCGTGAAGCAGTCTCCCTCAACATGTTTACACCAGCCGGACACCCAAACAAGAGAAACTGATTTGTGAACCACTGACAGCTAACCGAGAGAGAAGAAACATAACTGTTGTAAGTAAGTTTAACCCCACCAGGACATCACATAGAGCGATAAACATCGGGTGACAGAAAGTGCCACAATGCGGATGAAAATCACCCGTGGAGAGGTCCCGAAAACCCCGTTCAACCGTTAGGTTATATTATGGTCCCTGACAAAAGCCGGGTGGGGCGTCAAAAAATTGCATCCCACAAGGGGGGGGGGCGACGTTCATATCACTCCCATGGGGTCGCGACACACAGGTTGAGAATCACTGATCTGATACGTTAAACCTCTATTGTGACAGAGTTCCTCGACACAATACATACCAAGTGCTTTCATCTCGGTGTCAAAAAACAAATCACGTTCCAGGTATATCGTCGTATGTTGTGGAATGCTACGTTTTGCTGAAGACACAACAATAAATAAATCAAGACCAATGATGGATAACCACAACATACTGACAGGTCCCTTTAAACGGGTAATTCCTAACTTTTCAATCCAGCAGCGAAGCAAGCCATGCGAATACATTAGCCTACGCTGACAAAAGGGGATTTGCGTGGTCACGAGGCATGGTGTCGCCCTCGAGTGCTAGAGGTTCTGGGTAATGGCTGGAATTGTTTCACGTGCACTTACACTTCCAATAATTCCCCCTGGTCTTTGGGTAATGAGATCGGACGCCCGTGTGTACTGCACACTTTCCAGTTAGAAATCGAAAAGAGTAGCCTAACGGCGCTGTCCGGACATCTTTTGATGTTAAAAATCTTTTAGGATCCTCGCCGGTGCCACAGAGCCTGTGCACTGTGCTAAGCTTCTTCGGACTCAGACTTGAATTAGAAGAAGAACCGAGCACTTCTGGGTTACTACGCGTGTGCCATGTTGAATCATTGTTCAAAACTTCAAACTTCAAACTCTGACACAGTAGTTTATTCAGACCGCAGCTGTTGTCCTACCGCCTTGCATGAATTAAAATGAAGTCACACCCCCCCCCCCCCCCCCCGGTTGTTACACTACATTAAAAAAGGGAAAATCATAGGGACGTAATATACAGCAGAAGCAACACACATTTTCAAACATTTTGTTAGTGGTCAGCAACCAAATCTGGGATCATTGGTAACGCTCCCAGCGGCTAGATGTTTCCGCTTGGAGGCCTTGGGTTCAAATCCGCACGGGGTTTTATGTTCCACAAAATGACCTGGGTTCCCAGGTGGATTCGGCTTTAATTTGGTACCACAAACTGTCAGGAGAAGTTCAAGCGGCCGGCGTATTGCTGACCATTTTGTCCACTGAGTATCAAACTGACTGTTTAAAAATATGGGTTAAGCGCCTGACACGCCAGTGGTGACAGAAAGACACTGTACTTTACTCAAATAAATAGTGCACGGACCAGGAACAACAAACAGTAGTGAAAGAAATGGACTTTACTTAAATAAATAGTGCACGGGGTAGGAACAACAAATAGTAAGCAAAAGGAATGCACTTTATTTAAATAAATAGTGCACGGGTAGGAACAACAACAAGTTGTAAATGAAATGCACTTTAATTTAAATAAATAGTGCACGAGCCAGGAACAACAAACAGTAGGCGAAAGAAAGATACTTTACTTTACTAAAATATATAGTGCACTGGGCAGGAACAACAAACAGTAGAAAAAAGAAATATACTTTACTTTACTTAAATATATAGTGCACGGGGCAGGAACAACAAACAGTGGGCAAAAGAAAGATACTTTACTTTACCTAAATAAATAATGCACGGGGCAGGACCAATAAATGAGATTTGTCAACAGTTAACAAGCAAATTTAGAACAGATTTAGATCTAGAATAGAAATCTAGGCTTTGAGATAACATACCTTTTAAGTAAAAGAAAAGGTTAGGTTAATCTTCAGCAATACTCAGGTATTTTTAATTTGAATATAAAAGACCCGAAATCCGATTTAATGGAGAGAGTGGGTGGTTAGAGAATGTGTGTGGTTGGAGAGAGTGTGTGGTTAGAGATAGAATGTAGATGTAGGAGAAGCAGTAGGGCGATGAAGCAGCGTTGGCGTGTCTTTATGTCTGTTTGTAGGTGTGATTGATGTTGCGGCTTGTGTTCCCTTGCCTAGTTGCCCAGTGGCAAGTGGCAATAAAACCCAGTTCTTGTTTTTCTAGTGCGGATTTCATTTATCGCATTGTGGAAACATAAGACCTAAAGTTAATGTAAATCTTCGTTTTCACTTATAGCCATTTAAATTTGTCTATGAGAAATATCTATTTTACCTCGTACTGTAACTTTTCTGGGTGAGGTCCAGGACTCTAATGTTTTTGTTTTGTTTCTAATAAAAATTTAGTGGAACTATTTATTCACATATTTAAAAAAAAAAAAAAAAAAAAAATGCAGTTAGTTACATATTATTTCCAGGATATAAAAAAAAATCCCAGCACTGAGTGACTTCTTCTTCTTCTTCTTCTTCTTTTTCTTCTTCTTCTTATTTTCTTTCTCTTCTTCTTCTGAGAAGAGACGAAGAGAGAATCACCAAACAGTCACTGAAGCGGTAATTAAAGGGAATAAGGAAACCAGGGTGTACAAGAGAAACCCTGAAGCGAACGTTGATGAGAGAAGTCGAAGATGCTTGACTGGATTTCATCGATGAGGTCGAAGTGACCGCAAGGGATGGAGAAATGGACTGTGAATCCTATGTCACATGCAATGGCACAATGGGAAAATAAATTAATGAGTTACCTATTGCTTCCTGTTGGGGTCTTAACCTCTTATCTTGTGGAAAAAAACACAAAGCGGTCTGTTGCTAAATTACTGACAGCTGGTTCGAACCCTTGATACTGAATAATGAAACTGCGTTCACAATAAATAAACGATTAAAACACGATGCAATCATGTGGACGGTCTCGTATTTAAACGTCTCTCTCTCTCTCTCTCTCTCTCTCTCTCTCTCTCTCTCTCTCTCTCTCTCTCTCTCTCTCTCTTTTCTCTAAATATATATATATATATATATATATATATATATATATATATATATATATATATATATATATATATATATATATATATATATATACTAGCTGTACCCGACACGCGTTGCTGTGGCTGATCTGTCAAAAGGGAAAAGAAAGAAAACAGAAAGCGCACGTGCTTATATGGTTAATATCAGTTATTGTACAGATACAGAGATGGTCTGGTATGCCAACTCTAGAACAAGCAACAAATAAGTGACCTCTCCACGGGTGATCCTCATCCACATGGTGGCACTTTGTGTCATCGGGTGTTTATCGCTTGTGTGATGTCCTGGTGGGGTAAAAATTACTACTATTAGCAATGTGATTTCCCCCCCCCCCCCCACCACCGCACAAATCCCCCCCCCCCCCCCCCCCCAAACAGTACAATATAACACTATCGTCTGCAAAGACGGGAAAGTTTCAACCACTTAACCAATAATAATAACGTGTTGTAAAAAGTAAAAGTAAAGGGCCCTTCTCCACGCCTTTAGGCGTATAGGGCATATAGGGCTAGACCTATTTTTTTATAGACCAATCGGCACAAGATGGGTGATGTGGTCAGCATCACGCCGACCACCTCTACTTCCCGGGACTGCACCCGGTACCCACTCAAGGCTGGGTCGACATGGGAGCCAAAATCATTTTTGAAAAAAGCCCGTCTCCACCAGGAAGCGAACCCACGACTTTACGATCCCTAGCGAGCGTCTAGCAGTTTCGCTACTGCGACATAACGTGTTGAATGATACATAAATATAATAACATTTAAAATAATATGAAGTGCATAAACATACTTGTTTAGAGAAATTCTATACATGGATTTAGGGACTTAGACTCCTTACAAAATAACGGGGGGGGGGGTGGGGGGAGGGGTGGCGGGGGCGGCACAGATTTGGGAAGGGTGTAGTACTCATGGATTGTGAGCTACAGGTTTTAATGCTTACGAAAAAAGCCTCAGAGCATTAAACAAGCTTTTGTTGTAACCTTTTTGTACCCGACCAATGATTAGCTGAAGAGATTACGTAGATAACTGTCATGGATCAATATGTTAATCCGGCCTTTAAAAACAAAATTTAAGTGCATAAATAAATGATCAATATCACGATTATGTACCACTTCAAGGCAAGTACAGTGCCAAACGTGAACCTTCAGCAAGCAGGATACAGTCTGTTGCAAGCGACTGTGATTACAATCATATAATGGGCTCCCTTTTTTGTCACTTAACATCCTTATGAGCAGCAATAAAAGTAAGTTTAATATATCACACATTTACATATCTTTTATAGTTTTTTTAAACGTAAAAGGGGAAATCTGAGAAAACCGTTTTCTTACACAGCATCTGGTTCAGCTCCTCACGGAAATCATTTACGTGTCCCCCGTGTGGGTTCCGGGGCCCTATTATAGGGAAAACAAGAATAGACCCACTGCCTACCTAAAAGCATGTCATAAGATTAGACTAACTGGGAGCTTTCGAAGTCGGATTGCATCTACCTGAGGGGCAAGAACCAACAGTCTGCACAGGAAACAACAGTCTACACACAGACATGTCTGATCTGTCAAATGGAAGCACACGCAACACTCAGGTTCTGGGACAGAAGTGCAGTCCAGAAGACGAATAACCAGAACTTTCCGCCAGAGTTTACAGCTGGTAAACGCAAAGAAGAAGATTTCCGTGTGCTATATATTATATGAGATGCATGACAAAAGCTGCCAACCTTTCAATCCGAGATCGAGTGAACAATAATAATATCAGACTGATTGTCGGAACGACTTCTTGTGCTAAAACAGCAGATCCGGTGGTTTTGGTAATCTCGTTAGAATGCGACCAGATCAGATACCAACACAAGCACTACATCTCAAAAAAAAAAAAAAACAGCTACAAGATCGAGAGGACGGCCGCGAAAATATGGATTGACAACATTAAAGACACTCTATGAAGATTAGGCAGTTTTTTTTTTTTTTTAAACTAAGTTAACACATGGGCCGAAATGTTGAAGTGGGGATCGTCATGGACCAGAGCTCCGAGCGTCAGCGTAGGGCCGAATTCGGCCAGCGAGCCGGGAGTTAAATAGTCCTGGTTTAGAGAGTTCACACGGGAACATCTTAAACTTATAGTGCGTGCAGCGTATCTCCTCCGAGCTGCTACCGGAAAAGATTGACACCCTGAGGTCAGAAGATCTGAATCTGGATGCGAGACCATCAGGACCTCAGATACCTCATTCAACCTCCAAGGAAATTACATGCAATCATGCGCGGGCAAGGATGTGATGCAGCGCCAAGTGGAGACAACATTACCAACTAGCACCGTTAAGCTTTGTTTGAATCAAGCATGCAGACTCTCACTGCATTTGATCCTGGAGAGGGAAGGTAAGCTTTGAAATACTGCTCTAGAAGAGATGCTACTGCAGTGGGATTGTGACTTGGGTAGGTCCTTATACCTCTGGAGACTTCCTCTGTCTCTTCTCCGCTCTGTGTACAGGGACAGACGAAGAGCATGGGGTTTCATAGAAAAGGCCAATGTACGTCGCCTAGTGCAGCAAAGCCTTGTATATGATATCACAACGTCTAGTTTGACAATGGAGGTGGAGGCCGTCACTGCTGCCTTCCGCTGGCTTGAGACGGATATACAATAAGACGGTTGCTGGTACCATAGGAACTGGAACACTTTGCTTGCTGTTGAAGTTGGGGACTGAGCACTTATGGGAATGTCCCGAGTTATTTGAATTCGATTCTCATTTCAACATTCAACATTTGGTTCCTCAGTCATGATTTACCCGCCCCCCCCCCCTCCCCCTCTCGTGATTACAGTTCATAGCTAATCTGATATCTTCACTTGTTTAGGATTAGACAAGCTAACTTAAATGGTTGGCGTCTTGTTTCTGAAGTCAGTGTCTGTGGCTTAGAAGTTGCGAACGATACCCGGTTCGATCCCAGCTGCGTGCCTTGCGCCTGACGTTGGTTTCGACAGTGGTATCGAGAAGCCGACCGCCCAGAAGCAATGGCAAACTACTGAACGTAAATTTGCCTAGAAAAATCACAACAGCCAAAAAATGCTGGGGCTGGTTCTGCAACGTCCTGTAAAGGATACGCAACTAACTAATTAACTTGTTTATGAGAACTACAAGATTGCGCAGAAATATTTGACGGTCCGATGTGTAATTTCCGAGGTTCTATACAGGTCTACCGACAAACTGGTTGAACAGCGTGGCAATTTTAGAATATGCACATTTTTAGTGTCAATAAATCAATTTGTGCGGAATCTCGAGTTTATATGGAAAACAGTTTAACTCTTTTAATCCCAGACAAATGTTACTTAAACTCGTTCTATTATCAGAGGTTGTACCTAATAGTATGTAACTTTGAAGTCTGATGTAGGTATACAAAAGACACTGAAAAAAAAATGGTTAAACTGACAATTTAGATAAATTGCGTTAATGTAGTCGTTATCTCTTATAGAAGAAGCAAAAACGGTATAATGTCTTTGGAGTGATCAAGAAACTCGTGGTGAGTTGCTTGAACCCAAAAAGTTTAACGATGTATGAGATCCGAAAAGTGCAGGATAGCATGGCCAACTACCATCCATGACGCATTCTTGACTTCAGTTTGACTCATCAAACCAATGCTACCACCTAGCTATCAACACTTACATAGAACACAAGGAAGCGAAACCAAGCCCACTAGCGGTGCAGGTATTTGAAGTCGCTCATCCTTAAAGCTCAGATTGACTACCTATGTGAGTATAGATCAGTTTCCCCCACCTTCTTTTATACCCGCTGCCCTCCAGAAACAGGGTAACTTGTTTTGTGTCCCTTCTTCTTCTTCTTCTTAAAGTCCATGCCGTGTGGCGTTGGTAGTCATGTCTATCCACAACCGTCTGTCTCTTGTACTTTTAATCAACTCTGACACAGATGGTCTTCCATAGTCCATGCCGTGTGGCTTTGGTAGTCATGTCTATCCACAGCCTTCTGTCTCGTGTACTTTCCATCAACTCTGACCCAGATGATTTTCCATGCTATGATGTCAAATTGTCCAGCATATTTTCTCTCGCTCTTGCTCTGCCTCTCCTCCCCTCCTACTTTCCCACTGTCACGATGTGCTCCAGTTTTCTTTTTCTCATAAAATGATCACAGAATGTAGATTGTCTCTTTCTGATGTGAGCAATCTGTTCTCTTCGCGAGTCAGTTTCTCAATACATTATCATTACTATTTTTTTTTCTGCCAGGGTATTCTCATCTGTCTCTAAAACCACATCTCTGCAGCCTTCCAAAAAAGTTTTCACTAATCAACCAACTATCCATGATTCACTTCTCTATATCAAAATATAATTTATATACCTTTCTAAGAATTATCTTTCTCGCCTCAACTGACAAATAAAGATTACACAAAATATTCTTCATTTTGTAATTTGTTGCCTTTGCTATAGATTTTCTAAATTTAACTTCTGTAATACATCTTCAACTGATGATATCACGGTACCCAAGTACTTAAACATATCAACTTGCTTGAGGTTTGTCCCATTTGCTTTGATTTTGGAGGGTCAGTTTTCTTTACTAAGACCCTTGTTTTCACTTTCCGTTACAATTATATTCACCATTTCTTGCCGTTGTGTTTCATTTTTAGCGAATGAAAAACTACATCTTCAGCATGTGGCAGGTTGTTAACAATATGCCCACCAAGCGATATTCCTGGCATACCATCTATGGATCTAATTTTTATTTTACTGTACAAATTGAATAAATGGTGTGGTTGTACACATTCCTGTCTAAGGCCTTGTTTAATGTTTTAAAAAGTTCTAACTTGTTTGTCAATCCTTATGGCTGCTTGTGTTGCCAGTATATGATTTTATTTTAAAATTATTCTCAGATCTTTACTATGAATGTTTAAGATTTCTATGTTTCTAATAATTTCTTTATGTTTCAATTTATTAAATGCTTTAGTGTATCAATAAAGCACTAATACAGATCTCAGTTTATTTCAACCATTCCTTTAAAAATAGTTCTCAAGATAAATATGGCTGCCCACCTGATAGCTAGCTAACCAAACACAGAGACTAAAACAAATGTAGATATCAAAATATTTGACAACTTTGATGTGACAAAATTACAATTTTCAGCCAAGGTGACTTCTTCTGCTTATAGGTTAGAAGAATATTGTAATAATAGCTAGAGCGTTGTTTCTGATAAACGAAGCGTTGCAGTAACATCGGTTTGATTATTATGTTTGGTTTTTATTAATGACATGGTTGATAACGTTTGTTCTTCTTTACACATAAAAGGAAGTCGGAAAAACAAGCCAACAATGTGATAACTCCGTAACTCAGAGAGAGAGAGAGAGAGAGAGAGAGAGAGAGAGAGAGAGAGAGAGAGAGAGAGAGAGAGAGAAATAAAACTCAGACAATTACTGCATGTTATGTTCGGACATAAGAGTGACGTTAAAAGACAACTGGATCAGATTGTCTTGTTCCTGATGACTACACGCGCACGGTCTATTATCGTCTAAGAAGGAATTATTAATCCAATGGTTGCTTTTATGTGGATCCTCATTTTTACGTTTTCTAACTGTTGAAGTTTTCCAGAATTTGTATTTGTTTAATTCCTATCAAAGGTGTTAATTCTACAATTTCACGGCACTCTGTTACATGATTAGGCAGATATTTTTGGCGGCCTATCTGGACTTTTTCGCAGCTCACCAATGGGCCGCGGTCCATGGGTTGAAGAACACTGGATCGCCTACAAACCAAGACACAAGGGGGTTTCAAGTGAAAACCTTAAAATGTATGCTAGAAATAACGATTATCATGCCATTGTCTCGTAACCTGTCAATACTGTTGTTAAGGATGGCGAGAGTGTTATTACGGTGCAAACTAACACACTGATAATAAAGACAGTTTAAAGATGACCGCCCCACTTTTGACATGTACCAGAGAGGAGCATTGTTCAGTTATCTGTTCTGTTTTACAAAGTGAAGCGGTTAAACATATAGAAAATCCATCAGAGAATGAAATCCAGTATGCCGATGCATGCCTGTCAGTCCAGCAAGTGTATGAATGGAGTAGGAAGTTTCTAAACGGCGTGACTTTTGTAACAGAGTCGATCGGCCCATGATGAGTTATGTGGTCATCATCACGCCGATCGCCTTTTCTTCCTGGTACACATTTTTAGCTGGGCCGACCTAGCAACCAAGTTCAACTTTTAAATCGTTCGACTCTATATGGATTCGAACCTAAGACCTAATGGCCGGCAGGCAGAGCCTCTAGCCACTACACCACCTCAACTCCCGCACAGTAGTATTAGGTTAGTTATAACAAGTTGTTTACTGGTCGTGTTGTATTACAGCAAAGGTCGTTTCTTTTTACGTAGCCAAGGAGTGAGTGCTTTGCCTCACAATTAAAAGTAGATATTTAATTTCTAAAATTACTTTTTTTAACAATAATTTGTTGTTTCGTGTCTGTCTCAATAACGGTTTTTACATGACCACTGCACTGGACGAAAGCAGTAGCGAAGGCACATTGAGACTGTATAATTAGTAGTTCATTTTTGGTGGTCTTGATGACAGTTGTTGTGTATTAATAGTGACCGAGCTGTAGTAGCTGTAGTAGTAGTAGCAACAGTAGCAACAGCAGCAGCAGCAGCAGCAGTAATAAAACTTAAAGTAATGATAGAGGTGGTAATGGTTGCAGCAGCTGTTGTAAAAATCGTTTTTGTGGCAGTTCTCACTTGCATAACAGCAGAAACAACATAAAAGAAAGCAACAACACATTTAACGAGAGAAATGCAGAAAAAGAAGAAGAAGACGAATAATAATAATAATAATAATAATAATAATAATAATAAATAATAATAATAATAATAACAAGAAGAAAGAAGAAGAAAAAAGAAGAAGAAGAGAAGAAGAAGAAGAAGAAGAAGAAGAAGAAGAAGAAGAAGAAGAAGAAGAAGAAGAAGAAGAAGAAGAAGAAGAAGAAGAAGAAGAAGAAGAAGAAGAAGAAGAAGAAGAAGAAGAAGAAGAAGAAGAAGAAGAAGAAGAAGAAGAAGAAGAAGAAGAAGAAGAAGAAGAAGAAGAAGAAAGAAAGAGAAAGAAGAAGAAGAAGAAGAAGAAGAAGAAGAAGAAGAAAGAAGAAAGAAGAAGAAGAAGAAGAAGAAAAAGAAGAAAGAAGAAGAAGAAGAAGAAGAAGAAGAAGAAGAAGAAGAAGAAGAAGAAGAAGAAGAAGAAGAAGAAGAAGAAGAAAGAAGAAGAACGTGATGATGATGAGGAGGAGGAGGATGAGGCGGAGGGGAGAAGGAGAGGAAAAGAAGGAGGAGAAGAAGAATAAGAAGAAGAAGAAGAAGAAGAAGAAGAAGAAGAAGAAGAAGAAGAAGAAGAAGAAGAAAGAAGAAGAGAAGAAGAAAGAAGAAGAATAGAAGAAGAAGAAGAAAAGAAGAAGAAGAAGAAGAAGAAGAAGAAGAAGAAGAGAGGAAGGAAGAAGAAGAAGAAGAAGAAGAAAGAAGAAAAAAAACAAAGAAGAAAGAAAGAGGCAGAAGAAGAAGAAGAAGAAGAAGAAGAAGAAGAAGAAGAAGAAGAAGAAGAAGAAGAAGAAGAAGAAGAGAGAAGAAGAAGAAGAAGAAGAAGAAGAAGAAGGAAGAAAGAAGAAGAAGAAGAAGAAGAAGAAGAAAGAAGAAGAACGTGATGATGATGAGGAGGAGGAGGATGAGGCGGAGGGGAGAAGGAGGAGGAAAAAGAAAGAAGAAGAAGAAGAAGAAGAAGAAGAAGAAGAAGAAAGAAGAAGAAGAAGAAGAAGAAGAATAAGAAGGGAAAGAAGAAGAAGAAGAAGAAGAAGAAGAAGAAGAAGAAGAAGAAGAAGAAAGAAGAAGAAGAAGAAGAAGAAGAAGAAGAAGAAGAAGAAGAAGAAGAAAAAGAAGAAGAAGAAGAAGGAAGAAGAAGAAGAAGAAGAAGAAGAAGAAGAAGAAGAAAGAAGAAGAAGAAGAAAGAAGAAGAGAAGAAGAAGAAGAAGAAGAAGAAGAAGAAGAAGAAGAAGAAGAAGAAGAAAGAAGAAGAACGTGATGATGATGAGGAGGAGGAGGATGAGGCGGAGGGGAGAAGGAGGAGGAAAAAGAAGGTGAAAGAAGAAGAAGAAGAAGAAGAAGAAGAAGAAGAAGAAGAAGAAGAAGAAGAAGAAGAAGAAGAAGAAGAAGAAGAAGAAGAAGAAGAAGAAGAAGAAGAAGAAGAAGAAGAAGAAGAAGAAAAAGAAGAAGAAGAAAAAGAAGAAGAAGAAGAAGAAGAGAAAGAAGGAGGAGGAAGAGGAGGAGGGGAGAAAAAGAAGAAGACAAAGAAGAAGAAGATGATGATGAAGAAGAAGGAGGGGAAGAGGAGGAGGAATGAAATAGAATCAGGAAAATGAGAAAGGCAGTTACATAGATAAAGCAAACGACCAACAATTTCAAGATTACATACCAACCAGGTCACTAACAAGTCTTGTTTCGAAAATCCAGAAAAGAAGGGAAAAAAACAGATCACCACTTTCTCGTTCCTAATTAATGAAAGCCCCGCTCATAATCCTTAATCTCAAAAAGCACGACTTCCCTTGATCGCTTCAACAAGCTCCAGTGATTATGGAAAAGCAAATACGACTTGGAAAACAACACAGGTAGAGCAACTTACCTGTACCCAACATGACCCTGTGAATTCACTGGCATATATTAAAAGCCAGGTTGGGGGACTTAAATATAAACGTCGAGGCCGAAAATACAGAAAGCAGCTCCGGTGTACAGAATATGTAAAACTAGTCAAACAGTAAATGCGTGTCGCTGTCAGACGCTAGCGATAAGCGATCGAGGTACAAATAACCGACCCGGTGTACATAACTTGAAGAATACCGGTTATTTATATAGATCTACCTGGGGTAAGTGGTGTGGTAGTGGTCGTGGTGGTGCAACCACGAAGATTTCCGTGTCTCCCTCGACTCGTCCTGTCTCTGGCAGGTGTTTCTCTAGCTAACTCTTGCTAAACGGTTACCCACACTTCTGCCATGGTCCAGTCTCAGTGTTATTTTAAAACTTTATATAATTATTATGTTATATAATTATTATTTATCTACTTTAATTCCAAGCAATTGTTACTGTAATTTAGTAACAGTGAGGGGTTAACAGTTTACTTGGTTTCAACGTCGGCGTCTGCGGCTTAGGGGCTGCGAACTGGCTTCGTAATGCCGAAGTGCCGGGTTCGATCCAAGCTGCGGACGATTTGTCTTGAGTTGATTTCGACAGTGGTACCGAGAGCTGACCGTTTAGAAGCAATGGCAAATCACTGAACTGCTTAGAAAAGCCACAAGAATTTTAAAAAAGCTAGGGTTGGCTCCGCAACGTCCTGTAAAGGATACGCAAATAACTAACTTACGTTCAGTGAAAGATATTTGCGAGAATAATACGACATTAGATTACTTTATCAACACAGGACAGGCAGATATTGTTTGGCACAGCAGATCTCCCACCACCTAATGTTGAAAAATATATATTTGGCTTATAGCCTGTTGTTCAGAACGGAACTCGGTCATAAGTCACGGAGACCCTGCACCTGAAAGTATTTTACATTACATAATTATTTTACCTAACATAAAAAAGAAAGCAACAAAGAAGGAAAGAAAGAAGGAAAGAAAAATATCTACCCCAGACCACTTAAAAACAAGTGCTCTTACCATACCTTTTCAATCAATCTCTCGGTCTTAAGTGTTCGTAAAGTACAAAAATGCGTTTGTGTTGTTAGTTTTCAAGCAGGATTTCCACACACCGTTCTTATTTTATACTGAACTTTAAACCACTATTTGCAGCCTCTTTCTCTTATGAGTGTAAAATTTAGACACTTATAGCAGTATTCGAGCCAGGTATCCACACTGTCAGTATCAAATGCCACCATTTCTAAACCTTCCGGGTACAGAACATAAGAGATACGCTTCTGTTACACAAAAGAGTGAACGCAAATACAGACTAAAGAAGCTCCCCGAGTGGGTTCCGGGGCCCTATTTTAGGGAAAACAAGAATAAACCCACCGCCTATCCAAAAGCATTAGTTAGATCTGTCAAACGAATGCACGCGCAACAATCGGGTTCAAGAACAGGACTGCAGTCCAGAAATGGACGAACAACCAGAACTTTCTGCCCGAGTTTACAGCTAAGAACGCGAAGAAAAAGAAGAAGACTAAAGAATCACGTTTATCTGAGAATATTTTACTAATTTGGACATGACTTTTGTAAACGTTTTTTGCGAAAGCTATTCTTGACGTGCAAAGTAGAAAACAAACAACGAAGAAGAATTTTTAGAAATACTTGTAGCGTCTGTGTGTTTTTATGAGGGAATCAAAGAATACTACCACTGTAACATACCATTCATTGGTAGACCTCGGCGAATGTGGATACAAGACACTGAAGATGCATTGGCTGTGAAGGCACACATGGCTGAAGAATGGCTGGCGAATTAGTTCTCGAGGGACTCGGGCCAGTCTACCGAGGCCCATCCCCCACGATGTTCCGTTGCGTCCATAGCCAGCTCGGAGCTCTTTAAGCAGTTCGCCCAGTTGTTTTAGTGACAGTTTATGCTCTTTTTCCTCGAAAGCTCAGCTGCTTTAGCACACTGCTTACAGAAAGAGTTTTAGGTGTACCGTGACGAGAGTAAGGTTCTGTACACGACCTGTAGATTGATAATAATGATGATGATGATGATGATGAACAAACCTGCATGGTGTTTTTAGCGCGAGACTGTCCACCTCAACCGGTAGAGAGGACACGCATTTCCCCTTTGGTGATCCTCAGCCCATCGGCAGCTCCACGGAACAAATTTAATTAAAGGGCCCATAATATCATTTCCAAACTACCCTCAACTTTACAGTGCATTCCTTTTTTTTTTTTTTTTAGATACCATTATTTATGAATTACAGTAAAATCGTGTTAACATGAACTCCCAAGGGGGACACACACGCACATACAAACACACACACGTACGCGCGCGCACACACACATACGCACACACACACGCTCGCACATGCACACACACAGGCACACGCACTCACAGACACACACGTACATATGCGCATGCACACTCATACAAGTGTAAGAGTTAAAAACTATTAACTAACGGTAGACTAATTAAAAAAAAAACATTTCTATTGCGACCAAAGCTTTTGTTTGTATCAACGAAATGTTTTTCTTAAGCGAGTTTATGTTAACGAGGTTTTACGGTACAATAAGTTGTTGAGCATGACTATAACAAAGTCGGTGCCTGAGAGTTAGGCTATGCGGATGCGCTTCGAATGCTGTTAGAGATTACAAGTCAGTTATTTACACACACACACACACACACGTCCACGCACACACACACACACACACACAATAACCACCCTGTTCTAAGTTGTTACATTAATCCACTCAGTTCCAATTAAGTAAGTTCATCTACTCTACCGTAATTACTATGCTAACTGTATCTTCCAGATAACTATGATCTCATCTCACTTCAACCTAAAAGCTATCACTTTAAATCCACTTTAAATTTGCAACTGACAGACACACAGACAGACGGGCTGACAGAGCCAGATAGGCAGCTATTATTTCAGCTTTCTCTAAACCAAATATTCATCAATCTGATTTTACAATCGAGACAGACAGACAGACAGACAGGTAAAAAGAGTGGGGGAATCAGACAGATACAAAAGACAGTCGAAACAGACATACATATAGAAAAGCAGGTAACAGATACAGAGACAAAACAGACAGATATATAGAGAAAGCGAGAAACACAGAGACAAAGATAGATATACCGAGAAAGCGAGAGATGCAAAGAGAAAAACAGGTAGACGAAATGACGAAACACAACAAACGACTATTAGAGCATGTCAAAGTGTGATATTCCACTGGGAGTTTCCAGGCGACTGGAATGTTTTAGCCTGATCTTAAAGACACGCCCCATTCCAGGCGACTGGAGTGTCCTAGCCTGATCTGGCAGACACACCCATTCCTTCACAAATATTGGGCTTATATTTGAAAATGAACAGATAAAGACATCTATAGAAACCCAGGAGTCTCCAAACAATGCACACAACGACAGAACACGACATGTTCGGGCAGTGATTCAGTTTCTCGCCCGTTATAAGTTTTGAGTGTATTTCATTCACCTGTTAGTTTACAGATAAAGACTCTATTGACATACATTTTTTGTAGGGAAATGTTTATTTAGTTAGCCACTGTTCACATCCGCCCTAACGGAATTTTGAGTTGCCGTGTCCAACTCATTTCCTGGCTGCTTCACGACAGGCAGCTTAAAGGTTATCTAACATGTACAGTCGTGAGAATTGACTTCATTCTTCTTCTGCCCTTCATCCCCTAATGGAGTTGAGGCCCTCAGCCAACTCACACCGAGTCGTTCTATCCTTTGCGAGGATACAGCTCATCCCTATGTCCACCCTACCTTTTCTCTATCTCCCTTCTCCGCCTCCATGTGTTTTGATTTGACTTTACTTCTGTCCCCAGAGGTTCCAGTGCAGAAGACATTATAAGTGAAGGACCCTTTTCCACGCCTTTAGGCCATATATGGCTAGACCTATATTTTAGAGACAAATCAGCACAAGATGGGTAATTTAGTCTGCATCACACAGGCCGCCTTTACTTCCCGGGACTGCACCTGGTACCCACTCAAGGCTGAGCCAAGGTCATGTTTTTGAAAAATAAAAGTCGGGCTCCACCAAGGAGCGAACCCACGACCTTTCGATCCGCGGCAAGCGTCTAGCCGCTCCACCACGGCGACTACCATGGACGTTACAGCTATCTTAAATTATAATGACGAAATGTTCCACTACGCACTAAACCTCGTTAAATTTTTTTTAAATCTAAAAATAATGACATTGTCATAATTAATGAGTATTAATAATATAGCAAATTCATTAAGACCAATTATAAAACAGCAAATCACCCCTGCATACTTCACACTGCAGCCGACAAACTAGTCTGTAGAGACACAACAGTTTTGAGAAATGTGTTCTATAAGCTTCTCCTCAGTGAATCTGTCATGTCACTTCATTCCTTCTATTCAGCGCAGGCGGCACTAAATAATTTGTTTTTATTTTATTAGTAATTGTTTCGTTATTTGCCTGAGAGGGAAGGAACCAACAATCTGTATACAAGTATGTCAGATCTGTAAAATGGATGTGCACGCAACACTCAGTTCTGGAACAAGACTAATGTCCAGGGGTGGGCGAACAACCAGAACCGTCCACCGGAGTTTACAGCCGGTGAACGAGAAGAAGAAGAAGACGAAGAAGAAGTAGAAGAAGAACAAGAAGAAGAAGAAGAACAAGAAGAACAAGAACAAGAACAAGAAAAGAAGAACAAGAACAAGAACAAGAAGAAGAAGAAGCAAAAAAGAAGAAGAAGAAGAAGAAGAAGAAGAAGAAGAAGAAGAAGAAGAACAAGAACAAGAAGAAGAACAAGAAGAAGAAGAAGAAGAGAAGAAGAAGAAGAAGAAGAAGAAGAAGAAGAAGAAGAAGAAGAAGAAGAAGAAGAAGAAGAAGAAGAAGAAGAAGAAAAAGAAGAAGAAGAAGAACAATCTACGCTCACGGCCACGGCACAGGATGATGAAAAATAGGCACTCTATGAATGATATGGCTTCTAGGTCGGATTCAGCATAAAGTGGTTACCAGGAACTGCCATGGGAAATAAAGGCGGTCATCAAGATGTCGTCTACATTCTCCTACCGAATACTGAGTCATCTACTTGAACATGGATCTAGCCGGTCTAACACAAATGTGCCACCATGATGAAAACGGTGCTCTAATTTACAACTGTGCAGTCGACATCTTATCAACGCGCCAATCATTTCACGGCTGCAGACCAGCCTACTGCTCCATTAAAACGCCGCGCACATATAATTTCTGTACAATTATCCCCACACGGGTGGTTGGGGGGGGGGGGGGGGGGGGTCAAAAAAAAATTTACACTTTACCCCCACGACTTTTTCCTTTCACCTGACTCAGGCGTGGGCAGAGGAATCCATAACTTCTTGACAAGGCCTACCCAGTAAATCATTTTTAAACCTGACACAAATTATTGCTCGCCGTGCAGACATCCCTGTCGGAGCAAGGGCATCGGTTATATTCGTTTACATTATAACGCAGTTGTTATTTCTTATCAAAATGATGCCTTTTTTTTTAAATAAAAAATCCGTTAGTTCTTCCTCAGATCCGCCAGTTTTTTCTCAGCTGCGCCTGTTATTCCTCAAACCTGCTTGTTCTTTCTCAAATCCCATTGTTCTTCTTCAAATCCGCCTGCTCTTCTTCAAATCCGCCTGTTCTTCCTCAAATCCCCTTGTTCTTCCTCAAATCCGCCTGCTCTTCCTCAAATCAGCATGTTCTTCCTCAAACCTGCTTGTTCTTCCTCAAATCCCCCTGTTCTTCCTCAAATCCGCCTGCTATTCCTCAAACCCGCCTGTTCTTCCTCAAATCCGCCTGTTCTTCCTCGAATCCGCTTGTTCTTCCTCGAATCCGCCTGTTCTTCCTCAAATCCCCCTGTTCTTCCTCAAGTCCGCCTGCTATTCCTCAAATCCGCCTGTTCTTCCTCAAATCTGCCTGTTATTCCTTAAATCCGTCTGCTATTCCTCAAATCCGCCTGTTCTTCCTCAAATCCGCCTGTTCTTCCTCAAATCCGCTTGTTCTTCCTCGAATCCGCCTGTTCTTCCTCAAATCCCCCTGTTCTTCCTCAAATCCGCCTGCTATTCCTCAAATCCGCCTGTTATTCCTCAAATCCGCCTGTTCTTCCTCAAATCCGCTTGTTCTTCCCCAAATCAGCTTGTTCTTCCTCAAATCCGCCTGTTCTTCCTCAAATCCGCCTGTTCTTCCTCAAGTCCGCCTGCTATTCCTCAAATCCGCCTGTTCTTCCTCAAATCCGCCTGTTATTCCTTAAATCCGCCTGCTATTCCTCAAATCCGCCTGTTCTTCCTTAAATCCGCCTGTTCTTCCTCAAATCCGCTTGTTCTTCCTCGAATCCGCCTGTTCTTCCTCAAATTCCCCTGTTCTTCCTCAAATCCGCCTGCTATTCCTCAAATCCGCCTGTTATTCCTTAAATCCGCCTGCTATTCCTCAAATCCGCCTGTTCTTCCTCAAATCCGCCTGTTCTTCCTCAAATCCGCTTGTCCTTCCTCGAATCCGCCTGTTCTTCCTCAAATCCCCCTGTTCTTCCTCAAATCCGCCTGCTATTCCTCAAATCCGCCTGTTATTCCTCAAATCCGCCTGTTCTTCCTCAAATCCGCTTGTTCTTCCCCAAATCAGCTTGTTCTTCCTCAAATCCGCCTGTTCTTCCTCAAATCCGTCTGTTCTTCCTCAAGTCCGCCTGGTATTCCTCAAATCCGCCTGTTCTTCCTCAAATCCGCCTGTTATTCCTTAAATCCGCCTGCTATTCCTCAAATCCGCCTGTTCTTCCTCAAATCCGCCTGTTCTTCCTCAAATCCGCTTGTTCTTCCTCGAATCCGCCTGTTCTTCCTCAAATCCCCCTTTTCTTCCTCAAATCCGCCTGCTATTCCTCAAACCCGCCTGCTCTTCCTCAAATCCGCCTGTTCTTCCTCAAATCCGCTTGTTCTTCCTCGAATCCTCCTGTTCTTCCTCAAATCCCCCTGTTCTTCCTCAAATCCGCCTGCTATTCCTCAAATCCGCCTGTTCTTCCTCAAATCCGCTTGTTCTTCCTCAAATTCGTTTTTTCTTCCTCAAATCCGCCTGTTATTCCTTCGAATCCGCCTGTTCTTTCAACGAATCCTCCTCTTCATATTTCTTTTCTTGCTTATGCATTTACTCCGCCTAATCTTCTTTATTCTCCTGCATGGCTATCGTCTCATGTTTCGGGAGCTCCTTGCTCTCTTCGATCGTTCTATCTATCTATCTATCTATCTATCTATCTATCTATCTATCTATCTATCTATCTATCTATCTATCTATCTATCTATCTATCTATCTATCTATCTATCTATCTATCTATCTATCTATCTATCTATCTATCTATCTATCTATCTATCTATCTATCTATCTATCTATCTATCTATCTATCTATCTATCTATCTATCTATCTATCTATCTATCTATCTATCTATCTATCTATCTATCTATCTATCTATCTATCTATCATCTATCTATCTATCTATCTATCTATCTATCTATCTATCTATCTATCTATCTATCTATCTATCTATCTATCTATCTATCTTTCTTCTTTCTTTCTTCTTTTTCTTTCTTTCTTTTTCTTTCTTTCTTTTCTTTCTTTCTTTCTTTCTTTCTTCTTTCTTTCTTTCTTTTCTTTCTTTCTTTCTTTCTTTCTTTCTTTCTTTCTTCTTTCTTTCTTTCTTTCTTTCTTTCTTTCTTTCTTTCTTTCTTTCTTTCTTTCTTTCTTTCTTTCTTTCTTTCTATCTATCTTTCTATCTTTCTTTCTTTCTTTCTTTCTTTTCTTTCTTTCTTTCTTTTCTGGTTCTTTTTTTTTCTTATGCTTCTGCTTCTTGTCCTCCCCACCTCCACTTCTTTTTTTTTCTTCTTCTTTTTTTTCTTCTTCTTCTTTTCTCCTCCTCTTCCTTTTTCTTCTTCTAGATCTTCTTCTTCTTCTTCTTTTGTCTTTCTGTATGTCTCCTTTTCTGTCTTTTTTTTCTCATTCTGTCTGTCTTCCTTGTCTGTTTTATTATGGCATGTCAGAAAACCGACAAGTCAACAAGTCTCCAAGGCTATTTGTAAATGAACACACCGGCAACTTGTCGCGTGGCAAACAAACGTTGCGCGGTTGTGTGGTGACCTCTTAAAACTTAGTTTCAAGATTAAACATTAGCAGACTGACAAATGGATAAACAGACAGATGGGTGGATCACATACTGACAGACAGATAGCCCAACCATAGTCATTGTCGGAAAACAGGCAGACAGACGTATGTGTATGTAGGTTAGTAGGCACGTGGGTAGAGAAGCATGTAAGACAAGTATGTACACAGAAATGGATGCATGCATGATTGGATTGGATGAGTAACGGAACGGAAGGACAGACAGTACATAGACAGACAGACAGACAGATAAACAGAAAGATCAGACAGACAGACAGACAGACAGACAGACAGACAGACAGACAGACAGACAGACAGACAGACAGACAGACAGACAGACAGACAGACAGACAGACTAACAGACTAACAGACAGACCCAGACAGACCCAGACAGACTAACAGACAGACAGACAGACAGACCGACAGACAGACCGACCGACCGACCTACAGACAGACCGACCGACAGACAGACAGACAGACAGACAGACAGACAGACAGACAGACAGACAGACAGACAGACAGACAATGTCCTGGGATATTCCGGAAATATCCCGCGTGCTGTGTTATGGGTTTTTAACTTAACTGAACCCAACTGAAAGGGCCGATACTCATAAATTTACTGTGGTATGTAAAACATTGACATCCGCGGGCCCAAGTTTCATCTTCCGTGGCCCATGCTTATGTTTCACCTTCGTTCTTGTCACGACAACCTGCGCTTCATCATGTTCTTCGTCGTCTACCATATGGCGCCTGGGAACATTGTTTCGCAACAGTTTTGTATTCCCCCTCTTGAAGGGGAAACCACTAACCTCTTCTTGTAGGTACATCAATCAAGAAGTGCGCACGAGTAACTATTCACGTGCGTTAGCGGGTGAGCGATGATAGATCGGAATGATGCAAGACTTTGTTATTGCTGCCCTCGTTAACTTAGCCAAGGGGAAATCACGGTCGAATTTATATACTGTTTGAAATTTTTCAGCGCGTACCCAGGCTTGTGTTTTCTACAGCTATTTTCGGGGTGGAGTTCCTGCCTCGGTAGTCCAATATACTAGCGGGTGTGTAGACTTCATAGAGGAATGTTACCGGAAATATAAACATAGCAACGAATCGTTACCCCATTCACGGTTTTGCTGGTTGTTGTAACTGGCCCACTTACTGTTTATGGCGTGATGCAACTACAATGCTTGGAGGTGAATTCTGTCACGTATATCTGTTAAAACTACTAGGTCAAAAAATGAGCAGGTAAAAGTCTGTGACTTATGGGTTAACTCTTTCTGCTACACACAACTAACCACAAGGGGCGATGAAACAAAGGGGCTAAGGCCTACCCCCCCCCCCCCCTTCTCCTCTCCATCCCAACCCAGGATTTTGCATGGGCTGAGTCTCTCTTACCCTCTTCTATTTTCCTCCTAAATGTTTAAGTTTTTCAGTCTGAAGCATTTGTTACTTTAACCATTCTGTCCCATGGAGTTCAGCTCTAAAGCAGTAAATACTTTGGTCTGAAGAATTTTAACATTGAGATATTTTGGGACAGAAATAGTTAAACTAATAATCCAGACATAAGGGGTTAAAACAACATCTGTCTGTGATATATAACAGCAAGATATTACATAATCTTTGGGATGACTTAGAAACGCACGTACGTTGCTTTGTACGGAGAGAGTTAAGAGACTGTGGACGGAAAACGCCTGTTACGGTTGCCATTGTTTTCTCACCCAGGATGTAGCTGTGACCTCATAGGAATGATAGTGTTAAAACAGTTTCACAATCCTGATATACCCAGGTTCCAAGTCAGCTGTTGGGGAATCTGCGTTGGTTTTTGTCAACAATATGAGTGTCCTGCAATACACATTCTTTAGTCATGTGACGGAAAAAAAAAAAAAACTGTAGTACATGGTGGCAGTAGGAAAGCTGGAGAGGAGGAGAGGCAGTGCGAGACCGAGAGAAAAAATACTGGACAGTCTAACATCATGGTATGGAGAATCATCTGTGTCAGAGTTGACTGAAAGTACACGAGACAGAAGGTTGTGGCTTTGGTTGTAACATTAGTGATTACATCAGTTGCCATACTTTTACACACACTGCTGATTACATCAGTTGCCATACTTTCACACACACATAGCTGATTACATCAGTTCCCATACTTTCAAACATACTGCTGGTTACATCAGTTCCCATACTTTCACACACATCATTGCTGATTACATCAGTTCCCATACTTTCACACACACATTGCTGATTACATCAGTTCCCATACTTTCAAACATACTGCTGATTACCTCAGTTCCCATAATTTCACAACAATCACCAACCCAAACCATTCCTATCACCTAACCTACCCAAAATCCTACCTATTGTTGGCAGAACTTCAACCTGACAGGAGCTTGTGTGTGAGTTCCAGTGGCTGAGAGACAGTATTGCAGGCCACCTGTGTCATCAATCCAAGGAATCCTTCTTCAGGAGCTTTGTTGGGCTCCAGTGCAGTTTCTTTGTCCTGATATGTGAGACGATCAGTGTTTACCAGATCAACTAGAGGAAAAGCGATCTATTGAGTCAGCCAGTTCAAATCACCATAGACTGAAGGGAGCAGTGACCTAACAGATTGGATAAGTACATCTAAGATGACATACATGCTCTCTTTCCATGGCCACCTATAATTCACAGTGATGATTTATGTACTCTTTTGAGAACTTACTCTGGCTGTTTCAACATCATCCCTGTGACGTTAGGTCCTGAACTCCATTCACTGGAAACCATCTTGATTGTCTTGATATATATATATATATATATATATATATATATATATATATATATATATATATATATATATATATATATATGTGTGTGTGTGTGTGTGTGTGTGTGTGTGTGTGTGTGTGTGTTGAAATTATTACAACCAATTCGAAATTTTCATGGCTGACTCGGGTGTCCCTGTTTCATCATTCTAACTGTTGAGGTTTTATGTTTGTGTGATTAGTAAGTGTAATCTGTGTTAACATGGCTATGATAGTATATTATCATAACCTGTGGGCTACCTTTTTATAGTAATGGGGGTGTCCAGCCAAGTGTTCCTAGGAATACTCGATATTCTGTAGTGCCAGAGCTTGAGTTGCCCTACTCCTGAAATAAGTTGGGCGTATACTGGCCACGGGATCTCCCTTAGACCAATACGAGCCAACGCCTCAAAATTATTATTTCAGAGTGCTGTTGGTTCTTAAGGAGCAATGCTTAAATCAGGCACGCGACACGAGCGGTATGTGACAGTGTCACAGTAGTGGTAGTAGTAGTAGTGGTAGTAGTAGTAGTAGTAGTAGTAGCAGTAGTAGTAAGTAATAGTAGTAGTAGTAGTGTAGTGTTGTAGTAGTTGTAGTAGTCGTAGTAGCAGTAGTAGTAGTAGTAGTAGTAGTAGTAGTGTAGTAGTAGTAGTAGTAGCAGCAGCAGCAGCAACAACTGACATGTGATGGTAATGGTATTAGTCGTAGCGGTAGTAGTAATGATAGTGTTTGTAGAAGTAGTTGTAGCAGTAGTAGCAGTAGAGTAGTAGTAGTGGCGGTGGTGGTGGTATTAGTTGAAATATTATTGGGGATAGAGGTGTGGTGGTAGCAGCTGTAGAAGTAGTAATGGATTAGTTGTAGTAATTGTGGTAGTAATAGGCGCAGTGATGATGGTACTAGTATGAGTGGTAGTACTAGTAGTAGCGGTTGTGGTGGTGATATTGATGGTGGTGGTGGTAGCAATAGTAGTAGTAGTGTGTTAGTAGGGGAGGTAGTAGTAATACTTGCAGTAGTGGTAATTGCACTAGTATAAGTGGTAGTACTAGTATGAGTGATGGTTTTGGTTTTAATTGTAGTAATAGCAGTAGTGGTAGGAGCAGTGATGGTGGTGGTGGTGGTGCTGGTGGTGATGATGATGGTGGTGGTGATAAGTAAAACTAATTGAATTAAAGGATCATTGTTTCTGCCTTTAGACGCTTCTGGCACCAGACTTTTATTTTGTATACCATCAGCACTCGTTGGGTCAAGATGGTGGATGTTGCTTTCATTCTTAACTATCTTTATCTACAAAACAACATCACGAACTGCCTACACATTAGAAGGCGTCCAATACTGCAGTGCGTGTACATTGACGTCAAGTTGATGGTTCGGTCTTGTAAGAGTCCTTTTAACGACTACTCTTCATCCTTAATACTACCAGATGATTTCTTTTTTTTTTTTTAAGTTGCACTACCTTTAGCACTATTCGCAAGTTACGACAGCTACTACAGTCACCACGCCTAGACCTAGGAACTCTACAAGACGTTATAACTCACATAGGGAAAGTGTGCAGAATGTAAAGCACACACACACACACACAACTAATTCTGGCGCGGCGAATACGAGAGAGACCGGGTTGTCAACGAAAGAAACAGTCATTACAGAAACCAAGAAGACAGCACAATAAACCGGACACCATGGTTGTGCAGATTAAAACAACAAGAGCACAAGTGACTGACTACCTTGGAGATGGGTGTTCAACCAAATACTACAGAGAAGCAGAGCACCGAAACAGCTGCAAGCAGGAGGCATTCCAGTGGGCCAGAGGCGCCGACAGACGCAGAAGACATGATGGAAAGTCAAGCGAACGATGATCACACATTCCCGACCACAATCTTCATTCAGCAGACCAGGGTCGAAAAAAGAAGCAATAACTACCCTAAACACGCTGACAATCTTAAAGCCTGTGGAGGAAGCGATCCATGGCGAAGCTGAAGAAAGAGAATAGTTAACCACACTCAACAACACTGCAAAGACGTGTAAAATGATACAGTAGATGAAGAAGACATTAAGGAAAGGGCTAAAGCTACCGAATAAGATGGTGGTGCCGGCCACCTTGTGCACACTTTACAGAGGTGGGTTGTCTAGCGAATCCAGTTACACTAACTGACAAGGAAAAACACAACCAAATACAGAAAGTTTTGTTTTAGTATCCAGAAGCCATGAGTTGTTAACTCTTAGGCTCGGTATTATGGATATATCAACCTTTCGGCCTTGATTCCGTTGTAAATACCGTAAATCTGGGAGAAAATGTGGCTTTCCTGCCCACCCCTGCGATTGAACCCGGACCACAAGGAGTTCGTTACCCGGTCTCCGCGCAATCCGGTTTAGCCAACTACGCTAGAGAGCCGGGCAAATACAGAAAGAAAACCCAAAATTACACATAACCAAGGTGCAGAGACTGGGATCCAGAAACAACCCTACGACAGTGGCTGTGGTGACAACCGAAGGTGACTATATCCCGGACAAAGTTATGCTCGACAAGAAACCACTAGAGCAGTCTGTCCCACCGTTACTTTTATGTTCGCGGCGCCAGAAAGCCTGGCATTCTAGAACAACTTGTTTCAGCAAACTCGAGATACTGCTCGGAGCCTTAAGTATATAAAAAGTGCCCAAAGGACAAGATAGACAGCGACTTTCGAAGTAGTAGTAGTAGTAGTAGTAATAGTAGTAGTAGTAGTAGTAGTAGTAGTAGTAGTAGTAGTAGTAGTAGTAGTAGTAGTAGTAGTAGTAGTAGTAGTAGTAGTAGTAGTGGTGGGTGGTAGTAGTGGTGGTGGTGTCGGTAGTAGTAGTAGTGGTGGCGGCGGTAGTGATGGTGGTGGTAGCAGTGGTGGCGATAGCAGTGGTAGTATTAGTTGTGGTGATGGTAGCTGTGGTGGCGGGCAATAGCAGTGGTAGTGTTAGTTGTGGTGGTGGTATTGGTTACCTGTATTATTGTGTTTTCTGAGCTTTGTATACAGGCAACATCAACTTGCTGCAGATGCAAATATTTTGCTTTGTAGGGACATTATATGCCTACAAGATGTAGGAACGACTTTTGCGGAATTGTTCGCATAGTTGATTCGCTAGAGGGATCTACTTGAGCGCCCATACAAGCCGTCTGTAAACAAAACTGAGGACAGGATCCAGCGCACTCTTTGTTTATAACTGGAGCCTACTTCTTTTGTAACATACAGTACACTAACAACGTGATCGTCAGAGCGTTGTGGCCTAGCATACGGTAATGTTAGGATTCCGGACATAAATATCTAGGAAACCCTGGAAACTATCGAAACAATATGATAGACAAACTGCGTGAATTGGTTAGTACTTTCAGATTAAAAAAAAAATATTAGAGCTAGAAAGACATGCTTCTTCTTCTTCTTCTTTTCTTCTTCTTTTCTTCATCATCATCATCATCATCATCATCATCATCTTCTTCTTCTTCTTCTTCTTATTCTTCTTCTTCTTCTTATTCTTCTTCTTCTTCTTCTTCTTCTTCTTCTTCTTCTTCTTCTTCTTCTTCTTCTTCTTCTGCATTTTATCCCACATTGGAGCATATGCCCTCAACTAATTCACGCCAAATTGTCCTATCCTTTACTGTTGCAAGTAGATCACGCTATGTCTTCCCCATCTTTTTAACTTGACTCTCTAGCTTCTTTCTCCATGAGGTGTGTTGTCAACCCCCTTTCCATGCCCCTGAGTTATGAGTGATGATTTTGGTTATCTTCACGGCACTCCAGACATGTCCATAGGTGCTCAGATACCCCTTTCAACATATACAGCAGCGTCCCGCGGTTGATAGTCCCAGCCCTATTTTGACTGAGAAAACTTCTCGTGCGACCGGTGTACTTCTCGTGCCTGGCTGTGTTGATCTGTACTCCCAATTCTTAGCAAAATTGTGGATGTGCTGCTCCCAAATTCTGAAAACGTCCTACCTCTCTAATAGTATTAACATTCTCTGCATGATCTATGAGCCGGCCCTATGTAACTAAAGCATAGCCGGCTAATCTGTCGGCTCTTTCATTGCCAACAACAATCGAATACCCTGGGACAAAGATGAAAGTAGCTCTACGCACAGTGGAGTTTTGCAATGACTCGATCCACTGTCTGCGTACAAAGCCAACTTCGACCAGCCGGATCATACTCATGGAATCACTCAGCACACATACGTGAGAATAGCCATGCGATGCTAGCCACATAAAAGATCGTGTTACCGCCATCCCCTTCACTGTCAAGCTGCTAGTAGCCATACAGAAGGCACCACTTGCCTCCTGGACTGTTCTGCCGGCAGAGCATGCACTTGTTTGTCCTTGTGCAACGAACCCATCTGTGTAGATCAGTACATCCGCATCAACCTCATCTGAATGTTCACCTATAAGCGCGTGGACCTTTGCATTCACAGCAACTGGATTCTGCTCCCGATACCTGCTATCAAGCGTGACAACACAGGAAAATGCGCAGTTGAGCACCTGGAGCATATTCTTCGCCGAGGCTGATGTCTGTAAGACTGCAGACCTGTATGATATCGGCCTCTGCCCTACCGTACCATAATTTCCCCCTTTTAGCTTGTTGCCCTTTTTCCTAAAGAGAACATTGTCCAGAGGGTATTTCAAATCCGAGCTTATCTTCAGGTATGCACGAGTCCTTCCGATCTTCATCCTATGGGGCATTGTCGAAAAGTCAAGACATCTCATTGCTACGCAAGAGGTGTCTCTTGTGCACCCCAGAATAATGCGCATGGCCTCATTCGGCCCCTTTTCCAGTCTTTCGGTCTGAGTATCTCTGACGGTAAGTATGGCTAAAGCATATTCCACTGGAGAAAGAGCCAGTCCCTGGAATAGTAGCAGAAGCAGTCTCTGCTCGATTTTAGCGGTGGCCTGGACCCTCACTGCTGATAAACCCTTGCGGACCTTCGTTATAACATGGTTGGCGTTGTCTTTGAAGGACAGACTGCAATCAAATTTCACACCCAGATATGTCATTGGGTGTGTACTCCTTAAAGATTCGCAGCTAATTTCCACTACTGGTGGGACTGCCTTAACCATTTGCGTGTTCAATGAGAACCCCGTTACTGAGGTTTTTGAGGGGTTGATATGTGCATTGGAGACCACACACCAGGAGGAGATGCGATCAAGTTCGCTCTGCATTGCATTGGCAATCTCATATCGCTTTCTTCCCTGGCGATAGACCAAAATGTCATCAGCAAATGACAAGAGTCCTGCCACACCCATTCAGTTGCTGGTCGGTTATTCGCAACGTATACACATTAAAAAAGGACCGGGGACATCGGAGAACCTTGAGGTAATCCGGGACAAATGGTTATCGGGTCTGAGGACCAACAACCACACATGAGTACTACCCGTCTCTAGAACAGTGCCGCAGCCAGCCTACAAATAATGAAGGCAGATATTTTCAGCTGAAGGAGACTCTACAGCAGGTAGTCAAAGTGCAGTCTGTTGCACGCATCTTCTAAAATTGGTGCAGCTGCACATGTCTCTTCTTTCGCCTGAAAACCTTCAAAGACTTCATGCGCGAAAACTGCGGCTTTGAGCTATGTCTCTTTGTTACGCCTGTATCCTCCAAGTGTGGTCGGTAATCTGCCAGTCCTTTCCAGGTCATCACTGAGTCTGTGCTACTATTTTCTTCAGAAGTCTCCATGCTCCTGTAGGTTCCATTGAAAAGACATGTTGTTATAGTGTTCTCATGTTTTCTTACCGTGTGTCCTATCCAACGCCAGCATCTTTTCTTCACATTCATTGGAATTTATTAAGTTCTCAATGAAAGCTATAATTACCATACTGGGAAAAGATGTCATTTCCAAACTACGACAACATCAGGTTGCAGGAAAAAGTGTGCTGCAATGTAGGATTAATTGGACACCATGTTAGGATTTCAATGTGTTAGAGTTTATTTTCTAAGGCAGGCGATCTGTGACTTTGATGTTTGGAATGTGCTTTCTAATTTCTCGATGACAGTGTACAGTCAAGTGTACCTTTGATATGAGAGAAATGGAAGAGGGGAAAGAAGAAGAAGTGAGAGGCGGTTGGTGTTAGTTAAAACAAATGTATTAAGTAAAGGATCTTTTTCTGCGCATTCAGGAGCATTGGGCATAGAGGGCTAGACCTATACTTTATAGACTTATCGGCACTCGGTGGGTGATATGGTTAGCATCACACCGGGCAACCTTTACTTCCCAGGACTGTACTTGAAACTAGGGCTGTACCGAATAGTGATTTTCACTATTCGGCCGAATACGAATAGCGGGAACAACTGTTCGGCCGAATACCAATACGAATAGTGTATCATTATCATCAGGTGCCTTGCCGACTGGCGTGGGCGATTATGCCTAGCCACAATCTGCGATCTCCTGCGACATGTATCAGTTCGTGCGCTGACACACCTCCATGCCATGCAACAAGGTTGTCAATAATCTTCTATCGTTGTCTTCCTCTATCACTCCTTCCATAGATCTTTCCAGTTGTCACAACATGTTCAATTTTTCCTCTTCTCATAACATGGCCGAAAAATGAGGACTGTTTTCTTCTGATGTCTGTGATTAGTTGTCATTAGGCTCCCACCTCTTTCAAAACCTCTTAGTTTTTTTTTGTTTTTTTTTTTTTTTTTTGGGGGGGGGGGGCTGTCTACGGTATTTTAAACACTGTTCTGTAAAACCAGATCTCCGAGGCCTGAAGAAATTTTTGGCCTGCCTACCTATTGTCCAGGACTCACAACGCGATGCCTTTAAATATAAGTGCTTACTTGACGAGGCTGATAGTTACTACTGTACAGACCACATTTTCCACTTTAAAATTTCAGCAAACATTTAATGACAACCTTACTTATCCGCTTCACCTTCACGAATACAGATGGAGGATCGGTCGCACCTCGAGATAAAAACAAAGACAATTTTTAGTACGCTGCGGTTGGCATTTTATGCAGTATGATACACTTTGAGTGTGGAACAAGGAAAAAAACTTTTTTCGACAGTGGCGAGGAAAGATCATTTAAATTTAAACTTTTAAGTATCTTTATGCCTTCTTTAATAATCTCACAATTTTTAGCCGACTTTTCTTGATTTTCGCCGCAGTACCCCTGGCATACAATTTTGAGAACCTCTGCTGTAATGCCTCGGTCGAGTCAGCATGGAAAGACCTTGCCAGCTGCTGTACCACGCAACCGGGGCGCAGTTTCCCCTTGCTACGACAGACTTAGACAACAGCAACTATTGTGTTAATGAGAGAGTTATTTCAGTCCATCGCAGTGTATGCAGAAACGGGTGTAAGGTAACCAGTATTCGTATTCGTATTTGACCGAATACTGAATAGTTATTAGGTTCACTATTCGGCCCCCAAGGCGAATACGAAGCGAATATTCGATACAGCCCTACTTGAAACCCACTCAAGGCTAGATCGGCCTGAAAACCAATGTGATTTGTAAAAACTTTTTTTAAAAGTCCCCCTCCGACAGGACTCGAACCCTCTGATCCGCAGGCAAGTGTCTAGCCACTACACCACGGCGGCTCTCGGCGGGGTAAGGTAAGCACTCATTACTAAGCCTCTATGGTTATTTGATTGCTGGTGTAATCCTCATATGATTTATACAATAAAAAGAAATAAAACCAAACGACAAGCAGAATCATTTAGCCTCACAGATCACAAACACAAATATCTGGTGCTATTCAGCTGCAATCGATTTGGCAACAGACCTCTTGACGTTGCCTTCGACAATGATGTGTAGCGTCAACCGCCGGACAGCAATGGCAAACTATGGAAAGTAAAATTGCTTGAGGAAACCACAAGCACAAAACAAATGTTGGGGTTGGCCTGTAAAGTTATGTAAGTATTTGCAACTAACTGTTCTTAAGACAAAATATTGAATTAAGAATCGACATCACAGCACTCGGGACGCTCCCATAAGTGCTCTGTTCCCATTTTCAGCAGCAAGCGAAGAGATCCAATACCAGTGGCACCAGTAGCCGCCTGATTGTATATCCGTCTCATCCTTCCCCTGGTAACTCCTCGCAGCGCCATTTTCTTCAGATGGTGATGATCTATCTATATGCGCCTTCGCACGGATCACTCGCTCCCAAAGGGCAGTCACAATATCTAGCTTGTCATACATCAATTCATTACTAAGTGAGGCAGAGCCGGCCTGTCTATCTGCCTGCTCATTTCTAGTAAACGTAAACTATTTGATCAAACCACAAGCACGCAACAAATTTTGGAATTGGCTTGCAAAGTTCTGTAAACATTTGCAACTAACTGTTCTTAAGACAGTAACTGTATAACATAAATTACAATAACAACTAGTAAAATCTTATTTAGTGTATACAAGTTTAACACTAGAAACTTTGTCTCCGGTACCGACGCCATTTACACACTTTCTGGGGGAGTACTGGAACGATGTTTTGTTGTTGTCTTTGAGAAAAATAAGCTTTCATATAACGCGTTACCGCGATCAAAACCCACTGCTGAATGCGTAAATTGTTATCATGGTACGAGGTGTCACGGGAGTCGCCGTGGCCGAGTGTCTAGACGCTCGCCGCGGATCGGAAGGTCGTGGGTTCGCTTCCTGGCGGAGCCGGACTTTTTCAAAAATAACCTTGACTCCCAGGTCGACCCAGCCTTGAGTGGGTACCGGGTGCAGTCCCGGGAAGTAAAGGCGGCCGGTGTGATGCTGACCACATCACCCATCTTGTGCCGATTGGTCTATAAAAATATAGGTCTAGCCCTATATGCCCTGTACGCATGAAGGCGTGAAAAAGGTCCTTTACTTACTTTACTTATGGGATGTCGCAGGTCGACCCAGCCTAAAATGGGTACCAGGATGTCTGTCCTGGAGAAGTAGAGACGGCCGGCGTAATGCTGATCACATTACCCACCTAGGGCCGATTGGTCTGTAAAAAAAATATGGGTGCTTTTCCCATATGCCTGATGCGCATAAAGCGTAAAAGGGAATCTTTACTTTTGTAACACGTATTCAATTTTAGTTACCTGTTATAATCTTAGTTTATTTCACCAACAGCCTATTCCCCTGCACTTCTATATCAACAGGTAAGAATAGATTTCTTCAGTTTCTTGTCCAGATCGGCTCTGGGAGCTGTCTGACGTCAGAAGAGGGCACATGGCAAGGACAAAACAGAACTACGGCTAAAGACGTCAGTTAGCGTACGTCACAAAATGGTCGCTACCGATTAAGAATGTATATCCCTACTTGTTTTTCTCACTCTATTTTTTGAAATTTCTTTGAACAAATAATTTAAAAAAAAAATAAAGTAAAGGACCCTTTTCCACGCCTATAGGCGTATAGGGCATATAGGGCTAGACCTATATTTTTATAGACCAATCGGCACAAGATGGGTGATGTGGTCAGCATCACGCCTTTCGCCTTTACTTCCCGGGACTGCACTCTTTGAATAATGCCGTATACATATATCTACTTTCACAAATTGCGTGAAAATGGATGTAACAATGGGCAATTGAGTGTGGCATAGGCGAATATGAGAAACGGAATAGAAGAAAGAAGAAAAGGTGTGCCTAGGCGGGGGGGGGTAGGGGGCGGGGGTTAAACGGTTGGGGAGTAAGCACCCATTACTAAACCTTAAGGGTTATTTTATTTTTGATGATATATATTTATATAAAATCAAACGAAAAGTAGAAACAGTCAGCCTCACAAATCAAAAACACAAACGACAAGTGAATATTGCGACTAGAGAACCTTCATCACCTTAATCTACAATATCACCGATACGAACAAGAATACAGAAAAACTACTTAGTAGACGTATCTCTGATATAAATCTAATCTCTCTCTCTCTCTCTCTCTCTCTCTCTCTCTCTCTCTCTCTCTCTCTCTCTCTCTCTCTCTCTCTCTCTCTCTCTGGCGAGTAGAATATCTGACACGTGTATGGCCATCAGATATAAAATATAGATCCAGAAAAAGGTGCGAGACGCACGGACGATATTTGATAAAACTGCGTTGGATGTTAGGTTTCCTATGTTAATTAGCGCTAGTGAGATGGAGAATGTGCTTCTCGAGAGGCTTAAAGGACTTTGTCATTGGAGTGGTTGGATTCGTGGACACTTTGGTTATCATGTGAAGTGAAATGTAACGAAACTGGTCTGAGGGAATAGTTTAGCATATCAGAAGGTTATTGCATTAATCTGTCAACGTTTCGTAACCCCGTTTTACCGATATATTTCCTACCACATCCTTTTTCACATAACTGTATACATAACACTGCGGTTCGTGCAATAGAATACCTCTCATATATGGATGGTGGCATTTGGGAATTCCAGTTTCGACTAATTAGAGGTTTCCTTCGAAGTCGTAGTGCATCTGCCTGAGAGACAAACAGTCAGCAGTCTGCATATAACGCAGAACTAACGGTCTAGAACAAGAATCATCGATTTCTGGCAGGGTTGCCTTTTAAAGGGTGCCTAGTTGGTCCTGGTCGGCTCTGTAGCTAAGTCGATGCGAACGCTTCGTAATGCCGGGATGCCGGTTTCGATCCCAGCTGCGTGCTATCCGCCTTGCGTTGGTTTCGACAGTGGTGTCAACAAAGCCGACCGTCCAGGCAGAAATGGCAAACTACTGGGCGTAAATTTGCCTGTAAAAACCACACAACAGCCAGGGGCTGTTGGGGTTGGTTCTGCAATGTCCTTTAAAGGATACGCAGCTAACCTAACCAGTTGGTCATGTGGTTAATACATGTGCTTTCGTCGTTTGAAGGGGACAGGTTTGACTCCCTGCACAAAAACAATAGCTTTCAATTGTTATGCTGTCCAGTGTGTCCTTCTATCTTTTTGCTTCTCTGTCTGTTTATTATATATGTCATTTAGAAAAGAGCTAGAACAGTGGTTGGGCGAGTGGTTACCATGTCATGCTCTCATAGGGAGACCCGAGTTCAACACCGGGTAAGGTGAGGGAGTTGTTCTGTCAGGGCAAAATTAAATATCCTAACCTGCATAGTCCGTGGCGACAGCAACAGCTCACGATCCCCTGTCTACGCCGCCCTAAAAAAGTGGTATTTTCAGTGGTGGGAGTTTTTATAAAGGAGCTGTTTATGTATGTAAAAAAAAAAAAAATATCTTTATCAGTTTCAGGCAGGCACAAGAGATTGTTGACGATGATTTTACTGTTGTACGTGCAATGCGCAACATCTGTATGACTTTCTCCCTCGGTGCAGCCTTTACTTTAGTTGGGTGAATTTGATAAGAAAGTTGTTTTGAGTTAATTGTTACATATAGCCATCTTATGTGTCAGGAATTAGTGCAGAACGCTCACACAACACACACAGACAGCACACACACACACACACATATATATATATATATATGTGTGTGTGTGTGTGTGTGTGTGTGTGTGTAGAGAGAGAGAGAGAGAGAGAGAGAGAGAGATAAAGGGGGTGAGGGACAGAGAAGACGGGGTATAGGGAGATATTCGATATTGTTTACTTTTCAATATATCATGTCAGTTCCGTTTTTTTCCTTTTGAGCGTTTCAGATGATATCTTTCCGTAGCTAATACATCCTGCACCTGCCAGTCTTGTCTCTGTCTCTCGTAGATATCCAGTAAATATGTTTTCATTTTTATAACTACAATTAAGTTGTCTAGTATACCTCTTGCATGAGGTGTGTGTGTGTGTGTATATATATATATATATATATATATATATATATATATATATATATATATATATATATATATATATATATATAGTTCAACGTTAGTCTCCCCAAACAAAGTAGGTCACGTTTCATTAATAGCTTTGTTGGACTGGTCTACTTTTTTTTCTGGGGGGGGGGGGGGGGGGGCTACGGGTGTGCCGCTCTATTGGTTTCCTTCTGGCTTGTCTTGCATTTACGTTTTCCTTCCGAGAAGAGGGAATACCTGTGACATGAGTTTCAGCACTCTCTAAGTGGAGTTGTGTGTTAGACCCAGTTTCTCCATGTTTTTGTAGTGTTAAAAGCGCTGGCGTGCTGAAATTTACAACACGCGATACTGCGGATCACCCTCGTAGCAGTGTGCGAAGGGCGCGCGGCTCTGGAACTACCAATCAGAAGTGAGCTAGTGTGTACATGGGCGGGCTCTGGGAAGAGGGGACTAACGTGGAAATAACCATATATATATATATATATATATATATATATATATATATATATATATATATATATATATATATATATATAACGTCTTAAGGGGATCTCATTAAACACAGAGTTTTAAACAGAGCATAAGTAAGAGACCCTTTTCCACGCTTCCAGGTTTATTAGGCATATAGGGCTAGACCTAAATGTCATAGACCAGTCGAAATTTGGTGGGTGATGTGGTCAACATCACATCGGTCGCGATTACTCTAATGACTGTACCTAGTACCCACTCAAGGCCAACACTCAGAAGTTAAGTGTTGAAGACAGATTCAGGTACCTCGTCAGTAGACTGCCTCAAAATGTAACCATCAACAATGAGGTCAACACCAGGATCTCTAAAGCCAGCTACAAATTTGGCAGACTATACACCAATGTCTGGCATAAAAGTGGGAAATACAGACAATGAAGAAATATAGATCTTTGACCCACCGTTGAATACAGTCCTTTTTATTATTATTATTATTACAAAAGCTAACAGTTACAGGAGCAAAAATAGATGCTGAACAGCCGCCGAATGTCTTTTACCATCCCATTAGAATTCGGCCAATGAAAGCTCTCACAAACACCCACATTCTATCAGCATAAATCTGTTACTTTTTATGTAAAATTATTTTTTAACAGTTTTTCGTATCTATAAAGTTTAACAGGAGGTTGGATTTGATCTTTCTTTTTCTATACAGCGAAACATGAGAAAGATGATCTCATGTTTGTTATCACTGCAACGGTCTTTCTAGAATAACATTAATCTTCTGATGACATACGGGGGGTTAAATCATCTCATACACACACACACACACACACACACACACACACACACACGCACACACACACACATATATATATAATCTTTGATGAGAAAGACATGCCTGCGTGGGAGTACTCAAATTAAAACGGAAAACTATTATCGGTAGGTGAGTTTTCAAGTACATGAAAAGTCTGGGAGCTAAATAGTCCTCAAAGAAAAACTGCCGTCAGAGAACTCTAAATCGCTTATCTTTGGTGTAGCCGCTAGAGGCTCGCCTGAGGATCAGAAGGTGGTGGGTTCGGGTCCTGGCAGAGCCAGACCTTTTTTTGTATTACCTTGGCTTCCAGGTAGATCGAACATTCACTGGGTACCAGGTGTAGTCCTGGAATGTAGAGGTGCCGATTGATCTATAAACTATAGGCTAGCCCTATATGCCCAAAAGGCTTGAAGGCGTAGAAAGGAGGTCCTTCATGAAAATCAGTTCAAAACTATGAGAATATCACCATAGAGTCAAAACGCCTTACCTATGGTATTCTCCACATTTATGAGAGTAATGAACTCGTCATTTCGGGGCAATAATATGAGAAGAGTAAAAGATGGGCCCGTTGCAAGCAACTAGACAGAATGGCGGAAAAAGAGACGGAGAGGGGGGAAAGATTCTTCGCAGCCTTTGGTCATGGCTTGACAAGATGTCAGCCCACGAACTGATACATGATGCTGACAATCGTAGGATGTCAAGATGTGTAATTGCCCATATATATATATATATATATATATATATATATATATATATATATATATATATATATATATATATATATATATATATATATATATATATATATATATGTGTGTTATATCTGTGTGTGTGTACGTATGTATGTATGTCTGTATGTACAGAGAGAGATGGAGAGAGGCAGGGAGTGAGTGTGTGTTTATGCGTATTTAGAGGGACCGGAGCTTAAGGTTTTAAAACCCATCTCCTTGTAATTTGTAAGTAGGGGCCGGAGCCCACACCCTTCCTCCCCCGCCCCAATGAACTGTCGTTTTTAAAAATATATATTTATACGTTTTAGTTTCTCCCATTCACATAATTATTATATTTAATTTTCCATTCAGCATATTGTCATCATAACCACCATTATCACAATCATCATTATTATTGTTAATACGTTATCTCTCTCAGTTTTAGGCAGCAAATAGATTAATAATTGTAAAATGTTTTGACAGATAGTTCTAATAATTATTTAATTCCAGTTTTCAATCATCAAACCCTCGAAATATTTTCTTTCTGTGTGTATTACTATCGAACTCCTTGGTCGTATCACAAAACCAAGGGTACATATTCACTGCGATAGCGCAGTCCAGAGAAAAGAAGATGTGTTACCAATGTAAGGGGTTAACATGTTCTGTCTCAGGTGTATGTTGCGGTAAAGACACTTATATGAATGACATAACAAAAATCAGAGTAATAATTATAAGAATGTTGTTGTCGCCCCAGTGGCGCCTGAACTTCCGCCTTCCGCACCCGTTCTAAATAATGAAACAAGGAAGTAATCATTAGATATTTTAAAGTGCTTTTTCTATATGCTTTCTTTACAAGTAGAAATGTATTTTTTTTTTAAGAGTTAAACATTCAAAAGAGCTGTGTTCTTATAAGGCTGTTTACAAAGCAGACACTGGATTCACTTCTGTAAAGTAGGTAAAAAGTAAAGGGTCCTTTTCCACGCCTTTATGCGTATAGGGCATATAGGGCTAGACCTTTATTTTATAAACCAATCGGCACAAGATGGGTGATGTGGTCAGCGTCACGCCGGCCGCCTTTACTTTCCGGGACTGCCCCGGTACCCACTCAAGGTTGGGTTGACCTGGGAGCCAGGGTCATTTTTGAAAAAAGCCCGGCTTCGCCAGGGAATGAACCTACGACCTTACAATCCGTGGCGAGCGTCTAGCCGCTCCACCACGGCGACTCCTGATTCACTTCTGGTTGAGGCAGAAACAGTTGATTAACTGACTGATTTAGTGATGTTAAGATCAATAGCATAGTTTACTATGATTATGGTTTATATCTAATTATGGTAGACTATGCTATTATTACTAAATAGACTAGGTTGATATTCCTAAATAGACTATGCTATTATTCCTAAATAGACTATGTTGATATTCCTAAATAGACTTTGTTAATATTCCTAAAACCACTCAAACAGTCAATCAATCTGTTTCTGCCGCAACTAGAACCAAATCTATAGTGTCCGCTTTTGAGGAAAAAAAACACCCTATACCACACACACAAAGATGTTCATCTTTCGGTGTTAGTTGTCACTGGGTGTAGATACTGATAGTTCCAGGTACATATTGGATGTAATCACGTCGTATCATTCACATGTTTGCTTCGTCATTTCAGGCCCAACCCACAGAATTCCATCGTTATGTAGAAAACAGATAAGCAAATGAAACTAAGTTAAAATGGGTTATGAGTTGGATTATCTTAACAGCACTCTGGACACATTCATGGGTGCTCAGATTTGCCCACCCCCCCCCCCCCCCCCCCCCCCCCCCCCCCCCACCACCTCAACATATTCATCAGCATAGCGCGGTTAATGATCTGAGAAGTTAAAGTAACAGCCTGTTGCGGATCGCAACCCAAATTAGTGGGGATGATTCTTTGGAAATGTTTAGTCAAACATATCATCTTTGAGAATTGTTAAAGAATTTAAATATCTAGGAAGTAAAATTATCGGAAGGCGGCAGAAATAGCAATGGAATTAGAAGCAAGCGACCAAAGGGCTAGTGCACCTGTATACCAATCGATAACATTACTGGGACATCAGAGATAAGTACGACCGCCAAGAAAGAAATTATAAATAGTATAATGATACCAACTTTTGCTACCAGTACTAAAATGGCATTGTCAAATGCTACTCTACGCCAAACTAACACCTGTGAAATAAAGATACATGAGGAAAACCGCCAACAACCGTCCGAGACTGACTGAGAAATGACATTTATCAGACATACTATAGGAACAACACCTTGCATCAAACTGACTGAGAAATGACATTTATCAGATATACTGTAGGAACAACACCTTGCATCAAACTGACTGAGAAATGACATTGATCAGACATACTGTAGGAACAACACCTTGCATCAAACTGACTGAGAAATGACATTGATCAGACATACTGTAGGAACTTTGCATCAAACTGACTGAGAAGCGGAAGATCAAATAGTTCGGTCATCTCGTTAGAATACAGCCGAAACAACTTCCAACACAGGTGCTAAACCTGAATAGGTATGATGCGACTGCAAGTGGGTGTTCACGGGAAATATGGATTTCTGAAAATAATTAAAGACATTCTACACCCATACGTGTTGACAACAGCTGGTGCGACCCATCGAGCAATGGGTCGCAAACTTCTCATTCTCACGACACCAAAGGGCAAAATTGCAACTTTGATGATGATGGTGGTGGTGGTGGATGATATTGACTATACTGATGATGGTGGTGGATGATATTGACTACACTGATGATGGTGGATGATATTGACTATACTGATGATGGTGGTGGTGGATGATATTGACTATACTGATGATGATGATGGTGGATGATATTGACTATACTGATGATGGTGATGGTGGATGATATTGACTATACTGATGATGGTGGTGGATGATATTGACTACACTGATGATGGTGGTGGATGACATTGACTATACTGATGATGGTGGTGGATGATATTGACTATACTGATGATGATGATGGTGGATGATATTGACTATACTGATGATGGTGGTGGTGGATGATATTGACTATACTGATGATGGTGGTGGATGATATTGACTACACTGATGATGGTGGTGGTGGGTGATATTGACTATACTGATGATGGTGGTGGTGGATGATATTGACTATACTGATGATGATGATGGTGGATGATATTGACTATACTGATGATGGTGATGGTGGATGATATTGACTATACTGATGATGGTGGTGGATGATATTGACTACACTGATGATGGTGGTGGATGACATTGACTATACTGATGATGGTGGTGGATGATATTGACTATACTGATGATGATGATGGTGGATGATATTGACTATACTGATGATGGTGGTGGTGGATGATATTGACTATACTGATGATGGTGGTGAATGATACTGACTACACTGATGATGGTGGTGGTGGGTGATAATGTCTTTACTGATGATAGTGGATGATATTGACTATACTGATGATGGTGGTGGTGGATGATATTGACTATACTGATGATGGTGGTGGTAGATGATTTTGACTACACTGATGATGGTGGTGGATGATATTGACTATACTGATGATGGTGGTGGATGATATTGACTATACAGATGATGGTGGTGGATGATACTGACTACACTGATGATGGTGGTGGTGGATGATATTGACTTTACTGATGATGGTGGTGGTGAATGATATTGACTATACTGATGATGATGGTGGGGGATGATATTGACTATACTGATGATGGTGGTGGATTATATTGACTATACTGATGATGGTGGAGGATGATACTGACTACACTGATGATGGTGCTGGTGGATGATATTGACTATACTGATGATGGTGCATGATATTGACTATACTGATGATGGTGGTGGAGGATACTGACTACACTGATGATGATGGATGATATTGACTATACTGATGATGGTGGATGATATTGACTATACTGATGATGGTTGTGGTGGATTATTTTGACTATACTGATGATGGTAGTGGTGGATGATATTGACTACACTGATGATGGTGGTGGATGATATTGACTATACTGATGACGGTGGTGGATGATATGGACTATACTGATGATGGTAGTGGATGATACTGACTATAATGATGATGATAGTGGTGGATGATATTGACTATACTGATGATGGTAGTGGATGATACTGACTATAATGATGATGATAGTGGTGGATGATATTGACTATACTGATGATGGTGGTGGGGATGATATTGACTATACTGATGATGGTGGTGGATTATATTGACTATACTGATGGTGGTGGTGGATGATATTGACTATACTGATGATGGTGGTGGTGGATGATATTGACTATACTGATGATGGTTGTGGTGGATGATATTGACTATACTGATGATGGTAGTGTTGGATGATATTGACTACACTGATGATGGTGGTGGATGATATTGACTATACTGATGATGGTGGTGGATGATATTGACTATACTGATTATGGTGGTGGATGATATTGACTATACAGATGATGGTGGTGGATGATATTGACTAAAATGATGATGATGGTGGTGGATGATATAGACTACACTGATGATGGTGGATGATATTGACTATACTGATGATGGTGGTGGTGGATGATATTGACTATACTGATGATGATGATGGTGGATGATATTGACTATACTGATGATGGTGATGGTGGATGATATTGACTATACTGATGATGGTGGTGGATGATATTGACTACACTGATGATGGTGGTGGATGACATTGACTATACTGATGATGGTGGTGGATGATATTGACTATACTGATGATGATGATGGTGGATGATATTGACTATACTGATGATGGTGGTGGTGGATGATATTGACTATACTGATGATGGTAATGGATTATATTGACTACACTGATGATGGTGGTGGTGGGTGATATTGACTATACTGATGATGGTGGATGATATTGACTATACTGATGATGGTGGTGGTGGATGCTATTGACTATACCGATGATGGTGGTGGTGGATGATATTGACTATACTGATGATGGTGGTGGATGATATTGACTATACTGATGATGGTGGTGGATGATATTGACTATACAGATGATGGTGATGGATGATACTGACTACACTGATGATTGTTGTGGTGGATGATATTGACTATACTGATGATGGTGGTAGATGATATTGACTATACTGATGATGGTGGAGGATGATATTGACTATACTGATGATGGTGGTGGATTATATTGACTATACTGATGATGGTGGAGGATGATACTGACTACACTGATGATGGTGCTGGTGGATGATATTGACTATACTGATGATGGTGCATGATATTGACTATACTGATGATGGTGGTGGAGGATACTGACTACACTGATGATGATGGATGATATTGACTATACTGATGATGGTGGATGATATTGACTATACTGATGATGGTTGTGGTGGATTATTTTGACTATACTGATGATGGTAGTGGTGGATGATATTGACTACACTGATGATGGTGGTGGATGATATTGACTATACTGATGACGGTGGTGGATGATATGGACTATACTGATGATGGTAGTGGATGATACTGACTATAATGATGATGATAGTGGTGGATGATATTGACTATACTGATGATGGTAGTGGATGATACTGACTATAATGATGATGATAGTGGTGGATGATATTGACTATACTGATGATGGTGGTGGTGGATGATATTGACTATACTGATGATGGTGGTGGATGATATTGACTATACTGATGATGGTGGTGGATGATATTGACTATACTGATGATGGTGGTGGTGGATGATATTGACTATACTGATGATGGTTGTGGTGGATGATATTGACTATACTGATGATGGTAGTGTTGGATGATATTGACTACACTGATGATGGTGGTGGATGATATTGACTATACTGATGATGGTGGTGGATGATATTGACTATACTGATTATGGTGGTGGATGATATTGACTATACAGATGATGGTGGTGGATGATATTGACTAAAATGATGATGATGGTGGTGGATGATATAGACTACACTGATGATGGTGGTGGATGATATTGACTACACTAATGATGATGGTGGATGATATTGACTACACTGATGATGGTGGTGGATGATATTGACTATACAGATGATGGTGGTTGATGATACTGACTACACTGATGTTGGTGGTGGTGGATGATATTGACTATACTGGTGATGATATCGGTGGATGATATTGACTATACTGATGATGGTGGTGGATGATGTTGACTATACTGATGATGATGGTGGTGTATGATATTGACTATACTGATGATGGTGGTGGATGATACTGACTACACTGATGATGGCTGGTGGATGAGGATGATGATGATAATGAGCTCGAACGCAGTCACCCCGATTTAAACACAACTAAGGTATCTCAAAAGTGGCAAGTCAGGATCTAAACCTTCTATGCTCTGACTCAACTGTTATTTATAAACAGACCTTATGTGTCTCTAAGAATACAGCACTCTTCTGACAACAGATACCATAATCTGTGCTTCCCATTGTCTATTACGTTCTGTTTTATGCATAACTAAGGTAACATGAAACACCTTCTGATATTTAAATACAGAACAACCTGACAGATTGTATGATTCATTGAGTAGGCGCCACACAGCGTTTTACAGTCTCGGCTGAATTTTGTGGTATAGCGTTTCCCTGAAGACATACCACCTTCTGTGTTACTGCGCATTAAGATGCCGATAGCCTTTAAGTTGAAGTCATTGAGAACAGTTATTAGTGGAAGTGCAAGAACGCAAACTATTGTTTGTTAGAGTAGGGATGTACCTGCTCTCAGTCAGTTGTTTCGGGAACTATTTGTATTCCATGTTGCATTTCTATATAAGGAGGGGGGGGGGACAAAGAGGGTCAAGGAATTTTTAAAAAGTGGTGCATTTGACACACAAAAAATCTAAATTTTTAATTTTAAAATCAGCTTGGTGTTGGGGAGTGACCATCGATGAGTTAGGATCTGCCTACCCAAGCATGCAAAGACTACTGTTGGCAGAATGCCTGGAGGAAACCACGTTTCGTTTAACGGACAAGAGTATAAGCTGCAAGTTATACCACCATGAGCAAAGCGCTGTGGAGCGCAAAAATCAAGGCGAGGCATGTAGAACGTCCTGGTCATCCACTGCACCTAGACATATCTCCAGTTATCCTGACTCTGTCTTACCACTGGACCCAGATATGACTCAGGCGAGAGAGTGAGTTCGACGAAACTGCGCAACTTTTCCTCGCTTTGATCCAAGTCACCGCGCAAGCCACTCTTTCACTCTTTCATCACCATACTTGATGAAAAAGAGTGGTCATCATCATCTTGATGGACAACACACACATTTAGACACTAAATTACCAGTTGTTGGTGACTGTTTCTGGGGGGTTTTTTTTTTTTGACACTTTTATTTATGTGGATGTTTTTCTTCGAGTTTTATTAACAGTGCTTAGGACTGCTTTTTTGGGACGGGGGAAGGGGGGGGGGGGTGTCATCCTTTTTAAAATCCCATTTCTGTTATGTTAGGTGGGGTGGAGAGGGTAAGTCTTACTACATACTCAAGAGTCGGGGAGGGGGAGGGGCAAGAGTGTGCCACTTACAAAGGGTTAGAGGCCACTGCTTCAGACTATAATGATCTATTCGGGCCTTCCTATTGTTCACTTAGTCAGCTTGTCATGCACCAACTCACCACCCAAAGGTGCAACGACATCCAATCTGTCTACCTGTTCCTTTTGTAACACATATATATACGCAATAAAAATGATCGAGAGGAAATACTTCGTTAGATTTATTTATATTCCCTGAGCTATATATGAAAGATCTTAACATCAAGGAAGATTGGCTAATAAACAGCATCTTGTCTTGGAAGCTGAAAAATGTTGGTCATATCAAGCGCCATGGTGTATTTCGGAAAATGATTAGTAGAGGGCATAATGACAGGACGGAGAGACAGGAGCCGACCAACATGAAGATGGGCACATGATATAAGTGACTTCTTGAATATGAAAGTATACGAGGCGGGAGAGCTGGCAGTTTCTTTCAGGCAGACCGTGATGAGAGCAACGTTTTTGCAGAGGACCTGCCACATGATGATGATGATGATGATGATACATAAACAAAGCTAAGACACTGAATGATGTGCATAAATATCCCACATGCTACGTTTATTGGAACTAAAAAGGTTAAACAAAGTCTCCCCCCCCCCCCCCCCCCCCCCCCAACATTTTTAAAGAGGTTTATTTACTTCTATATAAACATGCAGTTTCTCAGTTGATCAAATAACTGTCTCCAGCCGAGCCCGTTATTACATAAACTATCTTCTGGTGCAGTCAATGTTTTTAATTCTGTTGTTATTATTATTATTACTATCATCATCATCATCATCTGTGTTAGTTTTCGTAGTTTTCACAGTCTTCTTCTTCTTCTTCTTCTTCTTCTTCTTCTTCTTCTTCTTCTTCTTCTTCTTCTTCTTCTTCTTTTTCTTCTTCTTCCTATTCTTCTTCTTCTATTCTTCTTCTTCTTCTTCTTCTTCTTCTTCTTCTTCTTCTCTTCTTCTTCTTCTTCTTCTTCTTCTTCTTCTTCTTCTTCTTCTTCCTATTCTTCTTCTTCTTCTTCTTCTTCTTCTTCTTCTTCTTCTTCTTCTTCTTCTTCTTTTCTTCTTCTTCCTATTTCTTCTTTCTTCTTATTCTTCTTCTTCTTCTTCTTCTTTCTTCTTCTTCTTCTTCTTCTTCTTCTTCTTCTTCTTCTTCTTCTTTCTTCCTCTTCTTCTTCTTCTTCTTCTTCTTCTTCTTCTTCTTCTTCTTCTTCTTCTTCCTATTCTTCTTCTTCTTCTTCTTCTTCTTTCTTCTTCTTCTTCTCTTCTTCCTATTCTTCTTCTTCTTCTTCTTCTTCTTCTTCTTCTTTCTTCTTCTTCTTCTTCTTCTTCTTCTTTTTCTTCTTCTTCCTATACTTCTTCTTCTTCTTCTTCTTCTTCTTCTTCTTCTTCTTCTTCTTCTTCTTCTTCTTCTTCTTCTTCTTCTTCTTCTTCTTCTTCTTCTTCTTCTTCTTCTTCTTCTTCTTCTTCTTCTTCCTATTCTTCTTCTTCTTCTTCTCCCTATATATCTTATATTGGAGCACTGATCTTGAACCATCTCATCACAACCTCCTGGTGACGATGAAGATGAGAAGTGGATGACAGAGATGAAAATTATAAAGAAGTAAACATTACAGGAAATGTCATTAAATAAAGCCAACCTGCGGTCAACTGAAATATTTGATGTAACAGTCAATCATATTCTTGATTTAAGTATAAGGTGCTCTGAGTGTGTGTTTGTGTGTGTGTGTGCGCGCGCGCGCGCTTGGAGCGCGCTAATTTTAGAATATATGTGCAAAAATAAATAGCGAATCCTTTACAGGACATTGCAGAACTAACACCAGCTTTTTTTATGGGGTGGGGGAGGGGGGGTGGGGGGCTGTTGTGTTTTGTCTTGAAAATTTTACGTTCAGTAGTTTGCCATTGCTTTCTGAATGGTCAGCTCTCGGTACCACTGCAAAAACTAGCGCAAGACAAATCGTCTGCAGCTGAGATCGCACCCGGCACCCCGGCATTACGAAGCCCGTTCGCAACGCCTAAGCTACAGACTGTGTATATTAGCAATATGTAGAGCTACGAGAACATACATTGTTTGCTTGAGTAATACAACAAATACTCGATTAGTTCTGCAGTGTCTCATGGTTGCTAAAAATATCACGACAATGATACAATTTAATCTGCTTACGGTATACAAAGGCAAGCACTTGGGAATTCTCCAGTTTCACACACACGCACACAAACAAACATTCCTGGTGTTAGCATACCGTTCCCCTGAATATTGATTCAGAAAAACATGTTAACTGTTGAAAGTTTAACTCCAATGATCCTAAGCGATAGTAATCTTTAATTTTTTTTTATCTGTGCTCCCCCGCTTTTCTTGTTCTTCTTTTTTTCTCTACCACTGAAGGCCGAGCGGCGTCAGGGAAGTAAGAGATCTTTGGAACGGGCCTTTCTGTTTGCTACATTTAAAACACTTTTCAGTGCCTCTGATATTTCCTCGGTCCATGTCTGAGTGGTCGACCTTTAGGAATGTTAACGCTCTATCTGTATAACTCTGCTGTCTGTGGTGCTCTTGTCTGCTGCCAATCTTGTTACATGGCCAAACCATTTGATTTGTTGTATACCTATAAAATTCAGTATTGGTTCTGTGCCGACTCTCCTCCTGATAACATCGTTCCGAAGTCGATCTAACCTCGCATAGTACGTAAACATTCTCTTTCTGTTTTCTGAAGACAGTGTCCATGTTTGATATTGATAGCATAGCGTTGGTAAGAATATTGTAGTGTGTTCTTTTAGTGTTCATATTCACATGCTTGCATTTCAAAATTAGTACCGTTCTGCTTGCTTGTTTGTGTGTGTGCCTGCGTGGGTGCGTGCGTGCGTGGGTTGGTTGGTGGGTGGGTGCGTGCGTGCGTGCGTGCGTGCGTGAGTTGTGTGTGCGTGCGTGCGTGCGTGTGTGTGTGTGTGTGTGCTCGCTCTCTGTCAGGATCAAGATGAAATGATGATGATGGAAGATATGAATTTGATTTCCCGAATGTTTTGGGTCAACAAATCAGTTGTACTGGACAAAAAAAAAGCTTACATGGCATATGGTACCGTGCCGTACCGTCGCTTTAAGCGGAATAAAAAACTCGACCACTTTCAACCTGCTTTTGACAGCGAGCCGCCAACAGGCTCCGGTTATATTTGTGGTTTGGTTTATTTGTACCACTTTCGTGGCTAAGATTCTGGTTTATGCGCTAGTTCTCTGGCTTAATGTTCCTCTCCTTAAAGACAGACCGTTCCTTCTAGCTGCTGTTCTTATCCTCCTGAAGTTTTTCTTATGTTGTTTTCTTTGTGTCCTACACTGTGGATCCCAATCTGTTCCCTGATAGTTTCTCCAGGTGTGTCTCGCAAGAGACTGAGCTGGTGACTGACTGATGTGCAACCTCCCCAGGACATCACATCGAGCAATAAACACCCGATGACACAGATTTTTAACTCCTAATTTTGCACGGGCAGCGCCGTTAGGCTACTCTTTTTTATGTCCAACTAGCAACATAATGTTTTACGTGCGCAACAATACACACTTTCGTCCGATCTAACTACCCAGATAGCAGGGGAAATTACTAGAAGGCCACGTGAAAAAACCCCAGCCCTCACTGGGGCTTGAACCCGGGACCTCTAGCACTCGAGGCGCACGCCATACCTCGAGACCACTCAGCTTTGTTTTGGTTTCCGGGGCCTATTTTAAGGAGTAAACAGAATTGCCATACTGCCCCTTGGTGGTGATGAAAAGAAGTATGTAGTAAAAAGCGACACTTAGAAGTTTGCTGCAAAAAGTTGCGCTGAAATAAAATGTCATATATCGCAGCCTGGCTGTAAAAACAAGTACAACTTGTTAACTATACGTTCAAGTGCGAACTCATAAGAGTCACAAGAAAGTCTTGAAGTCGACAATCAAATATATTTATAGTTATTCAATAAGCAATGAGGCAGTCGACAACGCGTTGGCGGCTAGACACCCGCCTGCGGATCGGTAAGTCGTGGGTTCGCGTCCTTACAAAGCCAGACTTTTTTAAACATGACCTTGACTCTCAGGTAACCCAGCCTTGAGTGGCTACCAGGTGAAGTCCTGGGAAGTAAAGGCAGCCGGCATGATGCTGACCCACCAAGTGCCGATTGGTCTTTAAAAATATAGGTCTAGCCCTATATGCCCAATACGCCTATAGGCGTGGAAAAGGTGCCTTCACTTTCACTTGACATTAAACAATGACTAAAACGAAAGCATCTAGAGACAATTATTTAGCGTCATCAATAGTAACAGGTGGGCATTAATTAAACCACTAACAATCAATCGGACCACATATCTAGGAAAATGTCTGGATTTCCTTAAAATAAATATCTACAGAGCAAAACTTGTAGAAAATCTGCTGTGTTTAAATTAATTCGACTCTGTTGTTATGAAAAGAAAGGAGAACACGGACACTGCAAATTTATAATTCGCAATTTGTTTAAGTAAGTTCAGCTTTCGATTCCTTCTCTCTCTCTCTCTCTCTCTCTCTCTCTCTCTCTCTCTCTCTCTCTCTCTCTCTCTCTCTCTCTCTCTCTCTCGTGTTTGTATGTGTGTGAGTGTTTGAATGTGCGTGTAAATGTATATATGTGAAATACAGAGACGAGAGAGAAAATACATGTGTGTGTGTGTGTGTGTGTGTGTACTGTGTGTACGATTATATTCAATTAAAAAGTCGTAGTGGCGTAGTTAACAGTTTTTATCTGGCCTTTCTCTGCATAAAGTAATATGAAGTAAATGACCCCACTGCCATACCGAACAACATATAGTGCTATACTTATTTTCTTTAATGATCAATCAGCACTCAAAGGGTGACATAGTCTATCGTTCTTCTTTACTTCTCAATGCATTTCCTGCTACCTATTTTAAGTCTAGTCGACCTAGCATTAAAACACTTTAATACACATGATGCGGATTCAAGCTTAAAGCTTCCGGGACGGGAGGCTAACATCTAGTCACCCCGCTATCTTGAATCCAGTCTCCTCTGTGATGTGCATTAATGCACTCTGGAAAAGGAAAATATGCTAGGGTAGCAACCATCATAGTAGCTACAAATACATGGGAATTGCGGTGTTCGAGCAACTAAAGATGTCCTATATTCTTCAGTCACACGAGTCCCAAACAGTTATGCCAACACCATCATCCTCATTATCATCATCATCACCATCCTCATTATCATCATCATCACCATCCTCATTATCATCATCATCGCCATCCTCATTATCATCATCACCATCCTCATTATCATCATCACCATCCTCATTATCATCATCACCATCCTCATTATCATTTGCATCATCATCACCATCCTCATTATCATCATCATCATCGTGTAGCAGGTCCTTTTCAGAACGTCGCTGTCAACACAACAGGCCCGAAAGCCACTGACCTTTTGCCAACTTTCTCTCAGCATTGGCTCTCATTCCCAGGATGTCTGTCTGTTTTCATAACTCTTGTAGGATCGCCACTTTGTCATTGCCAGCTATCCCCCAAAACGAACTTTCACCCTTACGGTATCCTTTATATTCTGTGTCAACCATCATGATGGACCACTTTAGTCAATATTTTTGGATGTACAATATGGTAGTTTTCCTTCGCTTTCCACACCTACGTGTCTTTGGACAATATATAAATATATATCAGCAATAAGATGTCGCCCCTTGTACAACCTGACAGCCCTCGTAAACCACTGTAGACCCCATCTGCCAGGCAGTGCATTGGTAGGCAGGAAACGCCTTGACCTTGGGATGTCGATTCCCGACTCCCTACGAGTCGATATGTGCATCTGACATTGATATACAGTGGCAGTGCTTTCCTACCATTCAACGTTAGTTTTATAATACAGTATACATGCGCACATATATACGGAAAGAAAAAAAACATAAGGACACCCATTACGTCATACCTACATGCATTCCCTTGAGTGTCAAGCGTCGGTCAGATCCCCTGCTAACTCCCCGCAGCGCCATTCTCCTCAGACTGTAATGATCTATCTGTGCCTCCGCACTGTTCGCTCGCTTCCAAAGGGCCCTCATAACATCTAGATTGGCATACATCAATTCACCACCAAGTGGTGCAGAACCAGCGGGTTGGAAGGTAAGCTTCTGGGAAGCTACTGCGGCTCCTTGGCGTGGGTGTACTGTACGAAAGAAAAACAGCTTTGATGACACCAGGCGAGCTATGCTTAAACTCAGGAACGACACCTGGGCTCAAATGTTTACAGTTCAAATTTAAGTAAATATTTACAACAGCTCCTCGTGTTCTCCAATATATACAAAGGTTTTCCGCTCCCCCTTGTTAGATTATATTCGCCGTAGTTTGAGGAAGAAAGTCTACTTTGGCTAAAGATTCCAAAGGTTTTCCTAAGTAAAGTATTAATATGTTGGAGCCGAAGCAGCGCAGTGGATACTCGCTTGTCAGTCTGTTGGTTTGAATCCTTGTTATCGGTGAGATCAGCTTAAAGATCAAATGAAGATCAACCTATACAGAAATTAGCTTTGTATCAGTTTCAGGACGTAGCAGAATTATGCATTTGTTGTTTGCAGTTTTAATAGGAAATTTGATGTTCAGTAGTTTGCCTTTGTGTTCTAAAGCACCCTGTTCCACGCCTTTAGGCGAAATGGGAATATAGGGTTAGACTAAGATTTTTAGACCAATCGGCACGGGATGGTTATGTCGTCAGCATCACACCGGTTACCTTTACTTCTCATGACTGCACCTGGTACCCAATCAAAACTGGGTCGACCTGCAAGCCAATGTAATTTTTTTTTCCAGCTCCACCAGGACCCGAACCAACAACCCTCCGAACTGAGGCGAGCGTCTAGCCGCTACACCTCCACCGACTTCCTCCGATGCTCATACCGTTGTCTAAATTACCGCAAAATGGTCTGCTATTAAACCGCCCACAACTGAATCGGACCAGTCATGGGAGGCTTGTGAAACTGCGTTTAGAAACCCTAATCCACAGACGCTGACTACGTAAATGGGCAATTTCGAATCTCTAGCACTAACATCAAATTATGACTGTTTTAGTTAGAGTAGGCAAGCGTTAGTCCTACAGAGTTGTACCGCTTGTTCTGGAAACCGTGTCTTCTATGACTGTAAAGAGCAATTGGATAGTAAAGTAAAGGTAAAGTGGGGAGATGTGAACCAGCGTCATTGCACACGGTTATAAACCATAAGCGCTCTGCCACCAGTACGGACAGCTGATAAGAAACTGTCCACCTGTGTCGCCTTTCGCACATAATTCTGTAGCTACAGAGACGTTCCTCCATTTAACTCAGAGTGTCACTCTGGTACCCAATTCATAGAGGCTGGGTGAACACCGGGAACCGCCCGGTTTCGAATACCGACCGTGACTGCAGCGAATCGCAGCTGGATTTGAAAGCAAGCCTCCTATCGACTGCGCTAACGCGGCTCCTGAATTGCGGGAGTGGCAGTCTACATAAAAACGTTGACACTATCATTCTGAGGCTGGTTTTCTCTCAGACGTCTCCTCTCTATAGCTTGCTGCCTGTGGCTTTGTTCAATCTGCGACTGTTTAACGATGTAGAAACATGAAAAACGGCTAAAACAACAACTAAAGGAACTGTCATTAACTGGTGCCTGCACAGAATATCTAAGACATATCATTAATGTAAATCCCCGTGAGGGTTCCGGGGTCCCATTGTAAGGAAAAGCATGTCGTAAGATCTTAAGAGTAATCTAATTGGGGGTTTCCTTCGAAGTCGGAGTGCACCTGCCTGAGAGGCAGACAATTAGGTCAGATCTGTTAGAACGGATGTGCACTTGACACTTAGGTTCTGCAACAAGACTTAATAAGTCCAGAGGTGGACAAACAACCAGAACTTTATGCCGGAGATTAAAGCCAGTGAACGCGAAAAAGATTTATGTAGAGTTATGCCAGAGAATTAAAAAAAAAATGTAAATGAACTAAGAAATGAGGAAAGGAGGCTGGCGCTGGATAGAGCAAACAATAAGATAAAAAGTAAGTGAAGGACCCCTTTTAATGATAGTAGGACATTGAGGATTATGGTGGTAGACCCACCTTGTTATGGACGAATCAGCACTTGGTGCTTGAGGCGATTAACATCGCCCTGGTCATCTTTACTTCCTATGACATTTTCTGGTACTCATTTTAGACTCGATGGACATAGCATTTAAAAAAAAAATAGATTTAAAATATTGTAACTAAATCGTCCTTGCTCTGAAACTCACACTGCCATACACGCAACAAAAAATGAACAAAACTCAAAAACAAAGAAAACTTGTCACCGAAGTAAATTCGAATCAATCAAGAATTGACATTACTGCACTCGGGAGATTCCCACACGTGCACCATCCTCCTTTTCAGTAACCAACGAAGAGTTGATAGGCTAATAGTATCATTTGCAACCTTATCAAAAGTCCGCCTTTGTTTCACCTTCAGTTCTGAATATATTCAAAAACCTCAACTCACCACCCCCCCCCCTCTTTTTTTCCACGCCCCATTCCCCCTGCCCCACCCAAGTTTAATTGTCTTTCAGTGTATGGATTCCATATCAATTCTTTTGCACTATCCATTTGACCCCTTTATCACATTCGCTTTATCCCATCCGCTTTATCACATCCGCTTTATCATTTAAAGTAGCCCATTACTCAGGGAGCGGCAGCAGCGAATATATCAGTCTGTTCGTTGCTTTGTACACGTGAATCAGAAAATTAATGATATGCCCTTGATCTGGTGACGCAAGCCACTCTGATTTCAGGATACCAGTCTCAAGATAAAATATAGCTGCAAGGACAAGGGTTGAACTGTACTCTCTCTCTCTCTCTCTCTCTCTCTCTCTCTCTCTCTCTCTCTCTCTCTCTCTCTCTCTCTCTCGTTGTACCCCACCAGGACACCACACAAGCGATACACACCCGATGACACAAAGTGCCACCATGCGGATGAGGATCACCCGTGGAGAGGTCCCAGAAACCCCTTTCACCCGTTAGGCCATATCTATGACCTGGCTATATTCAGGGCCTCCGGTAAAAGCCAGGGTGGGGCTTCAAATAAGGAAAAGTTGCATCCCACATGGGACGACTGTTATAATAATAAGCTGCATACAACTGACTGCAAAGCATAAGACAGAGCGAAATCAGGAGATCAACGGCATAAAATAAAAAATGTGATAGCGCAGGCAATTAAATTAAATCTTCCCCTGCCAGGCATCTTTAAACCAGGCCTCATTGTTTGAGAAACTAACTAAATATAGATGTCAGTGTAAACACAACTGTCGGCTGTTTCTAAATAGTTAACGACACAGTGTAAGATGAAGAGGCACTCGTATCGTTGTTTTGGTTGCTTTGATGGAGTAAAAAAAAAAAAATAAACTTGACCATGTTCAACCTTGCTGGGCACAGCTTCGGTTATAATTATCTGGTTTTTTTTGCGTCATCTGTCTGAAGAGAATGAGATATATTGGTGTAACCAGAGGGTCTGACCGGCTCAATACACTCAGAGGAAAGGAAAGACGAACATAAAACCAGATTGTGACCGGTGCCATCAGTATTGGAACTCTGCTCTGGCTGCTGAAGATGATGACGGGGCATGCATGGGAATGCTCCGAGTTCTGTGATGTCAATGCTTGACTCAGCTCAACTCATTTGCGCTATCTCCAATGGCTTAAATTGTAAGTTGAGGCTTACTGTCTCTAACTGTTTGGGATGATATCATTTCTGAACAATTCTGGGCCCTGTCTTTCGGTCCTGTTGTCCTGGCGGGTGTTCAGTTTTGCGTCTTCATCTTCCTGGTTCTGCTTCATGTGTCCTGTGTGTGACTGTTATTTATAATTGTGATTGTTCTCCATATATTCTATGTGGTGGTATTTTGTGTGTGTGAGTTATTGTGTCCTGTCGTGTGTTCTCTGTGTACCTGTCGTTGTCTGGTTCTATTTCAGTCTAACGTGTGTCCGATGAACCAACCTAAGTTTGTCACTCAGTGGTTAAGGTAGCCGTCTGATCTAATAGGCTACTGAAGCGACAATATATATTTAACTTCTAATCTCACAGTACCCGTTGCATAGTCACCATTTTATCTTGTCCCTATCCGAGAACATCCGGTAAAGTGCAGCAAGAGAAAATCGAGGACTGGGGATTATGACCCAGGTCGGCTCACCCTCAGAAATTGTCTAGCAGGTAATGGGCCAATACAATTGTAGACGAGGGATTTTCTACTGTTGATCGGTGGACTCCTGCTGTACATGCTCCTCTGTGGAGTTCTTTTCATCTTATCTTATCAGTATATTCATGTAATGGGTAAGTCATAATAAGGTTCCATGTTGTCCGGTGAGCGTCCCAAATGATAACTAAGAAGCTCTCCTGAGCTAGGGTTGAGCTTTGTACCGCCCGAGAAGGTTTTATTCACCGCACCAGAGTTAGAGGATGTATGACATCGTTAGAAACCCATCGTTGTTGTGAAATCTCCCATGCCTGTGTTGAATTCCGGGAATCTCTCGGTGTGCTTATCATAGGTATCCGATTCACTACACAATATATTGTTGTGAAATGTGATCCCAGTAAAATCAATGGTTATTGTAAAAGATTCACAGCCATATGATGGAACAAAATCTAAGTTGGGCCTGAACCTGCTTATCCGAGTCTGTCTTTTTCTTCTTCTTCTCTTCCTCCAGTTACTTCGTCGAAGTATCAACAGGGAGAAGGTGGGGGGGGGGGGGGGGTGCATGTGGTGTAATATCTAAATTCTCCTCTGTTGTATGCATATTTTTCGTTAAGGTTGTTCTTGGTACCGTCGCTTAATCTTTTGCATGGTCCCCTTTTGTAATGTTAATTTTATTTCTTCAGTGTGACTCTTTGTGGCAGATGGAAACAAGACATTATTTTCAGATGACCAAACCATCTCATATTTTGCTCTTTAATGCAGTCTACGACTGGTTTGAGTTTCTTCTATTCTTCTAATGTATTTATTCTTAATTTGACCTCTTTTTGTTGATTAAATTTACTGGCGGGAGTGGGGGGGGGGGGTCATAATTCCCTCCCAGTCCTTCGTTTTCTTGGTTTCGACTCCGCTGTCCTCGGATTCTTTAATGTGTAAGCACATACAAATATATACGTACCCTGTTATTCAGGTTTAGCGTAGGATGCCCAACATCTAAACTATTCTTTCTCTAATGGTGATATATTGTGAGGTGCTGGTTACGTTGTTTGAAAAAAAAAAGCTGCACAGGGTGGTAATTACCCTGCGACCGGAATGCTAGGAATTAGCGCAGACTCAGATGTTCACAAGCCGACAGACTGACAACTCTAGGGCCAAGAGGTTTGATTATATACATGATGGGTCAGTGGTCAGGGAAAGAAAGTGTTGGTGGGGCTCCATTGCAAAATCATGAGGGAGAAGGATGCAGGAGAAGAGCTTAGCATTTACCACATCCAGAATGAGAATTGAGGCTAAGGCATAATCTGCGGTGTTCCGATGGGCGGGGAAACCCTCAGCCAAACATGTTGTCATGATATCGGACTCGCAGAGCCACGACCTCCAGCAGCTTTTAAGGTTCTTTATTATTATCTTACCCCCAGATAACGTCACAACTGGGTTTCCCGGCTTTCTGGTGCTTTTAACGACCCCAAAAACACAAAAACTGGCCCTTAACCCAATCCACCTACGTCCCACGAGAGAGTGCAGCCTAGATCTCACGAATGCATGCAGCCTAGGTCCCATAAACCTAGGTCCCCCTAGGTCTTCGTGCAGCTATCTACCACCCCTTGAAATATTAGACTGTCCCGTGACCTGTGGATTTCCCCTGTTTGGGGTAGGATATTAATAAAGCACCGCTTTTGATCTACTGTCGAAGGTCACTTGCAGAGCATACTCAGAAAGGTGAAAATGGCTTACTTGGTATGGATGGGTGGCATAAATCCAGAGGTGGCAGACGTTGAGATCCACTCGGACATTATGCCCATGGTATGCAGGTATGTTTTGGAACGAGTGGATAGATACATTGACTAGCCTGGCCATATAAAGGAGGGACAGGGCAGAGGGTGAACTTCAAATGAACTTCAACTGCACAAGGCAGAGAAATATCACCCATGTCAGACGAAGTAGAAAGTAAAATAGAGGCTACTAAATACCCGTACCTGAAGAAAATGATGCAGCGGGTAGTGTCTATGGGCTGTGAACATCACTTGGGACTTGGGGTGAGACATGGTTAACCAGATGACAAAGTGCACAATCATTATGGAGACTCTTCTCTGACTGTTGAGGAGACAGACTGGGCTAATATGGGTTTGTCCTGAACTCTGGGATGTCACCCAGTGTCATAGATAGGGAGTCTGTGTGAATGTCTTCTCAGCGTGACTGCAAATATGCAAAGTTCTTGTTTCGTTTGTAAGAATATTCTTCTTCTTCTTTTTCTTTTTCTTTTTCTTCTTCTTCTTCTTCTTCTTCTTCTTCTTCTTCTTCTTCTTCTTCTTCTTCTTCTTCTTCTTCTTCTTCTTCTTCTTCTTCTTCTTCTTCTTCTTCTTCTTCTTCTTCTTCTTCTTCTTCTTCTTCTTTTTCTTCTTTTTAGTTTTCTTCTTCTTCTTCTTCTTCTTCTTCTTCTTCTTCTTCTTCTTCTTCTTCTTCTTCTTCTTCTTCTTCTTCTTCTTCTTCTTCTTCTTCTTCTTCTTCTTCTTCTTCTTTTTCTTCTTCGTTTTCTTCGTCTTCTTCTTCTTCTTCTTCTTCTTCTTCTTCTTCTTCTTCTTCTTCTTCTTCTTCTTCTACTTCTTCTTCTTCTTCTTCTTCTTCTTCTTCTTTCTTCTTCTTCTTCTTCTTCTTCTTCTTCTTCTTCTTCTTCTTCTTCTTCTTCTTTTTCTTCTTCTTTTTTCTTTTTCTTTTTTTATTGTTCAAGATACATAAATGATTCTTATACACAGCAAGATTCTGATTCATCGTTGATTATTTCGTGACGGAATAAACACGTGTTTCGGCTATTGCAGATAGTTTTCTATTTATTTCTGCTCTCTTTACTGGTGTACGAGGTCGCTGTATTCTGCAACCTACAGTGTGTTTCATAATAATATAGTCCATAAGAGAATCTTCATAAAAGCAATTTAAAATCAAACCCACGTACTTGCGCCTCTGCTATTTCTCAGTAACGGGTTTAAACACATCGCCTCCACATTAAACCATCGACAAAGTAACATCAACAGTTTAATTGCATTCCTTTGCTCACTGAACCTCACATAGCGATCAGCTTTCAAAGGTTTGAATCATGCTAGCATGTGTCAGTCTACTCCATTCTTATTTTATAGAACAGAGTGAACATCTCTTCCAGGTAACACTAATTGAAACATCTTGTTCAGTATAACTATAAGTGCAAATTTATAGCAAGTCAATGAACCTGGTTCTTATTCTCATGTTTCTTCTACTTCTTTCTCTTATTGTTGTTGTTTTTCTTGTTGATGTGTTTTTTTTTCTTCTTCTTCTTCTTTTCTTCTTCTTCTTTTTTTTTCTTTTTTTCTTCTTCTTGTTTCTGTTTCTTCTTCTTCTTCTTTCTTTTTCTTTCTTCTGTCTTCTCCTTTCTTCTGTCTTATGTTTTCTTCTTTCTTCTGTCTTCTGTCTTCTTCTTACTATTATTATTATCCTTATTCTCCTCTTCTTCTTCTTCTTCTTCTTTTTCGTCTTCTTCTTCTTTTTCTTTTTCTTCTTCTATTTTTTTTCTTCTTCTTCTTCTTCTTGTTCTTCTTCTTCTTCTTCTTCTTCTTCTTCTTCTTCTTCTTCTTCTTCTTCTTCTTCTTCTTCTTCTTCTTCTTCTTCTTCTTCTTCTTCTTTTTCTTCTTCTTCTTTTTCTTCTTTTTCTTTTTCTTCTTTTTCTTTTTCTTCTTTTTCTTTTTCTTCTTTTTCTTCTTTTTCTTCTTTTTCTTCTTTTTCTTCTTTTTCTTCTTTTTCTTCTTTTTCTTCTTCTTCTTCTTTTTCTTCTTTTTCTTCTTTTTCTTCTTCTTCTTTTTCTTCTTTTTCTTCTCTTTCTTCTTCTTTTTCTTCTTCTTCTTCTTCTTCTTCTTCTTCTTCTTCTTCTTCTTCTTCTTCTTCTTCTTCTTCTTCTTCTTCTTCTTCTTCTTCTTCTCCTCCTCCTCCTCCTCCTCCTCCTTTTTCTTCCTCTTCTTCTTCTTTTTCCTCCTTTCTTCTTCCTTCTTCTTTCTTCTGTCTTCTTTTTCCTCCTTCTCCTTCTTTTTCTTCTTCTTCTTCTTCTTCTTCTTATTATTATTATTATTATTATTATTATTATTATTATTATTATTATTATTATTATTATTATTATTATTCCTCTTCTTCTTCTACTTCTTTCTTCTTTCTCTTCTTTTTATTGTATTTTATTTCTACTGATATTATTATTCTCACTTTTTTCTTTTGCGCTTCACCCTTAAAACACCGACTGGCACATTGTGTTGTGTTTCATAGTTATCGACACCTTTAAGCCCAACACATGGTATATTCCTAAAACTATAATCGGTCACCTTATAGGGACGCTCTTCCCCCCTCCCCCCCCCCCCTTTTCCCCCATTCCCCAACCACCCATTTCAAAATAGAATCCTGACCCCAATCTTGGTGACCTCGTATCACCGCCTAGCAATGAAACCACAATGTGAATACCTGCTGACTAGCTCTGGCAATGAGAAATAGGATACTGGTTGCGATACTGTTGAGGATGGCAATTTTCATGAAGATTATGATGATGGCGCTGATCGACGATGACGACAATGCAGTGGAACGAATCGACTTTCAGAGCTGTTTTTTTCCTGTGCTTTGAAGTAAGTAGGTAAAGTAATCTGGTGAGAGGGATGCAGTGGGAAGTGACGAGAAGAATTAGCCATTACTCGAGGCTGAGGGGAAATACAAGACAGAAGTTTAATCAGAATGCTACCCGCACCATTAGTATTGGAACTCTGGACTGGCTGCTGAAGATGAGGACAGAGCGTTTTTGGAAATGCTCCTAGTGCTGTGATGTCGGTTCTTCAATCAACTCACTTAAACTCAAATAAAATAAAGGTCACGTTTTACGCCAGTGGCACATTGGAGATTTTATCTTCGGTGCTATATTAATATTCTACCTCTATATGACGTCACAAGATAGTCCAACATTTTATAGGGTGGTAAGACTGAATTTCCCGGCTTTCTGATGCTTTTAACGACCCCGAAACATCTAGAACTGGCCCTGAACCCCAACCCACCTACGCCCCACGAGAGAGTGCAGAATAGGTTCCACGACTGCATGTAGCCTAGGTCCAACGACTGCATGTAGCCTATTTACCACCCCCCTAAAATATTAGACTGTCCCATGACCTGTGGATTTCCCGTGTTTGGGGTAGGAAAATAATAAAGCACCAGATCTTCTTCTTACGGTCCATGCAGTGTGGTGTTGGTAGTCACGCTATCCACAGCCCACTGTTTTGTGTACTTTCAATCAGTTCTGGCACAGGCATGTCGATACTAGACTCAAACTGACATAGTCGGTTCGCCACTCGTTTAAAGTAAGGGGTCAATATTACGCGGATTACCTTTACTTCCTACGACATTACCTGATGCCCATTTTTGGCTGGGTCGACCTGGGAGCCGATGCCATTTTTAAAAAATCTAACATGATAAGGATTGAAATGCAAGAACTTCCGGATGGCAGGCGAGCGTCTAGCAACTGTGCCACCGCAACTCTCTATGTGCTTTGAAAATTATCTGATCTATTCCAATTCCTAAGTAAGCAGACACTAGCAACGATTTGCACGGGTGTTTTCAAGTGCAGAGCGATCATTCAAGCAATTTGTAAACACATTCGTTTAGACAGTGAGTTGCAGCAAACACTGGTTTGCATTGTTTAACTGGATGAATGGTGCACCTATGTAAGATAGCGCATGGTAGTACCTACGTAATGTTGGTCTGACTTGTGTGTCTGTGTGTGTGTGTCTGTCTGTCTGTCTGTGTGTCTGTCTGTGTGCCTGTCT
>CAJHNH020000426.1:0-50000 GCA_905116865.2 Candidula unifasciata | reverse complement strand
GAGTAGGCGCTACCGCCCCCTGGCAGAGCTACAACGTTCTAGGGGGTGGTAGCTGCCTCGATCCTATTTGAGGAAGGACACTAGGACGCTCCTGGGGTAGTAGCTGCATCAATCATACTTGGGGAAGGGCGCTGGGATGGTCCAGGGGGCGCGGTAGCTGCATCGATCATACTTGGGGAAGGGCGCTGGGATGGTCCAGGGGGCGGTAGCTGCATCGATCATACTTGGGGAAGGGCGCTGGGATGGTCCAGGGGGCGGTAGCTGCATCAGTCATATTTGGGGAAGGGCGCTGGGATAGCATCAGCGCAGAGTTCCAATATCATGCTACCGGTCACAATCTGGTTATGTGTCCGTCTTGCCTTTCCTTTGAGTGTAGTGAGCCGGCCAGACCCTCTGGTTACACCCAGGTGCCTCATTCTCTCCAGGCCATAATAATCTTGTTTTTCTACTGATTTCGTTGCTTGTTCCCAAAGGGCCTTGACCACATCTGCCTTATCAAAGCCGCCTTGAGTGGGTTCCAGGTACAAGTCCTCGGGAGTAAAGGCGACCGGCGTGACGCTGACCACATCACCAACCAAGTGCCGATTGTTCTATAAAATATAGGTCTAGCCCTATATGTCCAATACTCCTGAAGGGTCCTTTACATTCCCTTACTAACATATATATGAATTAAAACTGCCTGAAAATGGTAATTTTTCTGCACTTACACGCCCCTTTCACGACATGTGTCTTTTTGCTGAGGTTCAGATTCAATATTTTCTAACGCAGTTCAGTTTTTGAAAACTGTATTTTAATACCTATACAGTTATATGTTTCTTAATAAGGAGCCTAATCTACAGCGAATAACGGCTTTCACTGCTGTCCGCTTGTCTGTCACCTGATCTTTTAAGTTGGTCTTGTTTATATAATTATTTGTCACCCCGTTGTTCAATCTTTCCACGTTAATCTCTTCGTGTTTTCTTTAGTCCTACATAGGGTACATTACTCTACCCCACCCTTTCTGCTCGCATTATAGGCACAGCAAACTGGGGGCTTACGCCCCCTCCCTATCCCGCCCCCTTCTCAAGTATTTTGTAAGGTATATAAAAAACTAACCAGTTATAGAATTACAACTTAAAAAGCTTGTTTAAAGATTTATCATTATTTCAAACATTATTATGTTTGTTCGGCACAATTATTATAATCTATCCTAATCTAGGATTACCCCCCCCCCCATCGCACCTCTTACCCCCTCCCCCACCCCCTCCCCCTCCCAACCATCCCTCCCCTCCGCGTATTTTGTAAGGTGTCTAACAGAACCCTTCAAAACCAATTAAAGAATGGTCTTTTAAAAGAGCTTGTTTATTCATTTAACATTGTTTCAAATATATTATTATGTTTGGTGGCATAATTATAAATATTATCCTAATCTAGTATTACCCCCCCCCCCCCTCCCACCATCACCCCCGCCACTTTATGCCACCTAGAAAAGTTAGAAAAGTTGGTATGGCGTAATTTTAATGTTGTTTTGACGTTTGGTAAACACAGTTCCCTTTTCACAACCGTAGATATTTACATATTGGCCCCAAGTAAAGGAATGCAGTAGCAGAGGAGGCTAAAGTAGACACGTATTACATACATGCAGAAAGACAGGAAAGAACAACAAAATAAATCATGTAGCCTGACCATAGGTCCTAAAATGTATAATGAAGAGAAATTCAGTACCACAGACAGGCACACACACACACACACACACACACACGCACACACACGCATACACACACACATACACACACACACGCACACACTCACACACACACATATATATATCTCTTATATATATATATATATATAATATATATATATATATATATATATATATATATATATATATATATATATATATATATATATATATATATATTGTGGAGAGAGACTGAGCCACATTTGATAAAACCCGATGTGATGAAATCAATCCTCTTGCCTTCACCTTTATATATAACGTACAATCACTATAAGTCTGATTATGTCAATCTTGAATAATCGCAATGGGAATATCGCTGTCATTTGGGGCGTCTCTGAACTGTACACTTTCACATTTTCTAGAAGGTCGAAAGCTCCAATCCGCATCAGGGCTTTTAATTTATTTTTTTTTCAAAACGGCCCTTGCCTCAAGGGTTGACCCAGCCTCCACTGGGTATCAGACAATGGTCTAGGAAGCAAAGGCAGCCGGTGTGATGTTAATATGTCTAACACTGTATGCCCGACTTTCCGATTGCGTGACAAATGAATTTAACTTTTTTTTTACTTTATAACTAAGCCTACGTGGAGTCAGGACAACCCATTCTGTTGTTTAGACATTTAATTACACTGTATAATCTTTTAAATGGGCACTCATCAACCCCTCTGTAAAAACGGTTTGTAGACTGCATTCTAGCACTGTATCTTTAACTGAATGCTTTAAGGCCATGTCAACGGAATCCAATTATTTGTACTGTTAGGGTTTACTGAATGGTTGTTAACTGCAGAGTCCTCCGTCTTTCAACGCTGTGAGCTGGGGATTGAACAGGGTAACTGTACTGGTGGGTCAGCACGCCATTCAGTGTGCCGAGGGGATACTGATTAGTTACTATGATAAGCTTAAATGGGAAGCATATGGATTAAGAAACCAGGACATCCAAATGGGAAACATATGGTTTAAGGAAACGAGGACGTCCAAATGGGAAACATATGGTTTAAGGAAACGAGGACGTCCAAATGGGAAACATATGGTTTAAGGAAACGAGGACGTCCAAATGGGAAACATATGGATTAAGGAAACGAGGACATCCAAATGGGAAACATATGGTTTAAGGAAACGAGGACGTCCAAATGGGAAACATATGGTTTAAGGAAACGAGGACGTCCAAATGGGAAACATATGGATTAAGGAAACGAGGACGTCCAAATGGGAAACATATGGATTAAGGAAACGAGGACATCCAAATGGGAAACATATGGTTTAAGGAAACGAGGACGTCCAAATGGGAAACATATGGATTAAGGAAACGAGGACATCCAAATGGGAAACATATGGTTTAAGGAAACGAGGACGTCCAAATGGGAAACATATGTATTAAGGAAACGAGGACGTCCAAATGGGAAACATATGGATTAAGGAAACGAGGACGTCCAAATGGGAAACATATGGATTAAGGAAATGAGGACGTCCAAATGGGAAACATGGATTAAGGAAACGAGGACGTCCAAAAGAAACCATAAGACAAATGTTGATGAATGGTGTCGAAGGCGCTGGACTGGATTCTACCGCTGACACTGAAACAGCTGCACAGGACAGAACGGTCAGGAAGAATAAACTAGGAGCCATATGTGACGTATAGGGCCTCAACAGGATGATGAGGATGATGCTGATGAATGTCACAAGGCGGTGGAACCACAGATTCTATTTTAACAAAACCAGCTCTCATTTGCATACCGTTTCCAAGGACGTTTGTGTAATACTACACACATACATCAGTGAACAATTCAAATTAGTCTGTTGGAAATATTCACTACTGATACCATAGTAGGAAATGGTAGTAACAACTTTTTTTGCAGAGAGAAGTTATCCAATGTGCCGGTTGGTCTCTTGAAATATACAAGCGAATACACTGCATTTTGGGGAATTGCTAGTACCTGAAGGGGGAGAGTAAGTAAATGTAATGACGAAGCAACCTGTAACCAACAATATGAGCAGTGCGTCAGTTGGCCTAATCAATCCTCTTTCCACTAAGGCCGATCAGCACACTAATTGCTCCTTGTTTTAGGGGTGGCACGGACACTTAATTCACTTTTACGAAATGCTAGCAGGTTGGACTCGAAGCACGTTCCACTGTTTATTGGACCGCAGATGTGAAAGGGGCAATGGTTCATTGAATCTGCTGTTTGTCATCCCTATCTGAAGAAGCAATATATTCTACATCACAAACAAAGAGGTCAGAATTATAGGGGGAATTTATCATTATTAATCCCTGGTTCTTGTAAAATATCCTGAACCTTGTTTCCTGAACCAGAGACGGGCACTTGAGCCTCTAAGCAGCGAGCTCCCATACAGTAAACTAAATTCCTATGTCGTCGCTTTAAAACAATTACAGTAATTATCTAATGCTATGTAACCCCAGCTTTAGGCTCAATCTGCCAAAAAAGTGAAAACTTTAAGACTTCTTTATATATAAACTGTAGGCATGTTCCTACCTGGACTAAGTCCTTACGATGGAAACCCATTTTGAAGCTTTAATAAGATTTGAAATCATGGAAGCAATATCTACACACACAAACACACACACACACACATATATATATATATATGTGTGTGTGTGTGTGTGTGTGTGTGTGTATGTAAATATATATGCATACATACATACATATATACATATATATACACACACACATACACTTATTCGCATATATATAGTACATATCACAATAACACATAAAACAGAACAGATAAAAACTTGAAAGTTTTCTATGTTTGTTTTGACATTTTAAAAAAACGAGAGTAGGTTGGAAACAAATGATCGCATAAATATATTCTTAACAGGCAAAGATTAGACACAATCTGAAAACAAAATATAACATTTAGATTACGATATGAAACAACTAATCGCGTCATCCCCATGTGGGGTGCAATTTTTAGTTATTTTGAAGCCCTACCGGAGGCCCTAAATATAGCAGGGCCATAAATATGGCCTAAAGGCTAAACGGGGTTTCCGGGACCCCTCCAGGGGTGATCCACATCGACATGATAGCACTTTGTGTCACCGGGTGTTTATCGCTTGAGTGATGTCCTGGTAGAGAACAACTTACATACATACCTACATATGAAGCATTACCTACTAGTGAAAAATATTTCAGCGTAAAATTTATGAAAGATGACAATAGGACATCAAGATTTACTTGTCTCACATATGAAACCAGTGGCATTGGGATGTGAAGCCCTGTTGAAACAATTAACGTGATCTTTGTGATCTGATAACAGCAGAGGAAAGATGTACAAGCAAAAGTATTATTTTAAAAGAATACGAACATTCTATGCCACCTGTCTTTGTCAGTAGAAGTTAAATCGTGGACAATCAGAAAACGTGAGAAATGAAATCAAAGCTGGAGAAATGTTACACTGAAGAATAGTAAAGACACCGTAAACGACAGATATAAACAAGAGAAAATATCTCTCTTAAAATATTGAGGCACGAAGAGAGTAGTGGCTCGCTGAACGGTTAAGAACGCTGGCCTGTCATGCAGAAGACCCGGGTTCAAATCTTTGGCAAGAAATGGGCAGGAATAAATTATCATACACTTGTTTAACAAGCGGAAGATAAAACTAAAATCCTACTCTACACAGTTGTGATGACAGCACTGCACTGGCCTTGTGGCCCTAAATTGTTAAAACTCATCAGCCCCCCCCCCCCACCCCCCCCCCCCACCCCCCCTGTTTTTTTTTCTTCACTGCCATACAAGTGGTGAGTCAATGAAGTAGCAGTCTGGCAAATGAAAAAAGAATTCGAATAACAATTTACGACCGCTTGGCTTCACAGAGGAATACCTGCATCGCACATGGTTGAAAGTTAATGAAACAGAATGATGTAGGCAGACAAGATGACTGAACAATGTGAGTAATAGTAGTAGTATTAGTAGTAGTCCGCGTGGTCGTCGTAGTAGTAGTAGTAGCAGCAGCAGCAGCAGCAGTAGTAGCAGAAGTAGTCTTAGTAGTGGTTCTAGTGGTGGTGGTGTTGGTGGTAGCAGTGGTGGTGGTGTTGCAGTAGTGGTGGTGTTGCAGTAGTGGTGTTAGTAGTAGTGGTAGTAGTAGTGTTGGTGATAGTCGTGATAGTAGTAGTAGCTGAAGTTAAGCATCAGCAGCACCAGTACTAGTAGTAGCAGCAGCAACAGCAGTAGTAGTAGTAGAAAAAAAAGGGAAAGAAGAAAAAGAAGAAGAAGAAGAAGAAGAAGAAGAAGAAGAAGAAGAAGAAGAAGAAGAAGAAGAAGAAGAAGAAGAAGAAGAAGAAGAAGAAGAAGAAGAAGAAGAAGAAGAAGAAGAAGAAGAAGAAGAAGAAGAAGAAGAAGAAGAAGAAGAAGAAGAAGACGACGACGAAAAGAGCAGGAGAAGAACCAGAAGGAGGAGACTAGTTTGATACAAAAATAACTAATCTGATAATTACAATATAATAAATTTTAAAAACATGGCACAGCCAGAAAGTGCTAGAGTTGGTTCTGCAACGTCCTGTAAAGGATTCGCAACTAATTATTATTTGTATATGGCAATGGGAACATACTTTATGGTTTAGTGTTCTCACTGTTTAAGGCAGACATGAGTCAAGTAGTGTCTAACTTGCCAGGTGTAGTTCTCTGATGTGCTGTGATTTGTTTTTTCCAAACTCGGGGCTGGTTTTGATCCGAGCTAAACGTAAAAGTACTTTAACTGTAAGCTGGTAAGAGTATACACATTATTTTCATAAATTCCGTTTGAACTCGCAACACAGTCCTAGCACCAAACGTGGGTAGTATTGCATAGGGCAACGAGTTGCCCATGCAGCATGATTTCTCACTCTCACTCTCTCTGTCTCTCTCTCTTTCTCTCTCTCTCTCTCTCTCTCTCTCTCTCTCTCTCTCTCTCTCTCTCTCCGTGGTGTAGCGACTATACTCTCCCCTACGTATTGGAAAGTAAGTCGCCGTGGTGTAGCGACTAAACTTTCCCCTACGTATTGGAAAGTAAGTCGCCGTGGTGTAGCGACTAAACTTTCCCCTACGTATTGGAAAGTAAGTCGCCGTGGTGTAGCGACTAAACTCTCCCCTACGTATTGGAAAGTAAGTCGCCGTGGTGTAGCGACTAGACTCTCCCCTACGTATTGGAAAGTAAGTCGCCGTGGTGTAGCGACTAGACTCTCACCTACGTATTGGAAAGTCGTGTATTGGAACCCTGACGGAACTTGATTTTCTTTGAAAATGACCTTGGCTCTCAGGTAAATCCAGCCTTGAGTGGGTACCAGGTGGAGAACTGGGAGGTAAAGGCGACCGGCGTGATGTTGGCCGCATCACCCGCCAAGTGCAGATTGATCTACAAAATATAGGTCTAGCCCTATATGCCCAATACGCCTCAAGGTGTGGAAGATAATCCATTTACTTAGACTTTACTTACTCCAGTGGAGAGATAACACCAGTTAATTTGAAAGAAAGTATGCTACAGCAGCTTTCGGTTCAGAAGAGCAGTGCTCTGTCCGCGTGTCCTAGCTTCCCTCCTAGACTAGCTGACAACTACAATTGACATATACTTTGGCCACATTAAAAGACATAGCACGCTTTTTTTAAACCATACTGGAGGAAAAGGTCGAAAGGCAAGAGAGCAAGAATTAGGCAATGATACAAGTGGGAGGACAACATCAGGAGATAGACGAATAGCAGTCTGAGTGAACAATCAGGACAAAAACCAGAGCGTGTTGGAGATCCATTGCAGCAACCTTCACTGTGGAGACGGCACCTGATTGATTCATTGATTCATAACTAAGGCTAAAAGAGCATATCTGCGCCTTGCAGCCTCAAACGTTGAATGTTAGCAAACGCTTTCATGACATGCGCATTAATGGGAATTCTTGAAAAAGCCCCTGAACCTCCGCGGGAAGTGTCTGCCAAATTACGACACGCAATTAAATGTCTGAAATACTTACTCCAAGCTAAACAACAAACAACGCCCGCAGTGCTGTGGCTGATGGTCCTTAGTACCAACAATCAGTTCAGTTTACTTGTAATGGTACCAACAACTAGTGCAGTGTGTTTGTAATAGTACTAACAATCAGTTCAGTGTGCTTGTAATAGTACCAACAATCAGTGCAGTGTGCTTGTAATAGTACCAACAATCAGTGCAGTGTGTTTGTAATAGTACCAACAATCAGTTCAGTGTGCTTGTAATAGTACCAACAATCAGTGCAGTGTGTTTGTAATAGTACCAACAATCAGTTCAGTGTGCTTGTAATAGTACCAACAATCAGTGCAGTGTGTTTGTAATAGTACTAACAATCAGTGCAGTGTGTTTGTAATAGTACCAACAATCAGTGCAGTGTGCTTGTAATAGTACCAACAATCAGTGCAGTGTGTTTGTAATAGTACTAACAATCAGTGCAGTGTGTTTGTAATAGTACCAACAATCAGTGCAGTGTGTTTGAAATAGTACTAACAATCAGTGCAGTGTGTTTGTAATAGTACCAACAATCAGTGCAGTGTGTTTGTAATAGTACTAACAATCAGTGCAGTGTGTTTGTAATAGTACCAACAATCAGTGCAGTGTGTTTGTATTGTACTAACAATCAGTTCAGTGTGCTTGTAATAGTACCAACAATCAGTGCAGTGTGTTTGTATTGTACTAACAATCAGTTCAGTGTGCTTGTAATAGTACCAACAATCAGTGCAGTGTGTTTGTAATAGTACTAACAATCAGTTCAGTGTGCTTGTAATAGTACCAACAATCAGTGCAGTGTGTTTGTAATAGTACCAACAATCAGTGCAGTGTGTTTGTAATAGTACCAACAATCAGTGCAGTGTGTTTGTAATAGTACCAACAATCAGTGGAGTGTGTTTGTAATAGTACCAACAATCAGTGAAGTGTGTTTGTAATAGTACCAACAATCAGTGCAGTGTGTTTGTAATAGTACTAACAATCAGTGCAGTGTGTTTGTAATAGTACCAACAATCAGTGCAGTGTGTTTGTAATAGTACTAACAATCAGTGCAGTGTGTTTGTAATAGTACCAACAATCAGTGCAGTGTGTTTGTAATAGTACCAACAATCAGTGCAGTGTGTTTGTAATAGTACCAACAATCAGTGCAGTGTGAATGTAACTGAATACATAAAAATACAAAGTCGTAATTACTATATGATAACCCTGGGGTATATGATAACCCTGGGGTATAGTTTAACGAGTTTGTAATTAATGCAAGGTGATGGGTAGGGTGATGGGTAGGGTGGTGGGTATTTTGATGGGTAGGCTGATGGTTTTGTGGATGGAGGGCCTTAAAAAAACGTTATTACCTCTGGGGAAATGCAGCAAAATATGGGCAAGGAAGTACTTTATCCAACTGTTCAGATGCATCTTTAAAATATATCGGCCTCTCTCACACACACATACACACACATACACACACACACACACACACACACACAGGCATGCGCGCGCGCACACGTTATTAGTAACCGTGGGTCATGACGGGACGGGGTAGGCAACAAGCAGATAACCTACCTACACCAAACGCATTAGACCTGGCCTGTGGCTTCGGGGGAGGGTTCAATAATAATAAAACGCCATCATGGGAGGCAGTTATAACTAGCCATGTCAAGGAACGAAAATAGCTTGGAGACAAATTTAGAAGTTAACGAGAGCGAGGGGAGAGTAAAACAAGAAAAAACAAGTCTAGAGACAAGTTTAATAAAGGACATGTTAAAAAAAGGGGACGGGAACAGGGGAATAGAAGAGAGATCGTTAGAGAACGAGAAAGAAAGGGACAGATGAGTAGAGGAAGTAGAGGAGATGAGATGGTAGACATGGGTTAGAGGTTGGGGGAGGGGTGTGCTTATATAAGACTTCGTTGCACTAATATCATCAGTGTCTAAGCGTCGATGAATGTGCTTGGATAAATGTGCCTATCCCTCTAGAGGAATTTACATAAAATGTGGTCAGACACGCCGTGTGGAAGGATAATGTGGTTTATAATGTCAAAATTGCTAGGTTTCCCACCTCCAAGATTTCTAAATCAGGCTGCAGATAAACGACAAGTGAAACAAGTGAAGTCGGTTACAATTAATGGTATCCACCTGTGTGGTTACAAATACAGAGGTGCGAACAGACTGTAGACTCATAAATATGCAGATAGACAGATTAGATATACATACATTTAAATTGGCAAACAGATGAACAAATTCAAGAATGGACTGACAGAAAAACGGACACACAAACATTATTATATATAGTCAGTAAACAAACACTTGATTTGATTTCATTTGATTCAAGAACCGACATCACAGCACTCGGGGCATTCCCATAAGCGCTCTGTCCCCATCTTCAGCAGTTAGCGAAGAGTTCCGATACAAATGGTGCCAGTAGCATTCTGATTAAACGTCCGTCTTGTCTTTCCTCTGAGCCTCGAGCATCTGCCAGAATCTCTCGTCACTTCCCCCTGCATCAATCTCACCAGACTGTGGTAATGATCCATCTGCTCCTCCGAACTGTACACGCTCTCCCACAAGCTACTAACCACGTCTGCCTCATCATGCATCAGTATTCCACCAAGTTGTGCAGAGCCAGCCAGTCTGTCCGCCTGTCCATTTCCCAACACACCGGATCCAGATAATACTTCTTACAAACACGTATGAACTATGACCTTCTTTTAACTATAGTGAATAGAGAGGAAATTAAATGGAACGGACATGTAATAAGATCTAAGACCCTCTCAGACACAATACTACCGGGCTCAGTTGAGGGGTAAAGGAGAAATAAATAAGACCAAGAGGGACCTGGATATAGAACCTGACTAACTGGGCAGGCCTTAAGCATGCAACATTGAAATCTATTGCATCCGACCGCCAAAGGTGGAGGAAGCAGATCAGCAGAAACTGTAAATGTTAGAGAGCCCGCTCAGTTCAACTATACATTTTTGCGAGAGGAAGAGTTTACTCTCTCTACCTGTATTAGTTTTCTGGGGAAGGTGGAGGGGCGTCATGAGGCTAAGCCCCAAGGTTCCGGCGCTCCTTAATTGTAGCTTAAATAATCCCACTTAAATCCAGTTAATCCACTTTTCTAATCTTATGTGACCACTCCCTTGACAAATGGGCTACACTCTTAATTTTCATTTTTTTTCCTAACCCAGACCCACATACACACACACACACACACACACACACACACTCACGCTTACACACCATACACACAACCGACACACGCAATCGCACACATACATACCTACCGTCGCACACTCCTAAAACATGACCTCTCACTAAATCGTTTCCATGTTTTTAGTGTCGCACAAGAGAAGGCAAAGAATTATAATATCCAGTTGATACACTGGAATCCAAGAATATCATTATACCCAAGTTTAGGCCGGATGTGTCAGAGACAAGAACAATGAGATATAAGCTGCCTAGAGAAGTTGGGGATGTAAAGAGATATAATCTTCTTCTTCTTCTTTTTCTTCTTCTTCTTCTTCTTATTCTTCTTCCTCTACTACTACTACTACTATTGCTACTACTACAACTACGACTACTACTACAACAACTGCTAGTACTACTACTACTACTGCTGCTGTTTCTACTATTACTACTACTTTTACTACTACTACTACTACTACTACTACTGCTGCTGCTGCTATTACTACTACTACTACCACTACTACTACTACTACTACTACTACTACTACTACTACTACTACTACTACTACTACTACTACGACGACGACGACGACGACTACTACTGCTACTACAACTGATAGTACTACTACTACTGCTGCTGCTTCTACTATTACTACTACTTCTACTTCTACTACTTCTGCTGCTGTTACTACTACTACTACTACTACTACTACTACTACTACTACTACTACTGCTACTACTACTACTACTACTACTACTACTACTACTACCACCACTACTACCACCACCACTACTACTACATCACCATCTCTTCTCCTCCTCCTTCTCTTCCTTCACTTTTATAGCTCGAGCAGATATCAGCAGTTGTTAATCTTCCATTTTTTTTCTGCAGCCTGAAGTTGATGATGCTTATAAATAAAATGTTTTGCCCGCTTAGGTAGAATGCCCTGTGATACCAAACAAAAGAAGACTCATACCAAAAGAGGAAAAGGGAATAGAGCACGAGGTAGACCAAGAACAACATGTAAAGACAAGCTAAGAAAAACTCTACAAAAGTATGATGTGTCTACGGTCGAAGTGGTCAGACCAGAAAGAACTAAAACCTTATATCTATCTTGACCCAAGAAGCGATAGGTTTGAGGTTTTGAACAACGGATCAACATCATGGCACACTGGTAGTAACCCACAAGTGCTCCGTTCTTCTTCTAACTCAAGTCTGAGTACGAAGAAGCTCAGCACTGGTACAGGGCTCTGCAGCACCGGCGAGATCCTGAAATACTTTGGTAGATTTTCCACTTCAAATTTCTGCAGCCTGAAGTTGATGATGCTTATAAATAAAATGTTTTGCCCGCTTAGGTAGAATGCCCTGTGATGCCAAACCAAAGAAGTCTCATACCAAAAGAGGAAAAGGGAGAGAGCACGAGGTAGACCAAGAACAACATGTAAAGACAAGCTAAGAAAAACTCTACAAAAGTATGATGTGTCTACGGACGAAGTGGTCAGACCGGAAAGAACTAAAACCTCATATCTATCTTGACATAAGAAGCGATAGGTTTGAGGTTTTGAACAACGGATCAACATCATGGCACACTGGTAGTAACCCACAAGTGCTCCGTTCTTCTTCTAACTCAAGTCTGAGTACGAAGAAGCTCAGCACAGTGCACAGGCTCTGTAGCACCGGCGAGGATCCTGAAATACTTTGGGTAGATTTTTAACTTCAAATTTTGCCCGGCAGCTACTCTATTCAGTTTGCAACTGCCAAGGGATTTTTTACTTTCGCAACAATGCACACGGGCATCCGATCTCACTACCCAGAGACCGGGGGGAATTACTAGAAGTCCAGGTCCACGTGAAAAAAAAATCACAGCCCTTACCGGGGATTGAACCCATAACCTCTAGCACTCAAGGCGGACACCACGCTCAAGACTACGCAGCCCCCTAAGAAGCGATAAAAGAGGCAGTGAACAAGTCGAAAATGTTACTTATACTACTCCTAACTGCCCAGCTGCTAAAGCTTTCTAATTTAAACCTTCTCTGCCTTCTTCTGACTCTTTTGCATAGTGTTGTACAAAAGCAGGGTTTAGATGGTTAAGGCACACTTGGCAGAAACGACAGAAACGCCCAGACGACCCTCTATGGTTAGAAGATGTAGAGATCGGCCTCTTGTTTGTTTGTTTTAGTATCCAGAAGCCATGAGTTGTTAACTTTTAGGCTCGGTATTATGGATATCGCAACCTTTCGACCTTGATTCATTTGTAAATACCGTAAATCTGGGAGAAAATGTGACTTTCCTGTCTACCCCCGGGAGTGAACCCGGACCACAGGGAGTTCGTCACCCGGTCTCCGCGCAATCCGGTTTAGCCAACTACGCTAGAGTGCCGGGTTAGATCGGCCTCTACTGCAGTATACAGATATCTGCAAACGGTGATGACTTGATGCAGGCAATGATGTTGATTCGTGTGAATAGAGTGTCAAAGACCGTGTTGCACAGGAAGATGGTGGTGGAAAGGGGGAGGGGGATTCAGAAGGTGATAAGGATAAAGGAGAAAAGGTTTACAGAAAGGTCACGAGCTGAGCGTCTGAAAAAAAGTACGTTAAATACTATGAAACAACAACGGTCCTGAAATCCCATGCTCCACTTGTGGAATACTATTCTTAATACGAGTGGGTCTTGCTAGTCACACTCGCCATCGCCGCTGTGGTTCCCATATTTCCATAGGCGGTTTATATATTAAATAGACAGGTATTGATCGGCACTCATAGAAAGTAGTAGAAAGATAGAAAGATACACTAGACAACATAACATTCGAAAGCTATAGGAATCGAACCTGTCACCTCCACACTTTGCTGCAGAAACATAGAGAAATGCGATGCTTGACCAACTAAGCACTCCCCCTCCCCTTCCCCACGGTGTCTTTAATAACCATGTATATCGTACAGCTTGAAGCCATAAACAAGTAGGGAATACTGAAATAATTCGTCTCCACCCATTGAAATGGCACCATATGATACAAAATTTGTATACTAACCAAGCGTAGGTCTGAAAAAAAAACAATTATAAACATATCGTTGTTGTTATATTTGGTATTTAACCATCTAAGTTCTGGGCTCCTGTTCTATAGCACAATATTACACTATCGTCTGTATAGGAATGGTGCCAACAACCACCCTGATAACACGTTTCATAGATTATTTTTTTTTTCCATACAAAAATCTTGATTCTTGAGTATATAAAACCTGCAGCTCTCAAGAACTCAGGTGTGTGCGATTTTGTGTGTGTGTGTGTGTGTGTTTGTTTCCACGATAGTCTAAATATTTGCCTCAGAAACAACCTGGCTGTTTCCAGTACCTTCATCACTTCATTATTCATTGTTCAGTACTCTCATCGGTGCAGGATATCAGGCCACACATCACGTTTTGCGGAGCATCTTTTTGTACTTGTGGTATTATGTTGTGTGTGTGTATATATATATATATATATATATATATATATATACTTATATAATCGTTCTTTAAAAAGAAATTACATATGGTGCTATGTGTCTTTATCTCTATGTTAAACCTTCCAACAGATGCCCATATGTATCCTAGGTTATTAAGTAACGGCAGTTTCGACTTCATAGAAAACGGTTTAACCCATTGTTGCTTCTTTCCTGTGCCAACGAAAAACACCCAGTATGTCCATCGCTGCCAGTTGTAAAGACCCCAAAAAAAAAAAAACGCAGACCGCAATCTTCGAAAATAGACAGCACATAAACGCACTAAATGCATAAGACAGTCGTCAGAAGCGCCAGCACAAACATTACGGTACTAGAAATGCATTTAGTTTGCCGTCGATGAAAGCAGCAATTATAACGGATCAGTTATTGCACATGCAATTAAACGGCATAAGGCACAATTTATCAGGCAAAGAAAAATCCACAGCTCACAGTGTCGCACATGCACTTACCTTAGTAGCACCTAGTTATCAACCTGATTATAGAAACTGCACGTGACTGATAGACTGTGTGACTGGTAGGTTTACTTGTTGGTTAATTGTCTGGCGGCTTCTTTGGTTGTTAGTTGATTGGTTGCTTGCTTGGTTGGTTGCTTGGTTGGTTGGTTGGTTGGTTGGTTGGTTGGTGGGTGGGTTCGTTGATTATTTGGTTGGTGGGTTGAGTGGTTGGTGGGTTGAACGGTTGGTGGGTTAGTTCATTGGTTGGCGGGTTGAGTGGTTGGTTGGTTGGTTGATGGGTTGGTTGATTGGTAAGTTGTTTGGCTGTGTGGTTGGCTGGTTCATTGGTTGGTTGGTTGGGTTGGCGAGTTGTTTGAGTGGTTGGTTAGTTGGTTGACTGGTTGGTTGGTGCGTTGAGTGGTTGGTTGGTTTGTGGGTTGGTTATGTGGCTGGTATGTCTGTGAAGTGGCTTGTTGATTGGTTGTTTGGTTGGTTACTTGGTTAGTTAGTTAACTGGTTGGTCGGTTGACTTGTTGGTTTCTAAAACACCAAAACCCTATTAATTAACGAGATATTTGTTGATCGATACTGATTGAACCTCCATGAATTTCTATGGGCTGCTGATCATGTCTGTCAGTAACTGACAAAATATCAAATTTCTTGTCTTACCATTAAGAGTTGGTCAGCAGACAGGTCGTAATTAGAAATCCTCAAGTTATCTGTTTGCCTGTCAAACCCGGGCTGCTTCCTGTTGATTTGATCACCTCTGCGACTTAAAAATAGTATCCTATATGGCAATCCAACAAAGCAAACCAATGATACATCATTTAACCTCCAATATTGTTATAATTAGGGCCATGGTGACTGATATTAAGCAAACATTGGGGGGGGGGCCCTCAAGGAATATAAGACTTTTTTAAGTAAATAATAATAATAATAATAAAACAAAAATAATAACAACAACAACAGTAATGCTGTCATCAGTAGGAAATAATTCGCAATGTAATGTATAATCAAATGCTCAACTACATGAATGGCCGTTTAATCCTTTGAAGAGGCACCTAGGGTCCCCCCCCCCTCCCCCATGTTTTGATTAGGGCACCTGTGACAACCTAATTAATGTATCATGCAGTCCTGTGCAAGTAAAGTATGTTGGTTGTTGCTATCACGGTATTATTACTCAATAATACTGAGGAATGATACGAGCTACTCTGATTATAATCGTAACGCATTCATAGATGACAAATTCGACTTACTAACTGTCAATTCTTCTTCTTCTTCCTTAGAATTCCGAGCTCCTGGTGTTCATTGATGCAGATATCATCCGCCTCCATTCATCTCTGCCACCGACAATATTTTCCCACTTGGTGACTCCCAAGGGTCAATACATAATCGTTTCACCGTGTTCGTTGCCAGCTCGTATTCAACTCTTGCGTACACCGGTTATTTTGTATCACTACTACTGCTGCTGCTACTATTGCTATTACTACTACTACTACTACTACTACTACTACTACTACTACTACTACTACTACTGCTGCTACTACTACTACTACTACTACGATTACCACATCTACTACTATTACTACTACTACTACTACTACTACTACTACTACTACTACTACTGCTGCTACTACTACTACGAATACTACTACTACTACTACTACTACTACTACTACTACTACTACTACTACTACTACTACTACTACTACTACTACTACTACTACTACTACAACTATTACTATGGAAGGAAACTATATGAGGTGCCAGGACAAACATGCCGTCTGCATATTGCAGAGGAAGTAATAAGCGATAGAAACAATTGCTTATTTTTTTTAACAGTACACTCCCCTTATATTTAGGGTTATTTTGTTTCAATTCTAATAAAGTTGGTCGCCTCATTCATGCTTGGTGACCTTTCACACGCGCTAATCTATGTTACAGGGTGTCACGTTGTTTTGTCTTTGATGCTATCACCGGCGATATCCTGTGCTCTACACAATGTGACCGCTTTTAACGACACCACGACACATAGAACTGGCTCAAACCCCAACTCCCCTACCCCACAGCCTCAGCCTACGTCCCACGAGAGAGTGCAGCCTACGTCCTGTGGTTTCAAATTCTTAACATTTTTTGGTAGGCCCTGAAAGGCAACCTTGCTGCAGAAAAGCTTCCCTTGTCGCTCGTCAATGCTGACAGCTGAAGTAAATTTATGTCCTAATTTAAGTCTGAAAGGGTATAATATACGCAATATCGCAAGCCGCTCACAACAACCAGTAAACGATGCGCAATATAGAAGGCTCAGAGATCGAACACACCACAACGTGCACCCCTGTAACATACACTAGCGCGTGTGAAAAGTCACCAAGCATGAATGAACGGCCAACCACGGTTTATAGCCTTCTCGGACTTCAAGTACAAGATGAATTTACTTCAAACCACAGGACGTAGGTGAAGGCTCTCGTTGAATGTAGGCTGAGACTGTGGGGTAGGGAGGTTGAGGTGAGGGCCAGTTCTAGATGTTCTGTGGTCGTTAAAAGCGGCCACATTGTGTAACACGCGACGCACAACATCGCCGGTGATAGCATCTAAGACATCTTCCGGTCAAAATGGACGCTAGGCACGGCCACTGTTCTGAGTCGGGACACATTTTTTTTGCTTCTGCCAGACTGTGGCAGTTGCATTTTTGCTCCATTTGTAGACTGAAAGGATATCGTTTTGTAGCCCAGCTTCTGAGTTGAGTGAATGGCGTGACACTATGAGCTGCGGTTTTCATTTGGAATGTTTTTCGACTGTGACCAACGTGGTGGTGTGAATTGTAGATTCAGAAAATGGCGCGATGACTGTCGTCGCAATATTGGTGGTGCCATTATGTGATTAAAATTGATTAAAACTGCTAATCATTGATTCCCGAAATTGCACACAAAACAATCAAATTGAAATTAACTTAATGACCTATAGAGTGACTTTATGACCTCTCCTGCTACACCCACTTCAGGGGCGCCGACACCCCCCCCCCCCCCCCGCCCCACACCCTTCCCCCTCACCACTTAACCATTCGACGCAATAATGCGAACATCTCATCACCTGTGAGATGAGCTGTATGAGAAATACGGAGGGGAAAAAAAACAACAGGAGGCAGAGTCGCCAATAAAGAACTTAAAACTTTAGAAGACCAAGTACCGGTCAATGGTTGCGTAGTACATCAGGGAAATCAAATGGCTTGGTTATCTGGTCAGATTTGAACAAAATCAGCATACAGCTAAAGCGTGCTATATGAGAATAGCAAGTCATAAGGCAAGACCCCCCCCCCCCCCCCCCCCCCCCCCCCCCCAAAAAAAAAAAGGTCGGAAGTAGTAAAAGCTATACTACAGAAATGCAGTATGATATGAAAACAAGCTACACAACTAGCAAAGGACAGGAAACGACTCATAACCTCTCGCTGTGAAGCTTCCCCGCATTAGCAGTAGGACAAAAGAAGAACAGTGAGCTCCTCATTGCTGTGTCAAACTTCGATGAATACACTTTTAGAGTACATTAGAGTACACTAGAGTACACTTTTAGAGTACACTAGAAAAAATTCCTACCTCATCAAGGAAAATATCTGGTGTAGTTGTTAAGACTGCATTAAACATAATTTCTCTGAAAGTTGAACTGGGTATCTGCAATTTGTCCTGTAGATTTCTCATCTGGGTTACAGATCATCTGATCGCTGATGTCAAAAATGTATGTGTAGTGACTCGAATACAGTAAGTCAAATGCCTATAATATTGTATAGTAATCTAATGATCAACTTAATTGTAATTTATGTCCCGAACAACAAGCAGCTGTCAGAGTAGCTAGTGAAACATTCAACTAGTGCGAAATGTTCCTTGCCTATTCAACTTCAATGCGGTATAGTAAGAAAGGCCAAATATTGTGAAATGTTCTGCAAAATGTTGAAACATATGTTGATAAAATTCAGAACTGGTGGATTTTCAATCCCAGAATCAGACATGCAGAGGGCTTCCTCGCCCCCCCCCCCTCCCCCGCCCCCCCCCTTTCCCCCGCCCCCCGCCCCCCCCCCCCCACAATTAGTGATTAGACATTAAAAAACGAATCATGTATGAGATCCCCGTGTAAGTTCCGGAGCCCCATTTTGGGTGAAAACAGAACAGACCCACTGAATCTTTGCAAATATGTTGGAAAAGCTGACTAATTAGGAGTGATTACTTCGAAATTCCCCTGCTTGAGTGGAAAGAAACAAAATAGTCTGCACACAGAGAAGCCAGATATGTAAAGCGGATGTGCACGCAAAACTAAAGTTCTGGAACAAGACCAGAGTCCAGAAGTGGATAAACAGCAAGAACTTTGCGGTAGAGTTTACAGCCGGTGAACCCTAACAAAGAAGAAAAAGAAGAAGAAGAAGAAGAAGAAGAAGAAGAAGAAGAAGAAGAAGAAGAAGAAGAAGAAGAAGAAGAAGAAGAAGAAGAAGAAGAAGAAGAAGAAGAAGAAGAAGAAGAAGAAGAAGAAGAAGAAGAAGAAGAAGAAGAAGAAGAAGAAGAAGAAGAAGAAGAAGAAGAAGAAGAAGAAGAAGAAGAAGAAGAAGAAGAAGAAGAAGAAAAAGATTGAAAGAAAGAAAGAAATATGTTTAAAGACAGGGAGGATCATTTTGTTCTGCGCTCACGAAAAATAATGCTAACAGACATAACAGGTACAAAACTTACAGTAACAGAAGAAATTAAAAATGACATTCACTTTGAGCACACGGTAGCTACGGGACTGTTCAGAGGATGTCTGCATACACAAAGAAGTCAAAAGGTGACTGGCTGTAGTTGACAAAACAAAGACTCTTTGAAAGATTGTTACTCTGTAGGTTAGAAAGTATTAAATTAGGTACATGCGACTGAAACGATTAAAGATCTTGCTGAAATATCTGAGTCAAACTACGAATGTGTGTGTGTCAATAAACAAAGGGCCCCTGTTTGTTGTTTTGCTTCTTCTCCGCCTTTAGTAAAGGCTTTTAAAGCTTTACCAGCTGTAAACTCCGGTTGAAAGTTTCTCGTCCACTTCTGAACTGTAGTGCTGTTCCAGAACCTCAATGAACGCGAGAACATCCGTTTTACAGACCTGGCTAATGTGTATGCAGACTGTTGTTTCCTTGCCTCTCAGGCAGAGCCACTTCGACTTTGGAGGAAACTCCTAGTCAGTCGACTCTTATCACATGCTTTTGGGTAGACAGTTCTCTGACAGGGCCCCGGAACTCACGCGTTGACTTTTTAATGTTTTATTGTTATTGTTCTTTGTCACGACTTCAAAGTAAGGGGAAGTAATCGTGATTTGTGCTAGGTATGGCTGAGTTATCTCAAGACCATTTGATTGGCTAGTCCACCGATTGGCAACCAATCAGAGAAAGCGACCTTGAACAAATTTCAAACAGCGAACAAGACAAACAGATCGTCGGTTTGCTGCTCATGTTGAGGATTTCGTCTCAGTTTTTGCAATCATTTCTGAACAAAACGAGTATCTGATTACATCGATTTGCTTTCAAACAATTCGTAGCATTCTGAAAAATGTTTGGTAAGAAAAAATTATCGGAGAATGTGGATCCCCAACCTCAGAGATTGGGACCCAAACAATAAGAAAGGGGTGAGTTGACAGTTGTTTTTGTTTAAAATGGTGTCCTAATTTTTAATCATCAGTGTCAGTGATGATCAGTCCGCTTCAAAAAAAGAGAATAGCGGCTTTTGAGCTGAAATCCTATAGAAAGATTCTCAGAATATCTTGAACAAAGAAGAGGAGAAATACTGACATCTTGAAAGATCTGAACATCAAGGAAGATTGTGTAATAAACAGCATCACATCATGTCATGTCTCGAAAGCTGAAATATTTTGGCAATTTTTATTTTGTATCAGTCGCCACGACGGATTGGGAAAAAAATAAAAAATAGCAGAAGGCATGGTACCAGGAAGCAGGGGCCGACCAACACGAAGATGAACACAGTATATGACTCCGTCAGAATGAAAGTACATGAAGCAGGAGAGCTGGTGAAAGACTGAGTTTCGGCTCTACTGGCAAATTTGGCCGGTAAGCTGGACTGCTTCGGCCGGCTTAGCGGGGCTTCATGGGAGTTATGTCCCTTGGCCCAACTCAAAACAAGTCGCGGAAAAAGTCACGAATGAAACGGCATACTTACCTATCATCATCCGGGTGCGTGTAGGGTTGCGTAGGGTGTCTATCATCGGCCTACGGTTGCGTGTAGGGCTGCTTATTGCGTGTAGGGTTGGTTGTTTGCGTAAGATGGGTTAGGGTTAGGTGTAGCGTTAGATGTGACAATTGTGACGCCGTAGTTCCCTACAATCGCGCACAGTCGCATGCACGCCCAAACAGTCGACGGACGGTGGATGCTACTGACACGGACAATTCGCCGCCACCGATTGGGGTACCAGCCGCCGCACGCTATTGCCGTCATATTTGGCACACTTCCAGTGGCGCCACTCCCACAAGCATCAGATTGTCGCCCAGTATTTCCACCTCCTACGTGAATATTTTCACATCATCTAACCCTAACCCTACCCCCTAACCCTCTCCCATAACCCTACCCCTAACCCACACCCCTAACACTACCGCTAACCCAAACCCTACACAACCCTACACGCAACCGTATGATGATGATGATAGACACCCTACACATCCCTACACGCTACCGTATGATGATGACACCCTACGCGCAACCGTATGATGATGACACCCTACGCGCAACCGTATGATAGGTAACCCTAGACGCCGCCCTACGCAGCCCTACACGCACCCGGATGATGATAGGTAAGTATGTAATTTGATTCGTGACTTTTTCCGCGACTTGTTTTGAGTTTGGCGAAGGGACATAACTCCCACGAAGCCCCGCTAAGCCGGCCGAAGCAGTCCGCTTACCGGCCAAATTTGCCAGTAGAGCCCTGAGTTTCTTTAAAGCAGACGGTGATGAGAGCAATGTTCTGCAAAGGACCTGCTAGTATGATAATAATGACTTACTTCCATACCAAGATAGTAGATACTATACTATAAAGACAACAACGTTTAATTTTTTGGCTCTCCTAGCACAATTTAACGCAAGCGGGACGGCTTCAGTCGGCTTAGTGGGAGTTCTCTCCCTTGGCCGCATTGACAACAACAAGCGGAAAAAGTCACGAATCAAACAGTGAGGTCGATATCAGGGCTGCCAATGCTTGGTTGTGTCCCCCCAGATCTGCGTTTTTCTTTTGTGGGGAAATCTGTGGGTTTATTTTTTTTTTTTTTTTTTGGTGTTTTGCCGATCTGTATGCTTTGATGACCGATAAATTTGCGTGGTTAGGGGTAGGGTTAGCGGTAGGATTAGGGTTTGGGTTACGGTTAGGGTTAGGTTTAGCGTTAGATGTGACAATTTTGACGCCGTAGTTAGCTATAATCGCGCACAGTCACATACACACCCAAACAGTCGACGGACGGTGGATGCTACTGACACGGACAATTCGCCACCGATTGGGCACCAGCCGCGCGCTATTGCCGTCATATTTGGCACACTTCCAGTGGCGCCACTCCCACAAGCATCAGATTGTCGCCCAGTATTTGGACGTTCTACGTCACCATTTTCACATCTAATCCTACCCCAACCCACACCCTACGCAGCCCTACACGCAACCGTATGATGATAGGTAACCCTAGACGCAACCGTATGATGACTACGCAACTGTACGCACCCCTACACGCACCCGGATGGTGATACGTAAGTATGTCATTTGATTTGTGACTTTTTCCGCTCGTTGTTGTCAATGCGGCCAAGGGAGAGAACTCCCACTAAGCCGACCGAAGCCGTCCCGCTTGCGTCCAAATGTGCTAGGAGAGCCAAATTTTTTTTTAAATTGCAGGATCAGTATAGTTTCATAGTTATAAAATACTACTCCAGCAGTACCTCATTATTAAAGCTATCATTATTTGAAGCCCCACCCTAGGTTTTGCAGAGGGCCCTTAATATGGCCTAACATTTAAACAGGGTTTCCGGGACCTCTAAAGCGGTGATCCTCATCCGCATGGTTTCACTTTGTGTCACTGGGTGTTTATCGCTTTGTGTAATGTCTTGGTGGGGTACAACTTACACACTAACATATTTACATACCATAAACGGGTTGACAACAAAAACTGGCTATCTTTCAAATAACGGTCCCAAATTATCTACGCAGAAAAAAATTTTTTGTGTAGATAATTTGGGGCCGTTATTCAGAAGTTAGACCAAAAACTAACTGGAATATTCATCACTTAAAAATCTGCACTGACCACAGTCTCGACAAAGCCAATAGCATATACTTGCATTAAAATGAATTAAAGCATCAGGCAGCCATCAGCACAAAATAGCTGACACCAGAACAGCAGTTTATTGTGGTTATAAGCAGCAGTTACAACAAAGCAGTAGTAGCAGATGCAGATAATCCTATAAGGGCACCACCAGTTCTTTAGTAGTAACAGGCCACTGAAACAGTTAGTTGTCTGAATCTGTACAGTTGTCTGAATCTGTAGAAGAAAATAACTTGCCATAACTAAATAGTTAGCTACTGATTCACCATATTGGACCCTTGCCATATAGATAATTTGAGTTGTGGAGAATTCAGTAGGTTCTTTTTATGCCATCCTCACTTTAGTTTTACCATTTTTTTCTTTTTACACCTAACCTTATTTTCGGTCTATCTACATGTATGTTTTCTGCCAATCTCTACTAAAAGTTGTGGAGCCCAAATTATTTACTTCATTCTCAGTGTTATGTCAGATTTGTTGCCCTTGCATTACAAATAATTAGAATGCATTTTTTTTTAAATTCGGGGTGTATGTATACAGTGATCTTTGCTGGATTGCCTTTTAAGAGTTACCTAGTACGAAGTTAAAATGCAACCAATTGATCTTTAACAAAAATGTATGTTTCTTGTATTTGACATTAATTCCACAACTGTTGCGCTGAAAGTGTCTCAGGGCACGTACTAAAAAACGATATATATGTATATATACCTTTTAATTTAAAAAATATTTAGAAAGCATTGCTGAGATTTATTACTGATATGAAGCTTTGTTACATAAACAAATACTGTGTGCAGTTCCCGGGGTCAATTAAACATGAAAAATAAGGTACACCTGACACTGAATATTGTGAGTGCTTGCCAAATTACATATTGCACTCCATTTATTTCTTCAGATGGCAGAGGTTCGTGCGAAAGGGCTGCAGCCTAATGTGAGAAAACCTGCTAATGGTCCGGCCAGAGCAGCATTTGGTGACATCACAAATGTATGTATTTTGCAAGCCTTTTTTGTTGTTAGTTGAAGCCAAAAGCTTTATTGTAGAATCAGTATTTATTGAATTTGTTTTCACTGTCTAACTGATGTATTTTTTTTTTTTTTAACTGGTTTAACATAAAAAATTATCAATCTAATTAAATGTCAGAATTTTAAAAATAATGAAGTGTTTGTTAGTGTTAAACCACTGACTACTGAGCCCGTTAACCCTTGCACCTACCCAGATACCATGTTTTTTACTTTTCAGTATCTACTAAGAAAAATGCCATAGCTCCACAACTATGACAGTCATATTTTTTTATTTTTGCACCAAATTGAATGGAGACTACATTACTAGAATAAAAACTGCTTATTCTTGTTTGACATTATATGCACACACACACACACACACACACAAAAGTGAATGAAAAATCTTTTTCTGACAGCATTATAGACTAACAAAATTGCCATAGTTTCACAACTATTTAACGGAGTGAGCTAGTGGATAATGATGAATCTTTGACATTAACATGATTTCATGACATGGGAGTAAAGCAAGGTGAAGCACATCTATGCCGGCTTTAAGGCCGAGATAGGAGACATATCCAACTTCTCATGAGAACACATAGCAGAAGTACCTTGTAGTGGCTGCTGCATCGGAGGACTGAGCACGCATGGGAGTGTGCAGTGACCTTGGTTGTGATAACATAACTATTTAACATAGGCTCATATTTCACGTAAGCGGATAAGATAGTCTGGCGTAAATGTCGGCGGATCGCATAAAACATGTGATCATGTTAGGCATTGGGGTAACGCTAAGATAATATATATATGTTATGAGAACAAACAGACTCAAGAATTTACTGATGACTCTTAGTGAGTTTAAATATAAATAATACAGTTGTGGAGAAGAATGAGTTAAATTAATATTGGGACAGAATGAATTAGTGTAACAGAAAAAATGAGACAGAAAAGATCAGAATTGCCTATTTGGTTAAAAAAAATTAATCATTAAACATAATGCGAGTTGCCTATTACCGAAAGAGTTAATAAAATGTTTATAAATGTTACGTAAACTTTCTGTAGCTCTTATTTTATTTGCAGATGTAAACTCATTCTACCCATGTGATTTCCCGGGCCCCATTGTGCGGAAAACAAGAATAGATCTACTGCCTCCCCAACATACATGTCGTAGGAGTCGACTAATTGGGGGCCTCCTTCAAAGCCGGAGTTCATCTTCCTGAGCGGCAAGGAACAACCATTTGCACACAAATAAGCCAGTAAAACAGATGTACACGCAAAAGCCAAAGTCCAAATGGACAAGCAACTAGGGCTTTCTTCTGATGCTTACAGCCAGTGAACAAAGAAGAACTCATCCTGCACTAATAGTTCTTTTTCAGATCAGTCATTAAATCAAGTCTTTCTGTCTTGAAACATTTTAGTTCAATGCATCCAATGTTTAAGTTGAAATAACAGTACTATGGGACATAAGAAATTGACAAATCTGATGAAATCATAGAAGCTACTCTGCTCTCATTACCATCATCAGCTGTCAGTGAAGAGTGACCTTGCTGCTGAGGTTGGAGGACTCGGTGCTTATCGGAATGTTCAGAGTGCTGTGATATTGGTTCTTTAACTTCTGTGATCAAATGAGTTAGTGAATCAGTTGTGTGTGGTAGAGGCAAGCCAGCACAGTATACTGCCTTTGAACTAATCAGTAAAGCCAGAAGAGTGTACTGTCTTTGAACTAATCAGTAAAGCCAGCACAGTATACTGCCTTTGAACTAATCAGTAAAGCCAGAAGAGTGTACTGCCTTTGAACTAATCAGTTGAAGCCAGAAGAGTGTACTGCCTTTGAACTAATCAGTAAAGCCAGAAGAGTGTACTGCCTTTGAACTAATCAGTAAAGCCAGAAGAGTGTACTGCCTTTGAACTAATCAGTAAAGCCAGAAGAGTGTACTGCCTTTGAACTAATCAGTAAAGCCAGCACAGTATACTGCCTTTGAACTAATCAGTAAAGCCAGAAGAGTGTACTGCCTTTGAACTAATCAGTTGAAGCCAGAAGAGTGTACTGCCTTTGAACTAATCAGTTAAAGCCAGAAGAGTATACTGCCTTTGAACTAATCAGTAAAGCCAGAAGAGTACACTGTCTTTGAACTAATCAGTAAAGCCAGAAGAGTACACTGTCTTTGAACTAATCAGTAAAGCCAGAAGAGTGTACTGTCTTTGAATTAGTCAGTTGAAGCCAGAAGAGTGTACTGCCTTTGAATTAGTCAGTTGAAGCCAGAAGAGTACACTGTCTTTGAACTAATCAGTTGAAGCCAGAAGAGTGTACTGTCTTTGAATTAGTCAGTTGAAGCCAGAAGAGTACACTGTCTTTGAACTAATCAGTTGAAGCCAGAAGAGTGTACTGTCTTTGAATTAATCAGTTGAAGCCAGAAGAGTACACTGTCTTTGAATTAATCAGTTGAAGCCAGAAGAGTACACTGTCTTTGAATTAATCAGTTGAAGCCAGAAGAGTACACTGTCTTTGAACTAATCAGTAAAGCCGGAAGAGCACACTGTCTTTGAACTAATCAGTGAGCGGTTTGTAGAGAGAGTTTCATTACTGTGACTATTTTTAGTTTTCTAAGCTCACTTTATACCATACAGTTCACTGTGTATTTAATACAAAAGTCAAGTCACCTCAAAAGTATACTTTTGTGATTTGACTATATAGAATTTACCTGTGGTGTTTTATATGGTATAGAATGAGTTCAAAACAATCTAAACCCCCACCAAAATACCTTAGTTTTTTGCGAGTGCATTTTCCCGTCCATTCTGTGTCCAACAGGCAACAAAAGATCAGATTATTGAAACTGACAAGAAGAAATCGCAAGGGACACTAAAGCTACCAACTAAAGACATCAGGGTTGCCCCAAGCAACAAGAATAGCAAACCCCTTACCAAGAAAAAGACAGGCATTCAAAAGGAGCCAGATGCCTTGTCTAGCTTCATCCAGAATTCAAGTAATTGCTTTAGTGTGTCCTCCACTTCAAGTCTCACAGACAGTCTTTCATCCCAAGACTCTTCCTTCTCTGATAAGGAGCAGGCCCAGATCAATCTAGCTGCTGGGTAAGTAGAGACTTGACCTGTATGCTAGAGTTTTAAACTAAGACAAATTTCACGGTTCTGGTTTGAGAGAGAGAGAGAGAGAGAGAGCTGTAAATAACAGTGCTTCTGCCTTGTTTACATGTAGTTAGACTGTGGAGGTAATGGCAGTAACAAAAGCAGTGTTCTGGCTAGAGACATAGGTTTTTCCATGCATACTTTCTGACTGATTCTGTGAACATGCCTAAGAAGATCAATGCAAGATAGATTCAGAAATAATTGGTGGGGTCTCTGAGGAAATCTCATTTGACAGGAATTCGTTGTTTTTGTGTGTGTGTGTGTGTGCCAAGATACACTGAAGTAAGAGGAAATAAATAAGCAGACTGGCTTGCTGGAAGGGCCAAAGTTGACACAGGAAAAGCAGTGGCCTGGGCCGATGTTCTCAGTGCTGTCAAGGAGGCAGGATGAGTAGATGGTTCAGAAGATGACAGGGAATCAACAACCTTGACAAAACTACAAGAACTTCATGTAGAAAGAGGTGTTGCCTGACATAAACACTGTAAACACACCAAAAGATAGTCAACCAACACTCATGTTATGTGGCCACATGCTGAGGGAAATACCAAAGAGGTGATCCAGCAGCTTGTGGGCTGGTCTGATGTGCAGTGGGGGGGTGGTCGGCCAATTAAGACTCACAATCAATTTTAAAAAAAATTGTTGATCATAACTAATTGTAGCCTCTCATTACTACTAAAATCGTATGAAAATGCCCACAGACAAGAGGTTTATCATTATAAAATCCTGTGGTATTTGATGGTTGCTCCGTGTTGTAGCAGTAGCTAGATAAAAGAATTACTAATAATTATATAAAGTACATCTACTACTGAAATATAATTTATTAGAATAACAGCACCTTCAGTATGCATTTGTATGCATTAAGTTCAGCTGTTTACATACAAAATCAAAAGCAAACAATTGTTGACTGTTATTTCGGTATTACAACAAACTGGTTTAATCCATAAGCACTGTATCATGCACACACGACTTGCAAATGACTTGACTGTACACTCGACTTGAAAGGATTCTTGGTAACTTGAGACTCGGTGGTGGTGACTTGAGATTGAACTTGGACTTGAAGGATGACAGCTCAGTACAATCTCTGAGTATAACTGGTGAAAGATTGTAGTGATAGTAGTAGAAATAATCTAGATGATAGTAGTGTTGGTAGCATTAACACTAGTATAAGACCTAATGGTGGTAGTTGTAGCAGCAGCAGTAGTAGTTGTCTAAAAGTAACAATGGGATAGTGTGGGTTTAATGTAATAAAACATGTAGTAGTGCTACAAAATCAGGAATAAAAACAGCATGTATATAAAAATACAAGAAATACATAGTCATCCGATGTTTTTAAAAAAAATAATAATCTTATGACTCATTTTTTATTAATTAATAGGAAAGCCTGTACACATAACTGTCACTAACCCAGATGGGGGAAAAAACTGAGATGATTGCTTGAACACTTAGGTATTTTTGTGTGCACTCTGAAGTTTCCCTCATTATATTACAGAAAGATTAAATGTTAACATTTTGAAAACAAATTATGCTCATTTCAATAGCTATGTGTTTCTTTGTTGAGAGTTATAAAGTGCCGTCAGATAATTATGCATTTGTGTGTGCGTATTTTTTTAACTTAGTCTAATGTTCATTGTGTTTTTTAATCTTAGGGTCCCAGCTGAGAGGGTGGAAGAAGACATCTCTTTTGTCATCATTGTAAGTATTTGTATTGTGGAACATAATGTTTGAGTTAAAATGAGACTGTGCAGAAAAACAGTGAGAGTAAACCCTGTGTATTTATACTTCATAACCTCAAGTTTTGTGATTTTTGTACACATTTATTGTATGTAATACGTAAAAATAAATCGCTGGGCTAACCTTGGGGCCATTAAAACAGCATGGTAGTCAAAGTGAGATGTTTTGATCAACACAAAATATATCTGTAAACCCAAAAAAAAAATTTTTAGTCTTAAGAGGAAATGTTTGTTTCTTTACTGTTGTCAGAGATTTCTTGTATATTTTAATTTTTTGTCCATTGTCTTTCTTTGTCCTTCCCTCAACAGGATGGCTCTGATGGTGATATTGGTGAAGCTGCTAACAGACAAGAAATTGAAGAGAAGAAAGAGGACAGCCTGCCGTCAGTTGACCAGGAGAATTATTCAGATGTATTCAACGTGGGTATCTACGCCCAGCACATATTTGACTATTACAAGCGCAGAGAGGTTGGTTGTTTCTGGCTGTTGTTTGTGACAGTTTTGTTAAATTTTAAAATGTCGTTAATATGTGAGGGTCTAAGTCAGGGCTATTCAACTGGCGGCCCTTGGTCCAAATCTGGCCCATGGAGGCCAAGCAAGTGGTCTACGGATCATTGCCAGTTGTATTAATGATCATTTTATGCTGGGGATCAGGCCTGGTATACCCATTTTCAAAATTGTGGCTCCCGAGACCTTATTGTAAGGAAAACAAGAATGGCTGGCTGCCTCTCCAACAAACATGTCATAAAAGTCGACTAACTGGGGGTTTGCTTCGAAATCAGAAAGCATCTGCCTGAGAGGCAAGGAACCAACAGTCTGCATACAAATAAGTCAGGTCTGTAAAACGGATGTGCATGCAACTCTCAGGTTCTGGGACAAGTCTAAAGTCCAGAATGTGGATGAACAACCAGAACTTTCCTCCAGAGCTTAATGCTGGTCAGCACGAAGGAGAACAACTTTGGCCCTTGTGTAAACTCAGTGGAATAGCCCTGGTCTAAATGGTTCGATGATAGTGTTCACTTCTGAAAGAAACAGAAATAGTGTATCATGGTCGTCTTCGTTTGCCTTTTTAACCCTTTTGTCTCAAAAGATCAATAGAAAAAATCCTGGAACCCTATAACTTTCTAGACTTGTTGCATCAGTTTTAAAGAAATTCTAATTAATTCCCATTCTCAAATTCTAGGAATTATTGATTCCCAGATTCTTAGTAAAATTGTAAAAAAAACAAAACATGTTTAATTCCAGTTATAGAGTAATGGTGGTAGTGTATGAGTGTGTGGTGCATAAACTGTCAGCTAATGCTAATGGCACCCACTGTCAGCGGATGTTGATGGTATATAACGATCGGGTGATAATGAATTATCGCTGTCACTTTCCTAGCGCACCCCTGATGCTTTTATCATTCTACCACCGATAGAATAATAAGCCTTTTTTTTTTTTTTTTTTTGGGTAGCATCATCAGCATAAACAAAATATTTCTTGGGTTTTTACAAATCTCCTTTACACTGAATCACTTTAAAACACTAAGAAACACATCCTTTCAGAAAAAAATATCAATGTTGAGTTAAGAATCCACATCATAGCACTTGGGACACTCCCATAAGCGCCTCGTTCTCATCTTCAGCAGCAAACGAAGAGTTCCAATTCCAATGACACCAGAAAATATCAGTAGTAGTAGCTAAGTTGCTATTTTTAGCAGCTAGAATCCTTTATACATGAGTTACATGCAGGCATACTGAAAAACAGTCAAAAGCGGGTTAGATTGCTTCTCAGGAATTGGGCGGTGTGAAAATGCTGGTTAAGCAGCATAATGGGGAATTCAGCCGGATTTGTAGCTGTTCAGGGCAAAAGAGTTAAGGGCAGTTGGCTTTATGTTTTGGGAATTACAGCTAGGCAGCAGTATCTGCACCTTTTGGCCTGGCACATCTGATTTCAACAAATCTTTAATTTGTTGCCTTTTACAACAACATACTTGTTAGACGGCACTGTACATTCCTTCCTCCCCCCCCCCCTTCTTCCCATCACATCTCATTTCAGCAAACTCCTCCCTATTTCTTCCCATCACATCAAATTGCAGCAAACTCCTCCCTTTTTCTTCCCATCACATCAAATTGCAGCAAACTCCTCCCTTTTTCTTCCCATCACATCAAATTGCAGCAAACTCCTCCCTTTTTCTTCCCATCACATCAAATTGCAGCAAACTCCTCCCTTTTTCTTCCCATCACATCGAATTGCAGCAAACTCCTCCCTTTTTCTTCCCATCACATCCAATTTCAGCAAACTCCTCCCTTTTTCTTCCCATCACATCCAATTTCAGCAAACTCCTCCCTAATTAGTCACCTTTTACAACATGCTTGTTATGGTGGTCCCAAAATAGAGCATACAAGGGCAGACCACCTTATCCTAGACATTAGTTTCTTTAATATGAGGATTGGTCATTCTTAGACCTTGTACTCAGCAACATTATTTCAACATGTGGATCTGTCACCTTCCACAGAAAATGTTCAGCATACCTGCTTACATGGACGACGGCCATTGCCGCATCACAACCCTTATGCGTGCCATACTGGTGGACTGGATGGTGGAGATTCAGGAGAACTTTGAGCTCAACCATGAGACCCTGTACCTGGCCGTCAAGCTGACAGACATGTACCTGTCCAGGGTGCCAGCTGACAAAGAAGTGCTGCAGCTGATTGGGGCTGCCTCAGTGTTCATTGCTTCCAAGTTTGATGTGAGTATGTGGTTCTTGCAGCAGGGCTTGATGTGAGTATGTGGTTCTTGCAGGAGGGCTTGATGTGAGTATGTGGTTCTTGCAGGAGGGCTTGATGTGAGTATGTGGTTCTTGCAGGAGGGCTTGATGTGAGTATGTGGTTCTTGCAGCAGGGCTTGATGTATGTGGTTCTTGCAGCAGGGCTTGATGTGAGTATGTGGTTCTTGCAGCAGGGCTTGATGTGAGTATGTGGTTCTTGCAGGAGGGCTTGGTTTGGCTAACTGGTTAGGGATGCACTTAGACTGCACTGAGGAAAGGAATTTGTTTTCGGTAGCATGGTAGATAGTTTACTAGTTTGTCAGCACACAGTGTTTCAGGTTACATTTCTAATTTAAAGGTTTGGGTCTTCCAGCTGTCAGAATGCATGTAGGGGTAGTGATCGAGTAAATAAAAGACTGACATGTAAATACATCATATGAGTATCAGGTAATCAGTTCCAAGATCCCACAAACTGTTCTTAGTTTTGTTCAGTAAATGATACAAACATTAATGAATGGCTGTGCTGGGCTGACTGAGGTAAAACCCTTTAAAAACCTACTTTTATATGAGATTTTTGTAATACTGTGGGGTTGTTGTTTTTTATTTTAACTTCTTTTGGACCAGTATTGCTGACATCAGGATCTCTTTAGAGGGAGAGCTGGCTCATCCTGTAACCTCTACCTTATTTGTTGTCCCATCCAGTTTCCAGCTGGGGGGTTGAGATCCCAACCTTCAACTGGATTAGTAGGGAAAACAGAGTCCACCATATGAAGGTGGGGTAGGCTTGAGCAAGAGAGGCTGGTAGAAGTTAAGGGTCTTGTATTGTGCATAACTGCTGCATTACAACCCCCTACATATGGAAAAGTGTGATAGTATTCTGTCACATCCAGTGAAAGCAAGATTATAAAATCTGGTTTTGAGGCGTTTCAAGTGTAGTGTCATCACCTATCAGGGAAATGCTTAGAAGACAGCACCAGGCTGGCCTACCCATTAGAACAACACTGCTGAATCTTGCCCTGTACCTTGGAGCAAGTCAGCGACACAGTAGAAATAATTACTTCAGTAGCGGTCTTACAGCCTGAGATAAGTCCAGTGACCTTCAAGATGAAAGCTGCTCATAGTATGATCCAGGAAAACTCTCCCGAACAGTCTTGGATACATGCATACACATACGGATCAGAAACCAGTATGGTTGAGATTGGTGGTGCTGTCATCTTTGTCACGTATACAGACAACCACTGTGACATTAAGTACATACCCACTGGTAAATTCTGTTCCACCTAGATAGCAGAGATCCTAGCACTAGAATATGCTGCCGAAAAGGTAAACAGCACCAATTCTGACCGTCACTAAGTGGTCATCTTCACATCTGTGCTGTTAGTGCTACAAACCCTCAGAAATGGGAAACTCCCTCATCTAAGAGCTGAACTTGGTTGGAAAAGTGGCTGCCGGAAAGTGTACTGTACCCAGGTGAAATCCTACTGTGGTATATGAGGAAATGAAACTGACTACCCTTGTTAGAGCATATGTGATAGATGTTGCTTTGTCATATAAGTGCACTACAGCAATCTTCAGCAGTTACAAACTCGTCCTACAGGTCTTTGAAACAGCTGTATTGATCCTGCATTTCCTGAGAATGAAGTTGGGCAAGTCATTTGGGCAACTTTTGAATCAGGTCAACGTCACATATGGCCATTTGATATTAAAGATAATTTATTGCTTGGCATATTTTGCTGCATCTTGTCAGGGACATTCTACAGTGACAATTCGGAATATTTTGAAGCAAAAGAATGAATCTTTCTAACTGATTTTATATTTCAGTTAAAAGGATATATTTATTTTCTCCATTATAGTCAGTTGTTACTGTATTGTGAGCTTGACTAGATACAATTAATTAAAGATAATGGCTCAACAATTCCTAATACTTTAATGGCATGTAGACGGGATTAGATTACTTGATCCACTTCTGACATTTTTACTGTTTGTACACGGTCACTTAGGAGCGCTGCCCACCATTGATTGAAGATTTCATTTACATCTGTGACAATGCCTTTGATCGTGAGCAGTTTATTGCCATGGAGATGGAGGTCCTGAGAGTGGTGGACTTTGACCTTGGAATTCCCATCTCATACAGATTCCTCCGCAGATATGCTAAGGTTGGTTACAATTAATGTTATCGTATGTGCTTGGGTACACAGCACTTAAAACATGTAGACATACAAGGTCTGACGCTTAAGTGAGACATTCCATACAAATTAAAATAATCAACAGTTGATTTAACCTGTATTTTATTCAAAGTAAGCCCCTTGTGCATTGATACAGCAAGTGACACGATCTAACAAACACTGGAATTATCTCTGTAGTTCTTCTGTTGTTATGGCCCTTAAAATCGATGTAACAGATCATTGGATGTCATCAATATCATTAAAAAAGCGTCCTTTCAAACGTAACTTTAATTTTTAGGAATACAAAATAATCGCAGGGAGACAAATGTGGGGAATAGGATGGAAGGCTGAGAACACACACTTGTTTCTGGGCCAAAAATTCTTGTTTTGATGATGTCTCTTGGGTACTCAACCCACGTATGTTTTTGGTCATCAGACAACGAATGTGGTACATATCGGCAGGCAACTTTTTTCTTGCCAAAATCTTGCACTAAAATGTTATGAATGGTTTCTCTATTAACACCAGAATTATCTGCCATCATTCTCACAGTAAAATAATGATCTTCTTGTATCCGTTCTCTGGCTTTTGCAATTTCATCATTAAGAACATAAATTTGGCATCCAGGTCTAGGTGCATTGGTAATCATTTCCACACCACTTTTGAATCATGAATATCTAAATATTTTTGCACAAGATAAACAATTATCTAATAAACTTGTTGCATCAATTCAACTGTTTCAAAGTCCCTTTTTTTGCGTTTTGAAAAGAATTTGTTAGCTTTCTGCTCCGAGCTGATTACGTAACAATGCACCTCTGATTAGGTCAACAAAATAACAGTTTTGTTGTTGCCTGCTTATCTAGCGGCGATGAAAAGTTACCAGATCATAGGTGAATTTTGCCTCTTTAGATTTCATGCTTTTCTTTATAGTTGGCATTCATAATAAAATCAGTCTCATTACTTAATTGTGGGACCTTGTACAAACGCAGAGTACACATATCCACCCATGTGCATACATGTTACAGCGTAAACCAAACCTGATGTCCCACGTTGTGCTATCGGCTTCAAGGGAAGCATATTGGGGAGGATACAAGCCTTAGTCTAGGAAGAGAATATGAAAACTGAATGATATGGTAGGGCACACTGAACCCTTAGCCATGGTTGGCAGGTAAGTAAGTCTTGGAGGGGAAAGGGGAGGAGATCTAATGGGCAGCACTGCTTTTCTAATCTGGCAGCCTTGTTCTAAATATAATTCTTTCGTTTTGAGTAAACAAGGCTGACCTAGTGGTTGATCATACTATATGGGCAACATGTAGTACTCCCAGGGACTTCAGGTCCAGTAAGGAGGATAGACAGGCCAACAGATTTATTAATTTTGGCAAATTTTTTTCTTTTAACTACCAATTCCTTATGCAAATTGCTTGCACAAGCTCCTAAGGGTTGTAACTACTGCTCCCATCGATGATGAACTGCACTTCTAGTGGCATGATGTTTGTTGTCACTTCTGATGGCTATAATTGCTTTTGTATGCTGTTGACTTTGCAGGGGCTGTTTCACAAGAGACAGCAGGGAACATTCTTCTTCTTTCTTCTTCGCGTTCAGCAGCTGTAAACTATGATTCTGGTTATTCATCCACTTCTGCACTGCAGTCCTATTCCATAACCTGAGTGTTGCATGTGCATCCATTTTACAGATCTGACTCATCTGTATGCAGACTGCTGGTTCCTTGTCTATCAAGCAGATGCTCTCTGACTTTGAAGGAAGCTCCCAATTAGTCGACTCTTATGACATGCTTTTTGGTATGCAGTGGGTCTGTTCTTGTTTTCTCTATAATCGGGCCCCAGTGGCACAGGAATATAACAACTGTGGGCTGACTTTTTGTCATAAAGTTGGAACTGCTCAGACTTTAAGCTATAGGGTAAAGGAACCTCTCATACTTTGTGCTATATGAAAAAAAGAACTGCTCTGACTGCTTTAGGAAGAAGGAACTGCTCAGACTTTGTGCTGTAGGAAGTAGGAACTGCTCATACTTTATGCTGTAAGGAAAAGTTACTTCCCAGACTTTGTGCTGTAGGGAGAAGGAACTGCTCAGACATTGTGCTGTAGCAAGAAGGAACAGTCAGCTTTGTCAACACCATGACTGTGTTCTGTGCCTCGCTGTAGCACAAGTAAACACTGTCATCTGGAATGACAGAAAGCAACCAACAACTGACATTATACATGTGTATTGTGTGTATGACAGAAAGATGATTTGATAAAAAGAATACAATGTAGATTATCGGAGAAACGTCAGAAAACAGTTAATGGGTGCAGTCTCTGTTATGTGCCACTGCTGCAACATTTGAGTTCAGTATAAAAGATTGCTTGCTGGTGGTAGCTCAAAGGTACTTGGAGTGGATCGTGAATAAAACTGGGGATGATGGGGGATGTTTGAAGCTATAAAAAAAAATCGATATAGCTAAAAATACAGTTTAAAAAGTTTAAACAGTAGCAAAACGAGAGCTGCTAATGTCAGACTTCATGTAAAAATGCACAGTAGTAGCAAAACGAGAGCTGCTAAAGTCAAGACTTCATGTAAAATGCACAGTAGTAGCAAAACGAGAGCTGCTAAAGTCAAGACTTCATGTAAAATGCACAGTAGTAGCAAAACGAGAGCTGTTAAAGTCAAGACTTCATGTAAAATGCACAGTAGTAGCAAAATGAGAGCTGCTAAAGTCAAGACTTCATGTGAAATGCTCTGTAGCAAGTAGCCAGATTAATTAACCAAGAGGACTGGTAAAACAAAATGAGAAATATCTCACCAGGAATTACGATCAGAATAACATGGATTTGAATTCTTTCATAAACTTCTGAATAGACCATTCCTAAAAGATCCTCCGGGTAAACAACCTGTAGATCTAAAGTAAACCAGTAAATCTAAAGAGAGAATTAGGAAACTTAAAACATTTTTGTTAAAAATTGGGGAAAGCTGCTAGTCAAATAGTATTCCAGCAGAAGTTTATTAAAGTCAGCATAAACACCTCTCTGGATTGGATTACCTAAGAAATTATTTATTTAGGAGACAGGCAGAAGAAATACAAGCTGATTTGAGACGATGTCTTATGTTGAAAATTACGGAGGAATCTTGTTATCGGTTCAAGGGAAAATATTCAGCAAGATAAAAGGTCTGTGTAATGTACTGTCCTGGGTTGAGATAGCCACATTACAAATTTCTGGGATCTCTGATATCCAGTTAGATACCATCAGTAGTGACAAAACACATCGAAGTCCACAACAGATGGGCAGAACTCACTTTTTAACATGGAATGTTGTTTGGCTGTTCCCAAATGTACATAGTCCTCTGTCTGCTGCCGTTAATTGGTCTAGGGTGGAATTACAGTATGATATTTTCTGTCAGCATTTAATGTCTCCTTTCACACACATGCTGGGAGTCAGCATTTGTCCTACGATTCTGTTTTCACCTGCCATGCTGACTTCACTATCATTGTGTCATCTGTCATATTGCCAGAAATACTTTACTGTAGGCTGCTTGAGTAGATTGTTTGCTAATGCACACACATTCATTGTACACTAAAGAAACTCTGAGTGATTCTTAGTTCTTTCACACTTTTGTCAGTCCAGTCTCACACTTTAACCTAGCATTGTCAGTTATTCTTATGTTCCGCAAAACTCATGCCAAACCTCACATTTTGTCTTTTGTAGCCTTTTTAAGCGCTGTCTCTTACATATAATTTGTGCTAACTAGATGTTTATCCTAATACGATAAAATGTATGGCCTTACATCACTCCTGAACCCAATATATATTTCATTATCTGTCTAGGTGGCTCGCATGTCAATGGAAACTTTGACTCTGGCTCGCTACATTCTGGAAATCTCTTTGATGGAGTACAGCCTGGTGGTTGCACAAGATTCCTTGTTAGCAGCAGCTGCCTTGTATATAGCTCAGAAGATGAGGAAAGAAGGGGCCTGGGTAAGAGAACTGTCACTGGAACAAATAAAAGCACAGCATCCTTGTCTTTATTTGTTGTTCTGTTTATATAATCCCATAAGAACTGCTGTGAAGGTAGATGGATTAATTAATAAATAGCTCATATTTTTAGTTGTATAGCCATTTTTAGATTTCACTTTACTGTATTAAAAAAATGAATAATTGTAACAACAGATAAGAAATTAGTTAGAAAAAAAAATTTACTTAGTGTGGCAAGAATGGGAGAAATCAGAAATAAGTTTATAACTAACATCACAGTGTTTGGGACATTCCCATTAGTGCCATGTTCCCATCTTCACCAGCCAGTGCAGAGTTCCACTTCTGAAGGTACTAACATGTTTCTTCAAAATGAAGGCTTACCCCAAAAATTAGCGTCAGCGTGATTTTAAGGTTGTTTTATATAAGCCCTACTCCCAAAAGTAAGCCCTAGTTAAGATCTCACAATGAGAGACCAAATGAGTGGCTGCAACTTGATAATGAAATAGTGTGGTTCATAATTCTAGAAAACCGATGTGACTGTATTTGAATAAATGTAGTTTTGTGTGTTGATAAATGTAGATTTTATATCTGGAAAGGGGGCATTCTGCAAAAATAAGCCCTAGTGCATTTTTAAAGCCCCAAAAAATGACCCAGCTTTATTTTTGAGGAAATATGGTAGTAGCAGTTTGTCTGTCTTGCCTTTCCTTTTAATGTGGATTGGTGTCTTGCCTTTCTTCTGAATTTAGATTGTTGTCTTGCCTTTCCTTTTAATGTGGATTGTTGTCTTGCCTTTCCTTTTAATGTGGATTGTTGTCTTGCCTTTCCTTTTAATGTGGATTGTTGTCTTGCCTTTCCTTTTAATGTGGATTGTTGTCTTGCCTTTCCTTTTAATGTGGATTGTTGTCTTGCCTTTCCTTTTAATGTGGATTGTTGTCTTGCCTTTCCTTTTAATGTGGATTGTTGTCTTGCCTTTCCTTTTAATGTGGATTGTTGTCTTGCCTTTCCTTTTAATGTGGATTGTTGTCTTGCCTTTCCTTTTAATGTGGATTGTTGTCTTGCCTTTCCTTTTAATGTGGATTGTTGTCTTGCCTTTCCTTTTAATGTGGATTGTTGTCTTGCCTTTCCTTTTAATGTGGATTGTTGTCTTGCCTTTCTTCTGAATTTAGATTGTTGTCTTGCCTTTCCTCTGAATGTATATTGTTGGCCAGATTTCCTGGTCATTCCCTGCTAATCAGAAATGATCAGATCAGGAAGCATATAGGCACTATATCAGCAATAACAAATCTCATTCCAAGCACGTGGCACGACTATTCCTGAAGATAATAGTACCTGCGACATTGATATTTATTCTGTTATTCTTTATTTCTCTGTCTTGTATCCCCTAACAGAGCATGAGCTATAAACTCAGCACCAAGTCCTTTATAGCTTTACATGAATTTTGCAGCTAAAGTTGTGTACAAAATTAAGTAGTCTGTTTCTTGCCAACTCCTGTGTCATTTTATTTATGGCAGGCTGTGTTCCCTTTCCCAGTGCCTTTCTTCCCCACCAAATTCATGAACATCCTTGAATCAGTATGCCACCTCCCTATGTGGGTTCCGGCACCCCATTGTAGAGAAAACAAGAATAGGTCCACTGCTCACCCTGAAGTACATCATAGAAGGTGACTAATTGGGAGCTTCTTTGCAAGCTGGAATTCATCTGCCTGAGAGGCAAGCAACCAACAGCATGCACATGAATACCTTATATCTGTGAAATAGATGTGTACGCGGCACTCATATTCTGGAACAGGACAGGTCCAGAAGTGGACAACAACTAGAACTTTCCACCAGAGTTTACAGCCGATGGACACGAAGAAGGAGAAAAATATGCTACCCTTTTTTGTGGGCCTAGGTCTCAGCCACTTGGTCATATGATATCCTGTCGCTTTTTGGAATTGACCCCAGGCCATTGTCTCAACAAACAAGTGTTCTAACATCTCCACCATAGGCTTTCTATAGTAGAAGATAGCGTCTATAAATGAATAGCAAAATGTCTCTTCCAGGAAGGAGAAGTTGTCAAGTCTAGTGGCTACATGTTTGAAGACATCAAGGACTTGGTGGTGACCCTGAACACAGTACTGCATGCCTCCCCTGTGCCACAGTTGTCAACTATACGCAGCAAATACTCCCATGAGTAAGTTCACTATTCCACTTTTGCAGGGTCATCATGAGATTGCTGTGTTGTTTCTATGTGAGCTTAAGATTTTTCTAGACAGTTCTGTCATACACAGATTTTAGGTTTGGTTACATCTGATTTTTAAGGGTTAAAGCAGAGGTTTCACAGAGGTCACATAAGACCATCAGAAAACACATTCATTGAAGTTTTGAAGGAAAATAATTGTTTGGGAGTTGCCACAACATGAGGGAACTGTATTAAAGGGTCGCGGCATTAGGAAGTTTGAGAGCCACTGGGTTACAGGCATGTCCATCTTCTGTCAACCAAAGATGTTTCTGTACTGTATTGTTGACACTTTTCAAGATGACAGTGTTATATTGTGATAGGTAGGCATGATCACTCAGCCCATACAGTGGTGAGTGATGATTTCTTGGTCATCAGTGCTAGCTGAATTTGTGGAGTGAGTGCTCTTTTCCACTCCTATTGACCTATGTAGGAATTTCATCTTTGCCTAGAGCTTTCCCCAAAGCAAGTTGATCAGCAGGATAGCTACCTTCTACAGTTGTTGGAAATGTGTCCAGGTATTCAAGAGTTAGTAGAGCCTCTATGTCAGTGGTTCTCAACCTTCCTAATGCTGCAACCCTTTAATACAGTTCCTCATGTTGTGGCGACCCTTTAATACAATTTTTCATGCTGTTAGCAACCCCAAGTCAAACAATTATTTTCGTAGCTACTTCATAACTTCAGTAAATATGTTTTCTGATGGTCTTAGGCGACCCTCGTGAAAGGGTTGTTCAACCCACAAAGGGGTTGCGACCTATAGGTTGAGAACCGATGCTCTGTGACATTAAAAGTTTAGTTTGGTGTCTCCTAAGTAAAGTTCCAGATAGTGTTGCTGTCCCATAACTATCTTTTGCACACGCTTCGTAGTTTCAATTCACTTAGTGTTCCTTGTTCTTTCTTTGTTTTTGAGAAGTACATCTTACTCCACCATCATATTCCTGTAAGTAGCTAGCTGCCGCCTTTATGTCGATTCTCAAAGGATAGCAATGCCTTTCTTGTGTTTGAGTTTAAGGTGCTTTCATGGCATCATTATCTTGAAAAACCAGATGTAAGTTTTTCCCTATATTCAGTTTATCGTCAAAGGGTTGAAGTCTCTTCTGTGTAAGACAATGATGTCTATAAGTAAAGTAAGTCAAAGACCCTTTTCCACAACTTTGGGCATATAGGGCTAGACCTGTGTTTTTATAGACAAACCGGCCCTTGGTGGGAGATGTAGTCAACATCACACCGGTCATCTTTACTTCCCATACTTCACCTGGTGCCCATCTCAGACTGGGAGCCCAGTTTGCTAGGACCTGAACCCAAGACTTTAGAATCCGCAGATAATGATTTCTATACAGCTTATAATTCACAGCCAGGTGTGAGTGTTATCCTACATACATTTGATCATCAAAGTGTCAGAGTTAGTATCTTCTAGGTAATCTAAAGATGTCTTTCTAATGCTGGTCTATGGCTACAAGCTTTATTCGTTATTGACTGGTTCGTCTCTCAGAACCCAATGTCCCATTATATCTTACATTCTGAGATTTGAAAAAAAAAAAAATTTTTGTTTGGGCCAGTTTGTAAGTTGAGGTACCACTGTATTCTGGTTTCATATCTAGTCTCTTTAGAACTTCTGTATTTTATTTTTCTCACCCCTTCCCTGCCCAATGAGATGCAGCCAATTCTTCTGTAACCAACAAATTTCTTTTTACTGAAAGTGGCTCTAATTTTTAATTGGTTTTAATCCATTTTAGTGTTTTACAGATTTAATTACTGTTTTACTTTCCCATGTCAATTCTGGGTCTACAATTTGATTGGAATAATAGACCCACTGCTGCCCTAAAACAGCATATAGTAAATGACTAATTTAGGGGTTTGCCAGTAGTGATGTGTTTGGTCAAAAGTATAAATTTTTTTGCAGTCTAGCTGTAAACCACATTGCCTCATGCCACCTTTTTAAAGGTTGATTGTAGAAAAAGATGAAACTGATTTTGTTTTACTATGGTAAATGAAAGACAAATGGTGAACCTCCCCCGACCCCCAATGTCTGTTAAATAAGCAGACTTGAAAGATAGCGAGCAGTAACACAAATATCGGGAGTCGCTGTGGCAAATTGGCGAGACGCTTGCATTTGGATCGGAAGGTCATGGGTGCAGTCCCGGGATGTAAAGGCGGCCGGTGGGTTGCTGGTCTCATCACCCATCTTGTGCCGCTTGGTCTATAAATAAATAGGTCTAGCCCTATACAACTGCTCTAAAGGCATGGAAAAAAAGGACCTTTACTTTTTGTGAAAACAAATATTACAGCACTAACATAATCTAACATGTTACTCTTTCAAGCATTTTTTGCTTTCAAACTCATTGAAATTATCTAGTGACTTCCATCTTGTGATAGTATCTGTCATGTAGTGACTTTTACCTTGTTGCGCCACTAATTTGAAGTTTGATTGTTGTATATTATCTCTTCTTTTCAGGGTCTTCCATGAAGTGGCCAAGATTTCACCTCTTCCAATGAAGGACCTCTTATGATTTTTCTACTTCAGCACATGGAACCTGTTTTGACTTGAAAATTTCCACAAAGGACTTGTTAAATAATTTCAGCTTCCCCCACGGAGACCTGTTGTAGCTGTGACTGGCCCCAGGGGAGCACCTGACTTTCTTCCCAGTCTTTACTTCATAAAACCTAAAAAAAAACTAATTTTTCTTATCTTAATATATTAAGTAATTGTACTGTAAGTATATTAATATAAGTAACTGCTCTGTTGATAGACTCAGTAATTTGTGGCTGCTGTCTTACTATATTATCAGTAATTTTACTGTCTTTACATATGTTTTTTAAATTAAGTGTTCAGTTTTTATCCTAATATTTTAGTAATTGTATTTTCGTCAGTTAATATTTGTTTATTTTTTATTAATTTTTTGGTAATATTTACTAATATATTAACACTACCTTTTTTCTTTAAGGAATATTATTTATTGTATTATTTTAATATATGATTTATTTTCAGTTGTCTAGTTAAAATAATTTGTCTTTATATATTATAGTATTGTTTTGTAAGTGTTCAGTGAAACTAATTTTTCCTTCTCAGTAAATTGACAGTAGCTTATTTAGATTAAATGTTTGACTACTTTTTTTTTCAAATATATTAAAACTAGTTGGTGTTCAGTAAAAAAAAAAATGTTTAACTAGTTTAAATCAGTAACTAATTTTACTGTCTTCTGTTTGTTTTATTTATTCATTGTTCATTTAAACTAATTTAATTAGCTTAGTGTCATGTGTTAATACCAAGAGTTTTAGAATAGTCAGTTTGAAAATCAGAACATTGGCAGAAATGTGATTTTTAGATAACTCATTAAAAGAAATCTAAATGGTTATAAAGTGAATATTGAAATGAGGTGAAAAAAATCTAAAATTAATAATCACACATGGTAAAATATTCAAAAGGTGACTGACAAAAAAAAAATGGAGCAGCTACTGTTTTTGATAATAAAACAGCTAAGTCATTTATAATAGAGAACGTTGTGAAACAAACAAAAAACAGCTGCAAAGTTGGTAAATATAGATAATAAATGCTGATGCTTGGTCTAACTAAGGGTGTGAAGAGAGATAATCGATGCTGATGCTTGGCCTAATTAAGGTGGTGGCATGAAGATATTTCTAGATAATTGTTTCTGATTGCCTAGGACTGAAAGAAACTGTCACTTGGCAATGGACATGTTGATGACTTTAAACAACACATTTTTATTTTTACTGCTGATCACTATATTCTATTTGACTACCACTCAGTACTTCTAAAGTCCTGTTATACCTCTGCTACTTATAACATTTTTTCTCTAACCACTGCTAAATTAATACAACTTCTTCTAGTTACTACAGCTGTTTAGATAAAACCTCACTGTGAATGCTATCACTGATATTTGGTGATCTCTTTTTAATGCCAATTATTCAGTTACACACACACACACACACCACCACCACCCCCCCCCCCCCACACCTCTCTCTCTCTCTCTCTCTCTCTCTCTCTCTCTCTCTCTCTCTGTGTGTGTCTGTCTGTCTTTTCCCCCCATCCCCATCATAACACTCACTCCACTTTTATATGTACATGCAGTGTAAATATAGTTGTTTTCTGTTGGTCCTCTGCAATTCCTCTTCAGTTTATTTTAAGTCGATTTGCATAATACACAGATTTATCACGTTGTGACATTGATTGAACTAAACTATTTACTTCTCTGGAGGTTTATGATCTCCGTGTGCTAATTGTGGAACATGTGGCTGCCTGCACAGTAATTCCCGATGGAAATTTCTTAATTGGTCTAGACCCCAGTTTGGCCAGGAAGTTATCTGGGAAATAAAGGTGGCCTGGCATTGACCATATGGTCTTAACGCAATATGAAACTAGCACCATATACCCAGTATTATACATCTCAGTGTATGGATTAGGGTCTTTAATATTTTCTGTCTCTTCTGTAATGTCAATCGATAGATATGATCACTTTTTTGCCTGTTGAAGATCGTCTTATATCTTTTGCCTTTTTTTTTTTTTAAAAATTAATGTTAGCTGTGCTGTGGGTTTTGGTTTTTTTTTTTCTCTCTCTCTGTATTTGTCTTCAGTATTAGGTCATCATCATCCATTTGTGCATTATATGTCACATAGGGCTCCTATTTATTTACTCTTTCATTCCATTCTATCCTGTGCAGTCCTTTCACTGTCATGATGGAATCCAGTCTGTCACCTGTGACCTCAACAGATTTCTTTTGGACATCTTCCGTCCATGTGTTCGCCATTTCAGTTGCATTTTGTGTCCATTTCTCCTCGTTGTTTGCCAAATAATATTGCCATCTTCTTTCTTTGTTTTCTGACTGATGATACAAGCATGAATCCACACATTTATTTATTTCTTTGCCTTTGTTTGATTTATCTGTTTCCTTATAAAAAAAAATTTTTTTAATGCATTTAACTTTCATTCCATGTCCCCAGTGGTTTTTCTGGAGTATTCGATCATAGGAGGTCATATTTGCTGGGAGGGTTTTAAAAACCTGGGAGTGAACAAATTGATGGTTAAATCTCATGTTTCATTATAATGTGTTATTTATCACTCTATAAATGTCGATAGTGTTTGGTTATTGATACTAACTGTTCTCTTGACCAAATCTACACAGCAAGAAAACAAACATGATGATATTTGGGACACAGTGGGCTAATTGATTTTGTACACACAGTGAGCAAAAAATGTACACAGTAAAATAACAAAGTGATGTTTTGAACACAGTGGGCTGATAAAATCACACATCTCATGTTGCTTGGCACTAAAATAGTCAAACCAGCAAATCTGAACTAGTGCATTCTCTCAAGCATCCTCAATGTTGATGGTGGCTGTACTAAATTGTGGGTTACCTTTTATAAGTGTACATTCTTTTTGTGTATATTTTATGATTGTACAAAACTATGTGCCTTTATATTGTACATATGCTTTTAATCTATAAACATGTTTTTTAAAACTGAAATGTGTAACGAATATGTTTGATGAAGCTGCGTACATGAACGTTCATTTTGATTTAACATATCACTTACTTTTGTTTGCTTGTAAATAAATGTTTAATCCTAACTGTAATACAGTTGCTGATTTTGTTCATGTCAGATGTTTTGATTTGAATGTTGAATCATCACAGCACAGCACTCAGGACACTCCTTTGATTGCTGCACCCCCACTTCAACAGCAGGTGAAGAGTTCCAGCCAGTCCAGTTGTTTGATTTTAACTCCACCCCCACAAGGATTTAATCTTGTAAACAAACTATATAATCACTATATGCCACCCCTGTGTGGGTTCCAGTGGGGAAAACACCACTGCCTAAATGTCAACTAATTGGGGAGCTTTTAAGACGGACGTCTGCCGGAGAGGCAACCACAGTCAAGAGATCTGAATGCACACGCAACACTCAGGTTGGAATCTTGTAGTAACGAAACCAGAACTAGAGTTTACAGCTGGTGAACGCGAAGAAGAAGAAGACTATATGCCAATAGATACAAGTGCATTATTCAAGTCTCAAATTGAGGTTAGTTATATATGCTTTACTAGGACATGGCACACCATTCCTAACTTGTATTGGCTGTTTTGCATTTACTGGGCAGTTTTATGTTAAGAAGTTTGCCATTGCTTTCTGATAAGTACAGTGCAGCGTTGTCAAAGGCAGCACAAAGCAGACTTACCAAATCTCCTGCAGCTGTCTGTGTTTGGTATGTCAGGTTTGTGAAACTTATATTCACAACTCCTAAGCCACAGACACTGGTGAGTTTAGAGTAATAGGTTCATAAGATGGTATAAAGAAAAAAATTAGTTGCAAGCTTGGCAGTACTTGTGTGCGGCTACTAGTGGGATAGCCTCAAGTCACAATTTTTATTGCGGTGAGCAGGAGCGGCTGCCTAGTCATTTAAATATGCTGGGAGATGCTTGTTCAATTCCTTGTAAGGTGATGGATTTGTTCCTGATGGATGCAAAAATAAAATCCGAGCCTGCACACTTCAAGGCGGCTGCACTAGCTGAGCGACTCGAAATCAAGGACCTGCTTTTCTGTCTTACACTGCCCTGAGAAATAAATACAGACAAGTAAAAAAACATTTGTAAGTGCTGCAACATTTGAGGATAATTTTTGGTCGCTTAAGTTTACAAGACACAGCAGAAGCAACTCTGCGTCTTGTGGATTTTTTTTTTTGGTTTTACATTTTAAGTTCAGTAGTTTGCCATTGCTTACTAACTGGTCAGCTCTCGATAATGTCAAAAATAGCACAAATTACAAATGCTGCCAGAACACCCACAGCTAGATATCTCAGAATTATAAACCTTGTTCGCAACGCAGATGTGGAATTATTACTCTTCCCTTCCACCGTGTACCTCAGAGAAGTGTCAGGGGAAGATGTAACATTTGTTAATGAGCTCTGTCAAGAGAACTTTTAAGACTGATGTTCATTTCTGAAAGGCTGTTCTTAATGCCATCACTCCATATTTTCCGAGGTCTTCCACTCGTTGTGTACCCGTTGTAACGTTTTAGTTTGGCTCGCTGTGGCAGATAGTACCAGGGCATTCTTGTTAGGTCTCCAGTGCAGTTAAGGGTCAGCGGCTGATAAGAGGGATGGCTAAGGGAGAAGAGACAGACAAGTTTGCATCCTTGAGAACATTAGGCGAGGAGAAGAGTGTGTCAGTGCCACCTGAACAGTCAGACTTGTGTAGATTCATAATCACACTTAGCCGGAAATGCAGAGATTGGCCAGTAGGTGCCACAAAGGTAGAAATTCAGCAATTAATTCAAGATAATGCTCGCTCAGAAGATTTGATCATTTACACAGACGGTTCAGTGTCAAGAGGCAAAAGAAGTGCTTGGGGTTTCTTAGCAAAAGTTAATGGTCGACGTTTGGTGCAGGAGAGCCTAGCATATGATACTACAACATCCTGCTTAAGAATGGAGGTGGAGGCGGTCACTGTAACTTACCGCTGGTTAGAGAACACCACACACACACACACATCGTGATTGTAACTGACTCGGAAAGCATGCTGAGGAAGATCAGGACAGGCATGCTTCGTGCAGAGTGGCATGCTTCGCTGCGGAGGACACGGTTGAGAAGTATTGTCTGGATTTTTTCACCGGGGCAGGCCGGTGTGTTGGAAAGTGAACAGACTTGCTGGCTCTACACAACTTGGTGGAATACTGATGCATGATAAGGCAGGCGTGGTTAGTGTCTTGTGGGAGAGCATGTACAGTTCGGAGGAGCAGATGAATCACCACAGTCTGGTGAGATTGATGCAGGGGGAAGTGACGAGAGGTTCTGGCATATGCTTGGCTCAGAGGAAAAGCAAGACGGACGTTTAATCAGAATGCTACTGGCACCATTAGTATCTGAACTTTTCACTGACTGCCAAAGATTGGGACGGAGCACTTATGGGAATGCCCCGAGTTCTGTGATGTTGGTTCTTGAATCAAATCAAATCAAATGTTAGGTGTCCAAACCATTTCATCTCTTTGTAAGATCAGCTTCATTCCTAGCATTCATCTGATTTCGTGATTTCATATTGTCTTTCCTTGAAACTCCTGCACCTCTTCTAAGGCATTTCATCTCTGTTGACACAATTTTCTATGCATTGGAGGATGTAAGTGTCCACGTTTTGGCACTGATAGCATAGTGTTAGCCAAAAAATAGTTCTGATAAGATTAACTTTTAGATGTGGAATTAATCCCTTAATCGCTGTGAAGTGCTTGCTGACTGCTTGGCAATCGTGCTTCATCAAATCTTGTGACTTCCAACAGAAGATACCAGTTTCTGGGTAAGCAAGGCAAAGGACCCTTCTCCACGCCTCTAGGCGTATTGGGCATACACGGCTAGACCTATATTTTATAGACCAGTCAGCACTTGGTGGGTGATGTGGTCAGCATCACGTTGGCTACCTTTACTTCCCAGGACTGACCTGGAACCCACTTAAGGCTGAGTCGACCTGGGAGCCAGTCATTTTTTTTTATAAAGTCCAGTTTCACGACACTCCGATCCGCAGACGAGCGTCTAGCCTCTATACCAAGACCGTTCCTGAAAAAAATGCAAAGAATGTTCTTTTATTGTTTTCCTTTATCTTTCATATATTTATATGATCTCTTATAATAAAGTTTAAAGTAAAATCCCTTATCACGCCTTTAGGCGCATCGGATACATGGAAAGAACTCCCATATTTTTTCAGACCATTGGATCTGGGTGGGTATTGTGATCAGCATTACCCCGGTTGTCTTTACTTCCCCAAGACAGCCATCCTGGTACCCATTTTAGGCTGGGTCGACCTGCGACGCCTCATACCACGATACAAATCCACGCAGCCAGCAGTGGGTTTCGATCGCGGAACGTTAGAATTACGAGTCGGACTCCAACGCCTAAGCCACGGACGCCGCATCTCTTAAAATGCGGCCAACAAATTACAAATTCTGAAAGCATGGCAAACTGTTGCATCTTACATTGAGAAGCATCGCCCTAATAAGGAAGTGGCTATGCATGTTGCAAATTTATTTAATGACAATACTGTGTCGCATTTTTGCAAAATTTTGAAGCGTCGGCAAAAATATCTCTGGCCATCTTTCTAGTTAAAAAAATATTAGTTATGTATCATAATTATTTCGACTTTTTTTCTGCAAATCGGATTCGCATTCCAGGTGGATTCGTTCCGCGTTTGAAGAAAAGATGAAGATGATTCACTCTCCTTAACAATATGTAAATAACTTTCTTTGAATAAACGTTATGCATAGCATTTTGTGAGTTTTTTTTTTTCTTTCGACATGGAACGTATTATCGTATTTTACATTAATTTATATGAGAAAACTTGTTTCGCATAACGAGTGTTTAGCTTAACGAGTATGATTTTGGAACGAATTATGCTCATTAAGCGAGGTTTCACTGTATATCCTTTCAGTCTACAAATGAATCAAAAATGCAACGGCCACCGTCTGGCAGAAGCAAAAAATTTGCCTCTACGCGAAACAGTGACCGTGTCTGGCATCCATTTTGACCGTATATGTCCCTGTCTCGTTGCATTTTTCGTTATTTGAAGCCCTACTCTGGCTCTTGCCAGGGGCCGCAATAAAGCCGGGCCATAAATATGGTCTAATGGCTGAACGCGGTTTCTGGGACCTCTCCACTGGTGATACTCGCCCACATGGTGGCACATTGTGTCATCGGGTGTTATTCGCTTGTGTGATGTCTTGGTGGGGTAGAAAGTCAGTCAGTCATCCGGTTTCAGAAACACTTTCCCCATATGGCTTCCGGAGCACTATTTGAGTAGGGGCATATACCTACAGCTTCATGTGCAGGAGTGGGGGGTATATGCCGTCACCCCCCGCCTCACAAAAGCATGTCGAATAATTAGGGGTGTTTTCTTCGAAGTCAGAATGCACCCGCCTGAAAGGGGAGGATCCAACAGTCTG
>CAJHNH020000425.1:282974-287545 GCA_905116865.2 Candidula unifasciata | reverse complement strand
CTCTCCTCTCTTCCCTCACTCGCACACAGGACACCAATATTTACTGATCAGTACCTGCATTCACTAGCTTTCCCAACCGCCCCAGCACTCATTGATCTGGGTCAAACACACACATACTTTGATTAACAAAGCCCTGACCCAATTCTGTCCCCATATCGTATGTACAGATTCTCTAGTTAGTTTAAAACGTACATACTTGTAAGGGTATTGAGTTTTATCAGTATGGGTGGTTTATTGAGGGCATAAGCTATTTAGTCTGTACAGGGAAAGATCTACGTTCGAATCCGCTTCTCTAGCGATCAAGAACTGTCGAACTAAGTGGGATCACACAGCCGATACTGATTTCTCTACAGCAGTGACTACTTTACAGACATCATTCTAGGTACTCGTAAACTATAATTAACTTACCCAAGCATATGTAAAAACTGAGACATTCCAGATTGCCTTGAAAAGTGAAATTTATACAGGCACAGATTAACACATCTGGACGCTTGAGAAGCTGGCAAAGAGAATAGCGTCACTTAGACACTTCAGGGCGTTGGTAACAAAAGAAGTCCCTTGTATACTTGGGCAAGGAGTAAATCGGTTTCCACGAAACCTCAAATAACTCCCTTAATATATCTCCAAGAGATATATATTTAAAAGTGGAGTTTAGTTAAAGTAACCAGAAAAGGCAGACATAATAATGTTGTCCAATACAGGCCTATATATATAGATATAAGGGACTATATATTTCTGGGCGAGTCCAAGTTTGAATTTTGTGCAGATTACAGGTAAGACAGGTTATCAGCCTTACAGATCGATGCGTAATGGCTATCATTTCACGACAGTCCTGAGTGTTGTTGTGTAGGTTTTTAAGAGGTGAGGAAAAGACTCTGGCCTTGGATAGTACACATTTAGAAAACCAGAGAACAGCATAACTAGAATGTCTTCGCATTGGAACCCACAGCGGCATAGGAAAAAAGAACCTCCCCCCCCCCCCCCAAAAAAAAAAAAACGCATGGAGAAAAGTGCTGTAGAATGAAGTTAGAAAGATGGGAAGGACACTGGGAGAGTTACATGCAATAGCGAAGGATAGAACGATTTGGCGTAAGTTGGTTGAGGACCTATGCTCCATTGGGGGAAAGAAAGGCAGAAGAAGCTGATCGACAGAGTGCATTAATTTTTTTTTAATTTAGCAAATCTGTAAGCATTAGCTAAGATGACATAATGCATAGTCTGGCATTTTAGCTCCCAAAGCTGCAGAATCAAGACCCCCCGCCCCCACCCTTTTTTCCCCCTTTTCCCCTTTTCTCAAATCAGTTCTGGTCTGTTGTGGGTAGAGACTCATGAAAATGTGCCTGTGTTCCTTATCCTTCTACTCCTCTGCTCTTCATCCACCTCCTCCACTTCCTTTTCCTTCTTCTTCTTCTTCTTCTTCTTCTTCTTCTTCTTCTTCTTCTTCTTCTTCTTCTTCTTCTTCTTCTTCTTCTTCTTCTTCTTCTTCTTCTTCTTCTTCTTCTTTTCTTCTTCTTAATCTCTCCTTTTTCCATCTCCTTCCCCAATTCACTCCTCCTTCGAAGGTGAGAATGAAAGAAACACAAAGACAGGGAGACAGAGAGAGAGACATATAGATAGATAGAGTGTTTATGACAGTCCTTTATCCATGATGTTATTGATCGTTTGACGTCATCATGGCCGGGAAGAACACATTTATCGGAATTGGTTGACAGCAAACGATACACAAGAGTTGGGACAGACATGATTACTAACCAAACCCGGCATGGGTTTTGAGAAATTAGTAATCACTAGATATAATGAAGCATGATCGAACACGTCCGTCTGCAAGGGGCATGACGATTATACTGATTAAAAACATAACGACATCAAAAGATGTAAACCTACAAAAGCTGTTGTCGTGGTAATCCTGGTGCCTCCCGCGGCACCAACGACGAGAACCGGCATCCCTGTCTTGTCCACCACTATCGTAGGAGACATGGAGGACAACGGCTGTTTGCCCGGCTTGATAAAGTTGGCTGGTGAAGGCTTGACCCCGAACCCATTGGTCAACCCGGGAACTGAGAAATCATCCATCATGTTGTTGTAGATAATTCCTGTGCGAGATCCTACCACTTTAGATCCAAAACTGTGGAAATGAAGTGTTTTCTATTACACAATGAATAATAAAGACATGAACTGCACCATACATCTCATTATACACAATTAGTTCCGTATCCTTTACAGGGATGGTAGAACCAATCCCATGATTTTTTGGCTGTTGTGGTTTTTGTAGTCATATTTATGTTCAGTAGTTTGCCATTGCTTTATAAACTGTCGTCTTCTCGATACCACTGTCGAAGCCAACGTTATCTGAACCCATGGAGAAAATATCAGAAATGAAAGACACAGTAGGCAACAGGATAGGGAATGAGCGGGCTGACTTGGAGGAAAAAAGAATTAAGCCCAGAGACGGCGCAAATACCAGAACTTTAATCAGGAAATGGCGCAAATAAACAAGAATACAAATATAGCCGGAGACTGTTGGCAGTTTTGGCTTTCTAGCAGTATGTTGAACGTCGTTGAGTTTTTATTTTTTATTTAATCTTAACAGGAATTGGAAATTGGAAGATGCAAGACCTCAGCTGGGATCGAACCCGGCACCCTGGCATTATGAAACTCGTTCGCAACGCCTAAACCACAGACTCCGAGACATCACATTATAAGTCAAACAACTTTCTGTAGCTCTTAGGATGTGGTATTACAGAAAGAAAAAAATTTGAATTCTCATAATAAGCCTTTTTCTGCGTTCAGTCTCTACTGAGCTACCCAGGTTAGAGGTTGACAGTGTTCCCTCTTAGCAACAGCACGTTCACCGTACACCAACATAGTGCATCTGTCATTCTCCCCTTCTCAACCACATGCGCTGAGTTTGTTTGAGGTTTAAAGTTTGAACAATGTATCCACTTCATAGCACATGGGTATCAACCCATAAGTGTTCCGTTCTTTCTTCTAACTCAAGTGTGAGTCCGGTAAAGCACCTCAAATCTCTCCACTGTAGTGATCCCGTGTTTGTATGTTGGTCATGCGGTCAGCCTTTGCTAAGGACATCTGACCTTCTGTTTAATCACTTTCTTTGCGACAGATTTATCTACTTCATCTTCTCAAATTTCATACTGTGTGGCATTGGTAGTCATGGCTATTCACAACCTTCTATCTCGTCTACATTTAATCAACTCTGACACAGATGATCCTCCATGCCATGAGGACGAACTGTAAAGCATACTTTCTCACGGTCTCCCTCTGCCTCTACCTCTTCTCTCCATATGGTCACGATGTACTCCAGTTTTCTCCTAATCACCACATGACGAAAGAATGTAGATTGTCTGTTTCTGATGTGGGCAATCAGTTCTCTAATTCACACAGGTGAGCATGTATTTTCTATGACTTGTCCTCTAAACTCCAAATCTCTAAATTGTTAATGAATTAATCTAGCTTAGCAATTGTCAGTCAGTATTGTTGCCGATGTCTGTGGCTTAGGCGTGGCGAACGCGCTTCGTAATGCCAGGGTACTGGGTTGGATCCCAGCTGTGGACCGTACGCCTTGCGCAAGGCGTTTCGACAGTGGTACCGAAAAGCCGAACGTTCAGAATACAATGGCAAACTACTGGACGTAAATGTGCCTGGAGAAGCCACAACAGCCAAAGAATGCTGGGGTTGGTTCTGCAACATGCTGTAAATTACTTTATGCTTGCCGGGTCACTTTGCGATATCCCCATGTGGCATACCGTGTTTTCATCTCAAATGAGTAAATAGTTACACATCAAAAAAGTTTCGACCTTCAGTTTTGGTTTCATTTAATCATGTCTGAGTTTTAGTTAAATGAGTCCGAGTTTTTTTCCCTCGTTTCTTCCACATAATCAAGGCAGTGTGTGCCAAAACTGCCAATTACTGCCTTTATTATTAGAGCTGTACCGAATAGGGGATTATCACTATTTGGCCGAATACGAATAACGGGTCCAATTATTCGGCCAAACACGAATACAAATAGTGTATAGTGTATAAAATAGATCTAAAAAAAACATTCATAATGTCAAATGTACACTGAACTTTTACTTCAAAAAATGTAGTACAGAATAATGAAGATTTAAAACATTTTTTTGTTTTGCGCCCTTCCATCAGTCTGTGGTAACTAATAACTAGGAATGAAAGTATTCTAAGTGTTATAACAAGTAACTTGACTTGTAAATTGTCACTGACAGCTTAGTTAATGCATGAAAGCTGCATTAGCTTAAAAAAAAAAAAAAAAACCATCGTTCCATGTTGTCAGCATTAGGGCAGTGTATGCAGAAACGGGTGTAAGGTAACCACCATTCGTATCCGGCCCGACCGCAAGTATTCGGCCGAATACTGAGTAGTTATTAGGTCAACTATTCGGCCCCGACGCGAATACGAAGCGAATATTCGGTACAGCTCTGTGTATTATACTTCTTTTGCGTTGTAGTCGAGAGTGTGGTTTTTGTGTGTGGGCGAAGTGGTTGACCACGTTTAACCTGCTGTTAGCTAGCCAACGCTGCCAACAGTCTCTGGTTATA
>CAJHNH020000425.1:275474-277974 GCA_905116865.2 Candidula unifasciata | reverse complement strand
CGGGAAGCAACCTGTAAGTGCACCGTTCGGCTTCTAACTCAAGTCTGAGTCCGTAGAAGCTCAGCACAGTGCTCAGGCTCTGTAGCACCGGCGAGGATCCTGAAATTTCTTTAGGTGGATTTTTAACTCCAAATTTTGCTCGCGCAGCACCGGTGGGCTACTCTTTTCGACTTCAAACTGCCAAGGGATTTTTTTTTATGCGCGCAACAATGCACCCCGGCGTCCGATCTCACTACCCAGAGACCAGAGGAATTATTAAAAGCCCAAATACACGTGAAATCCCAGCCCTTACCGGAAACTGAACCCGGAATCTCACCCACTCGACGCGGACACTATGCATTGAGACCACGCTTGCATGCTTTGTATGAATATGAACGAAATATTTTACCTCCCTCTCTCTCTCTCTCTCTCTCTCTCTCTCTATCTCTCTCTCTCTCTCTCTCTCTCTCTCTCTCTCTCTCTCTCTCTCTCTCTCATTCAACAATTATCTTTTTTTTTACAATACATCTGTATGTATTTTTGTTTCTACCCTGACAAATACTACCTACCTTATGGTACATTTTCGGCATTTTCCCCAATGAATTCTCACCCCACCCCCACCCCACCTAAAACCCGAAAACCTTTGGGCGAGCTTTCAAGCTTCTAGCCACTGTCTTGCTGTAGCTCCTGTTACAAGTTATGTTGGATCAAGGAAAACTGAAAACAAGAGACCAACCTGCTCCATCTGCACAAAGAAGTCTTGAGGCTCTCCGTCAGTACTGCCAAGTCTGGACCTGGTGGCGTATGCATGTTTGAAAGCTTCCAGATGTCGGTGATACGTGAGCACCGTCTTCTCCTTGCTTGACAGATCTTCTGAGGTCATGTTGTAGCCTTTTGCAAGAGAAATTAGACGTTGTCAGTAGAGCTTTTCAAAGGGTCTGCCTGGTCTCGAGGTATGGTGCCGCCCCAAGTGCTAGAGGTTCTGGATTCAATCCCCTGTAAGGACTGGGATATTTTTCACGTGCACTTGGACTTCTAGTAATTACCCCTAATCTCTGGGTAGTGAGATCGGACGCCCGTGTGCATTGCAGCGCACGTAAAACAAATCCCTTGGCAGTTGGAAATCAGAAAGAGAAGCCTATCGGCGTTGCCTGGGCAAAATTTGTAGATAAAAATCTACCTAAAGTATTTCAGGATCCCCGCCGGTGCTACAGAGTCTGGGCACTGTACTGAACTTCTTCAGACTCAGACTTGAGATAGAACAAAAACGGAGCACTTATGGGTTACTACCCGTATGCCACGATGTTAAAATCCGTTGTTCAAACCTCAAACCTTCAATCGAGCTCTCCAAAACAAAAACAAAGGACAGAAAACCACATACACACACACACATATCATGAAAGAGACTTGGAAGAGAAGTCAAAGGTAGAGAGTATGTGGGGTGAGCTGGAAACGACATAAAGATCAGGACGACATGGGCGGAGTTGGTTCCAGAAATACACTTCTTTTTGGGGAAAGGATCGGGGAAGGCAGGCAAACTGTTACACCCCGAGCCGCTTAGTTAACGCCAACAGTGAAAATTGATGATGATGATGATACCGATTCTGATTGTGACGAAAGTGATAATTAGACAAAGAAGATGATGAGGGTGATGATATCGATTCTGATTGTGACGAAAGTGATAATTAGACAAAGAAGATGATGAGGGTGACGATACCGATTCTGAAGGTGACGAAAGTGGTAATTAGACAAAGAAGATGATGATGGTGACGATACCGATTCTGATTGTGACGAAAGTGATAATTAGGCAAAGAAGATGATGAGGGTGATGATACCGATTCTGATTGTGACGAAAGAGATAATTAGAAAAAGAAGATGATGAGGGTGATGATACCGATTCTGATTGTGACGAAAGTGATAATTAGACAAAGAGGATGATGATGGTGATGCCGACGACTAGGATGATATCGATGACAATGACGACTACAATAGTATCTGAGAGTTACTGGTGCTATCAGAATTAGAACTCTTCGCTTGCTGCTGAAGATGGAAAAGGAGTGCTTATGGGAGTTTCCCAGGTGCTGTCGGTTCTCAATTTAACATTTTACTAAGATGGAAACGATGTTACCGACGACGAGGATGATAACAACAATAAAAAGGATTCGAATGATAACTATGATGATAACAACAATAATGGCGATGATGATAATAACGATGATGATGTTGATGATAATGGTGATGACCATAGCGATGATAGTTATGACAATAATTATACTGAAGACAGTGATGACAATAATTTAGATGATGATGGTTGTGATAATGTGATGACGAAAATGATAATAATGTTGATTGTGATTATGAAGATTATGATAATGATGACGACAACGAGAACGACGACATTGATGAGAACCTTCATGATGCTGATGTTGATGAAAACGACCATAATGATGTCTGTTGTTTGTTTGTTTGTTTGTTTTTAGTATCCAGAGCCATCAGTTTGTTACCCCTTGGCCTCGTATTA
>CAJHNH020000425.1:265259-275457 GCA_905116865.2 Candidula unifasciata | reverse complement strand
GCCTAAACAAGTTTCATTTAATTTCGATTTATTCAAATAAATCATGGTTGATTTTCTTAAAACATAGTTGAGTAAATTGTGAACTTAGGTTCAAGTGTCTTTGTGCATATTAGTTTACTTCAGCTAACAAATATTTAAATCACTTAATGGGGGCTTTTAAGTAATGCCAGGAAAGGAGACCAGTCGCAGGGGTTAACTGAGCACCTGGATTATATCACAGTGGGTTTATCCAGATATCTATCTATCCCTTCTCCTACTCCTGTGGATACAAGTACAGCAACTTTCATTTCATGGAACGAGCCACTCGCTGTTTTCTTGGCTATCCAGGACTGTCTAGGATCAACATAGCTTAGATAATAGTCCAGTTTCTCACGTGGGTGGGCATTGTTAAGGATCAAACCCACACCCTCACTATATCAGTGTATTTACCCACGTGGGCGCGCGACAAAGAAGAAGAAGAAGAAGAAGAAGAAGAAGAAGAAGAAGAAGAAGAAGAAGAAGAAGAAGAAAAAAGAAAATGAAGAGAAAATTAGGAGAAGGACGAAAGGAATGAAAGAAGGGAATTAGAAAGGAAAGAAGGAAGAAGAAAGAAGAAGAAATAAATGATGGAAGAGAGAAGAAGAGGAGGAGGAGGTAAGTTGTAGTAGTAGTAGTAGTAGTAGTAGTAGTAGTAGTAGTAGTAGTAGTAGTAGTAGTAGTAGTAGTAGTAGTAGTAGTAGTAGTAGTAGTAGTAGTAGTAGTAGTAGTAGTAGAAAAAGAAGTAGTAGTAGTTGTGTTAGTAGTATTAACAGTAGTAGTAGTAATAACAGTAGCAGTGGTAATAATTATTATTAATACAGTAGTAGTAGTAGTAGTAGTAGTAGTAGTAGTAGTAGTAGTAGTAGTAGTAGTAGTAGTAGTAGTAATAGTAGTAGTAGTAGTAGTAGTAGTAGTAGTAGTAGTAGTAGTAGTAGTAGTAGTAGTAGTAGTAGCAGTAAAATTATTAGTAGTAAAAAAAAAAGAATAACAAGTGGGGCGTCAAATGCCCGATGCATCGTGAGTTTGACTGGATTATTCACTAGTTACATTACAGCTCAACGGGGCCTAATGTAGAGACGACTGTCCGCGCTCTTATTCATATCTCGAAACTTCGGACAGATCCACAGATTCCTCAATTTGCTCCTCAAAAGCTACGCCTGAATTAATGGAATTAATAAATTGTATCGAATACTAGTGACGCAGTGGTGACACAACAGGATAAGAAGGTTATACTATAAATGTTTTGAGTCTATGGAAGCCGCTATGGTATTGCTTTCAACGCTCAGCTTCAGATCTGAACGCCATGTTGAAATCAGCATTTAGCCGGATATTTTTTGTTTTTAACAATGCTTCAGATCTACCCAGCCTTAACTCGTTACCAGGTAAATTCCTGGGATGTAAAGGCAGCAAGCGTGATGCTTATCATATAACCCATCTAATGCCGATTGGTCTAACAAACATATGACATGGCATGAGATCCTTTAGTTGACTTTTTACAGCCACTACAAGCGTTTGTTCTTGTCACTCTTTATCATTTTTTTTTTAAATTTTTTTCAGAACTCGAGCGCCATCATGTTAAGAAAAACATTAACAATTTTCATCCTGGCATCTCTAATCACAACTGCGGTCTGTGAAACAAACAGCGACAACGAAACAACCCCCGAGGAGATCCTGAAATGTGAAGAACTAGGAACCAGTTTAGACGCCTGCCAGGAAAAAGATCCTCAAAATGTTTGTGCGGAGATACAACACGACTTCGTGCAGAACTGCGCCAGCCCGGACTGCGCTACTGCAGAAGACAACCTCTTTGATGCTAAATGCTACACAGAGTTCGCTACTAGGTGTTACGATCTGATTATGACTTTGGTACAGACGTGTCACGAGTTTGAAGTAGAGGTAATTCATTACCACGACCCAGAGTAATTTCTGCTGGTTTCTGTTGATTTATCTCTTACATAAACCAGACGGAAACCTTCTAATGATCAGAAATTATAGTGCGTTTCAAAACTCATGCCGTCACAAATATCTCGAAAATTCCTTTACTGATCATTACGAATCTTTTTATGTGGCCTTAGATAACCCACATCTATATTATTCTATATTTATATTGCACGGATGCTGCTGTTTTCTTGAAGCGGCGGATTTATTTGATCTGCGTTTTATTAGTAATTTTCGTACCCCGAAAAATAGTAAATGAATACTTGTGCAAATTGTTTGGAAATCAGTTCGATTGTGCAACAATGTATTTTGATAACCTATTCTGCGGTCAATTAAACAATCCACAACACACGAGAAAATAATGCTGTAGATAACCACCTTAGCATGAAACGCCTATGACATGCGAACAATCTGATGGTTTGGAAAGTCCCCCTTAATTATTTCTCACGCTACTTTAAGCATGTCGGGCATGCTTAGGCGTGGCGAACGAGCTTCGTAATGCCGGGGTGCAGGGTTCGATCTCCGCTGTTGGCTGTTTGTCTTGCGTTCGTTTCGACAGTGGTGCCCAAAGCTGACCGTTCAGTTACAATGGCAAACTACTGAAGATAAAATTTGCCTAGAAAAAATCATAAAAGCCAAAAAATGCTGGGGTTGGTTCTGCAACGTCCTGTAAAAGATATGCAACTAACTGTACTATATCATGCTGATTGCTTGCTTTGTGTGAGTATCTGTTGTTTTCAAAGACCGCGAATCAGGCAAAATGAAAACTAGATGTTTGTTTAAGAAATCTTACCAGGAGAAGATTGCTATTGCCAGGCCGACTGCCAAAATTTGACAACTTACACCGAATAGCTATTGAGTTATAGATTTTTGAACTCGGGCAGAACTTCTGAAACGGACTATGTACAGAACTGCTACGAGTTTGAATTGAGTTGAGGTGATTCAAGAATCAACATTACATTATTGGGGGGCATTCCCATAAGCGCTCGGTCCGAATCTTTGGCAGCCAGAGTTGGGTTCCAATATCAATGGTACCTGTAGCAGTCTGACTATTCGTCCGTCTTGCCTTTCCTCTGAGCGTCGAATGTCGGCCAGATCCTCTCATCACTGTTTGCTGCATTACTCTCACCAGACTGTGATGATCCATTTGCGCTTCCGAACTCTACAGGCTCTCCTATAGGGCTTTGACCACGTCTGCATTAACAAACATCTGTATTCCACAAGTTATGCAGAGCCAGCCAGTCTGTCCGTCTGTTGATGTCCCTCTACACCAGCATACTCCGCCGAAAAGATTCAGATAATGCTCCTCACACACGAGAATTCGCCACAAGTTTGAAGTAGATGTAACAATTACCACGACCAGGAGTAATTTCATCAGGTTTTTGTTAACTATTCTCGTACTAGAACCACAGGAAACTTTCAACTAATTGAAAATTAATACAGAACTGCCAGGAGTTTAACGTAGAGATAGCACATTATCACGACCATTAGTAATTTCATCTGGTTTCTGGTGACTATTCTGATACGTGAACCAGACGAGAACCTTCAACTAATTGGAAATTAATACAGAACTGTCAGGAGTTTAACAGAGATAGCACATTATCACGACCAGTAATAATTTTAGCTGGTTTCTGGTGACTGATGCGAACGCCTCGCTTCGTAATGCCGGGATGTCAGGTTCAATCCCAGCACCGGGCAATGCGCCTTGCGTTGGTTTCGACAGTGGTATCAAGAAAGCCGACCGTCCAGGAAGCAATGGCAAACTACTAGATGAAAATTGTCAAGAAAAACCACACAACAGCCAGGGGCTGTTAGGGTTGGTTCTGCAACGTCCTGTAAAGGATACGCAACTTACTCTGGTGACTATTCTCGTACCTGAACCAGACGGAAACCTTCAACTAGTTAAAGATTACTATTACAACACGGCCAGGAGTTTAACGTAGAGAAAGCCCATTACTATAACCCATAAAATTTCGGCTGCTTTCTGTTGATTATTCTCTTACATGAACCAGCGGGGAACCTCCAACACTTCAGAGATTGATACAGAACTGCCCAGAGTTTGATGATAGACGGGATAGCTATAGCATATTACCACGACCTGGAGAAATTTCACCTGGATACCGAGAATTTATTTCTTACCTAAATCAGACAGGAACCATCCACTGATTATAAATAGAAGCCGTGCAAAATCAATTATCACAGGCGACCCCACCCAAAGTAGACTATAATTTATTTTGAGCTCGGTACAAATAATGATTTCCGCCTTAGGCACACTGTGATTAGCCGTTCATTCATGATTGCTTATCTTTCACACGCGCTACTTTATGTCACAGTTGTGTTGTCTTGGACGCTCTAACAGACGATGACGAGTGTTTTAAATCACACCATTAGGCAGCTTTCAACAACCCCGCAACATCTACAACTGGCCCTAACTCCAACGCCCCTATACTCAACAGCCTCACCCTAAGCCCGTTTAGAGACTACAGCCTACGTTCCGTGGTTTCAAAACTTTTAAAATTAAGCGGTGACACTACAAGTGGCATTATTCGCGAAGACAACACAACATAGCATCCCTCTAACATACATCAGCGCGGGTGAAATGTCACGAAGCATGAATAAGCTCTGATATAACTATGAGCCACTGTGGTGTAGCGGCTAGACGCTCGCCAGTAGACCAGAAGATCGTGGGTTTGAGTCCAGGCGTTGCATGTAGTAAAGGTCATACATTACCACCCCAGGTGTAATTTCAGATGGTTTCTGGTGATTATTCTCACATATAAACAGACGGAAACAACGAGCTTGTTAATTAAGAGATATTAGTCGTAGAAAGTCAGTATTGTGATTGTTTCGGGCATCCCTAGCTAAATTTTAGTACGGTTTTTTTTTTTTCCTGTTTAAGTGTAACTGTTTTATATTTTGGGTCACATGGTATTAGTTTATCAGTTTGCAACCCTAGAGTGGAACAAAGATAAAGGTGAGTGATCGACTTTATTGCACGGGTTTGTATCCCATATGGCTCACTCTCTTTCAGCAGAACAGCTAGCAACCTGCCGAGAGCGTCGCTCAAAGCACGTCTTCCGAACTCCGGCGATAATCTCAGGGATCTCCGTTAAAATTTCATTGGTGAACAGAACGGCACCGCCGTTCAACGAACCCACGAGCTACAGAGCTCAAGGCAAAGGGCTTGACCACTTCACCATGGATACCCCCAGTAAAGACTGGAACAATAAATAACTTAAAAGTATTTGTTGTTGTTGACACCTATTATGCGAAGGAATAACACGAAAACTTTGTTAGAACTGGCGAAATGAACTGAAACAGAGCAAGGGGAGATCATGGAATAAATAAATGGGGCGGAAGAAGATACATGCTTTCTAGATGCTTCTGTTGGTCGAGTGATATGACGAGTCAGGAGTGCCTATGCTTAACGGTACTGCACTTGCCGATTACACATAGGTTCTCATAATTGCTGTTGACTTAGGAGGGGGAGGGGGTGAGATAGGCCTGTAAGCCTTTTTCCGGGAGTTTTGAAGGCCGTTGGTTTTTTTTTTTTTTTTTCGGGCATCGTAGTTTGTTTCAGGGGATTTGTTTTTTTTTTTTTTTTTTTTTTTTTTTGGGGGGGGGGGGGGGGGGGGGGGGGGGGGGGGGGGGGGGGGGGAATCACCGTGCGATCGTCGTCGGCGGTATGGAATTTGTTATTTATGTTCGCTCTCGGAATATCTGAAGCTACTATGTTGAGAGAGACTAAGCCATCTAGGTTAAAACCTGTGGAAATAAAGTCGATTCGCACAGTGTCAGATATTTAAAAAATCGTTTCCTAAAACCATCACTTTATAGAGCCTATACCCACCTCGTGTACGCTCTTGAGATATTTCACTGTTTTTGGTTATACCAATCGATTACCTCAGGAAGACCTTCTGTGTCATTGATCCCCCCCCCCACCCCCCAATATACCTTGACACGTTAATGACGTGGCCAGCATCCTACTGACCGCCTTTACTTCCCAGGAAATTACCTGGTACGCATTTTTGGGCTGGGCTGACCTCAAAAGATATTTGGATATTTCACCTTATTTTGTACTTCGTATTATAAGTCTGCATTTACTTTGCTGCTAATCGATAGGTGATATATTGATTTACTATGCTTTTCGTGGTTTCATAGAGTCCTTCTACGACGTGAACTGCAAATTCAAAATAGTATACAGATTTTAGGTACTTTTTTTTTTTTTTTTTCAATTCTCTCCTCAAACAAAGATAATCCCGGAGTTCCTACAAAGGTCTAATATTCTAGGTGTTGGGGTTAGGGTTATTATCTTTGTTAGCCCTTCCCATCTCAAAAACACTCTATTACCCTAACCCTAACCCAAAACTAACCATAACCCCAACCCTTGGCACCCCTAGAATATTATACTTTCCGGGAACTCCTGAATTTCGTTTGAGGTGAAAAAAAAATAAAGTACTGATTTTGCCACTAAATTTGAAGTTTCCGATAATATTTTTCACTTTTCGAAGTAAATTTTGGAAATGTGTAGTTTAATTTTACCAGTTCAGATTGTTTTCAGTAATTTTAAATTGTTAATTTTCTCTTGTAGATGATTTATGTCATGATTATGTTTCGTCAACTGAAATGTTAGGTAGCAGTTTTACTATATAAAGTGCTTGCTTCCTAATGTCTTAATGGTACATTATCAATATGCAAATTCCATTTCACTAAGTAAACTGCATGTACGTAATTTGAGTTTCGATTTTACTACCTCAATAAAAGTTTTTAAAAATGACTTTACTTTGAAAGGTGCTACGAGAATAATTAAATCTAGATTTTTACTATGTCAATTTTTACAACACCATGTTTAACGTGAATAAAACGATCTAGTCAAAGATAAACAGTAATGATTCTTTGTGTGTTGTGTGTGTGTGTATGTGTGTGTGTATGGATGTGCTGCATTGGGTCTAGAGAATGATAGACAGTATACATGGGGCAATGATTGTGCGATTTGAATCGTCATGAAAAGAAGTAATTAAGAGGTACCCTTTTTCAGTTGGGTTGAAGCATCCACTACTACAACTACAGCTTCTAAAAGGGAGAGCATATGGGGATTCTAAAAAAAAGCTTCAGCCTTTTTAGTCTTCTCTAACATCTGTTCTTATAATGTATTGTCTAATGGTTTATTTCTTCCCTGTAGCTCTCTACAGCAGGCTATTCCCCCTTACTCATTTAACAATCATCTTTACTTGTAGCTTCGTGTATTTATTACAATTGTTATTGTTATTATATTTTCTAATTATTTTTATTACTTTTATATTTTCTAATAGCACACTTATTTATCTTCGAAATTATAATTCCAATTCATTAAACGTCTTGCAAATAAATTTAACTGTAGATTATTTGCGTATGTATCTCTGCAATAAAAATTGTGAACACACATCAGCCTCCCGACTTGCACAAGGTCGGGAATCCCCGTTGACCTATTTGGCCTATAAATAAAGTCGGTAGTGATGAAAACAAAACACAAAAATCGACCATGTTCAACCTACTGCCAGCGATCTCGTCTATAATTGTGGTTTGTTTTTTTTTGTGGGTTTAGTATCTTGCCCAAGAAGTGTCAATTGAACCAAAACGAGTGGCTTAGATCGGTACTCTAGTACCCTGTGTGGGCTGTTGAAAAAAAATGGGGTGGGGGAGGGGGATGGCTGTTGTGGACGATTTAGTTTGTTCGATTTCATGTTGCCACGTTCACATCTGGCTAAGGAGTTAGCCTCATTCTTGTCAATATCGTTACATTTATGGCAGCAAATTGTGTTGCTATTAACTTGGCAGTATTTGGTGGTACTATTGTGTGTCTTCTGTGTCTGTTCTGGCCGGCCAGGTTGTGCCCGTCACACTGCGCATGTTTGGATCTGATTGGTTATGTGTTTTCTATTGTACCATCATTTGGTTTTTTTTTTTTTTTTTCATTTAATTGAGATGTCTAATTGCTTTAATGTAAATTTAAGTACTGGGTTTTCTGGTGTCAATTTACCACGTCAAACGTCTTGGGGAAGAAAGCAGATGGAGGGTACGGATTTTGGAAAACGAGACAGAAGTTTGCCGCTGTGAAGGTGGATAAAATACACCTGAAGACTCATTCTGCTATTAAAGCACATAGGGCTGGAAAATGGGCTAGCGAACGCAGACTGTGACGTGCCGAGCCGAATGCGACGTTCTGCATTAAAACAAAAAAAAAACATCGCTAACAATTGTTGATGATTATGAGAGGTTAAACAGGGCATACATACATTATTTTTTGTATATTTTATTTTTTTATTATTATTGTAGGGTTGTAGGTCTTTAGGCAGCATCGCAGAGAGAACAACCTGATACGACTTAAATGGCCTGTTTCGTTACTTTGTCCGATACGTCCTAAAATATGCCTTACATAACACCACATTCTTTCTCTATAACAGCATGAAAATAACAAAAGCAACAACAAGACTGTTAGGGAGTGTTTGTTAATAATTCTAACGTGTTATTAAGTATATGGTATGATCTTATCGCGTTTTTATAAATGAGAGGTAAACAGTAAAATAAAAAAAAAAATTAACCCTCCCCCCCCCCCCCCCCCCCCCCAAATAAAAAAAAAATCGGACCAAGAGTAGTCTTAGGACAAGAGACACTTAGCTCTGGAGTGGATTGACTGAATAATTGACTGTCTGGTCGTTATTCTTTGCATGATCCACATATTCAAGTTCTCCGCATATGCGATGAAATTCTCTTCGTTTCTGTTGACACATTCACGGATCGTCACCAAAGCTACGTAGTTCGTGCTTTGTTTGACGGGTGGTTGGGTAAGAGATGCCGTGTGGGATACAAACCATGCCATTGGTATTTCCCTTTGTTCAGTTGGGTATATTTGTTACTGTTGTGTAGTTCATTACTTGTTCAAGAAAGGCCACAAGCCGAAACGTTGTTTTTTTTTTTTTTTTTCTGCTTCCGTTTCGTTAGGCATTTTAGTCACATTTCACTGGAATTCCTTCGTATACAACCAGACACGATGTAACTGACCCTCTCGATTTTGACTTGAACTTTGTTGATAAATTCAACACTTCTGGAAGATTCTGACTGAAAATGGTGCAGTGTGGAATGAAAGAGATCAATCCTAGTACCCGTCCACAATAAATCCAGGGGCGTCGGCGTATATTCGTCCTGGGGTCAACTGAAGAATCCCTGTCGGGGTACTGACTGTGGCCACCAGTTTTACTTCATGTCCTTTCTGCTTCAAACCGGCAACCAGCCACTGCAATGAAAGAATTGCAGATGTATTCATTAACAATTGAGTAACACCTTAATGGTATCCATATGTTTTATTGATACTGCCTGTATATATCTCCTTCTTCTGCTTTTTAACCCACATGGAGCAAATGCCTTCAACCAACTCAAGCCATGTTGTTCTTTCGTTCGCCATCATATGTCTGGATATTATCTCTCCATCGTCTTCTTGGTTTCCCTCGTGGTCTACGACCATTCATCTCCTTGGTGTATTCAGTTTTTACTTCTCTGTCATCTGACATTCATTCAATGTGTCACAACCACTTCAGTCTATTAGCTCTCATGATGCCAGTGACCAGTGGTGATTTAAACAGATTATGAATTTGATGCTCCTCACTCTCCATTCATCGCTGTTTGCATCTTTGATGGGTCCAAAGATTCGTCGTAAGACTCTGTTTTAGAAAACCTGTAATAAGGCTTCATCTCTAGTAGTTGTGCTCCAAGTTTGAGAGCCATATAACACGAGTGGTCTTATCAACGTTTTATATATTTTGATCTTGGTGTTGCGAGACAGACACTTTGACTTTAGCAGATGTTAAAGGGCATAGTATACTTCATTTCATTAAAAAAAATGTTCTTAATAGAAAATGCCATTCAGTATATGAGAGACATTTTTAGGTCAGAGGTGATAATAAACGTTACAACACAGCAGTTATTCAAGAATATTGTATTATTACTGTGGATTCAGGTCTTGACAAAGCTGAACTTTTCGAAAACGACTTTGGCTCCCTGGTCTTCCCAGCCCTAAATACGCACCAGATAATTCATGAGAAGTAAATTCGCCTGGTGTGGTATTGGCCACATGATCCATCGAGTGTTGAATAGTCTAACAAATATAAGTCTAGTCCCCCATGTTAAATACGCTCTAAGGCGTGCAATAGGTCCTTTTCACTCTTATTGCACATTTAAACAAGGCTTAATCACCCACCCCTGCTTG
>CAJHNH020000425.1:205259-255259 GCA_905116865.2 Candidula unifasciata | reverse complement strand
CTGAACCCGGAATCTCAACCACTCGACGCGGACACTATGCCTCGAGACCACGCTTGCATGCTTTGCATGAATATGAACGAAATATTTCACCTCCCCCTCTCTCTCTCTCTCTCTCTCTCTCTCTCTCTCTCTCTCTCTCTCTCTCTCTCTCTCTCTCTCTCTCTCTCTCATTCAACAATTATCTTTTCTTTATAATACATCTGTATGTATTTTTTTTCCTACCCTGACAAATACTACCTACCTTATGGTACATTTTCGGCATTTTCCCCGATGCATTCTCACCCCATTTTTGCGCTAATCCACCCAAAACCCGAAAACCTTTGAGCGAGCTTTCAAGCTTCTAGCCACTGTCATGCTGTAGCTCCTGTTACAAGTTACGTTGGATCAAGGAAAACTGAAAACAAGAGACCAACCTGCTCCATCTGCTCAAAGAAGTCTTGAGGCTCTCCGTCAGTACTGCCAAGTCTGGACCTGATGGCGTATGCATGTTTGAAAGCTTCCAGATGTCGGTGATACGTGAGCACCGTCTTCTCCTTGCTTGACAGATCTTCTGAGGTCATGTTGTAGCCTTTTGCAAGAGAAATTAGACGTTGTCAGTAGAGCTTTTCAAAGGGGCTGCCTGGTCTCGAGGTATGGTGCCGCCCCAAGTGCTAGAGGTTCTGGGTTCAATCCCCTGTAAGGACTGGGATATTTTTCACGTGCACTTGGACTTCTAGTAATTACCCCTAATCTCTGGGTAGTGAGATCAGACGCCTGTGTGCATTGCAGCGCACGTAAAACAAATCCCTTGGCAGTTGGAAATCAGAAAGAGAAGCCTATCGGCGTTGCCTGGGCAAAATTTGTAGTTAAAAATCTACCTAAAGTATTTCAGGATCCCCGCCGGTGCTACAGAGTCTGGGCACTGTACTGAACTTCTTTAGACTCAGACTTGAGATAGAACAAAAACGGAGCACTTATGGGTTACTACCCGTATGCCACGATGTTAAAATCCGTTGTTCAAACCTCAAACCTTCAATCGAGCTCTCCAAAACAAAAACAAAGGACAGAAAACCACATACACACACACACACATATCATGAAAGAGACTTGGAAGAGAAGTCAAAGGTAGAGAGTATGTGGGGTGAGCTGGAAACGACATAAAGATCAGGACGACATGGGCGGAGTTGGTTCCAGAAATACACTTCTTTTTGGGGAAAGGATCGGGGAAGGCAGGCAAACTGTTACACCCCGAGCCGCTTAGTTAACGCCAACAGTGAAAATTGATGATGATGATGATACCGATTCTGATTGTGACGAAAGTGATAATTAGACAAAGAAGATGATGAGGGTGACGATACCGATTCTGAAGGTGACGAAAGTGGTAATTAGACAAAGAAGATGATGATGGTGACGATACCGATTCTGATTGTGACGAAAGTGATAATTAGGCAAAGAAGATGATGAGGGTGATGATACCGATTCTGATTGTGACGAAAGAGATAATTAGAAAAAGAAGATGATGAGGGTGATGATACCGATTCTGATTGTGACGAAAGTGATAATTAGACAAAGAGGATGATGATGGTGATGCCGACGACTAGAATGATATCGATGACAATGACGACTACAATAGTATCTGAGAGTTACTGGTGCTATCAGAATTAGAACTCTTCGCTTGCTGCTGAAGATGGAAAAGGAGTGCTTATGGGAGTTTCCCAGGTGCTGTCAGTTCTCAATTTAACATTTTACTAAGATGGAAACGATGTTACCGACGACGAGGATGATAACAACAATAAAAAGGATTCGAATGATAACTATGATGATAACAACAATAATGGCGATGATGATAATAACGATGATGATGTTGATGATAATGGTGATGACCATAGCGATGATAGTTATGACAATAATTATACTGAAGACAGTGATGACAATAATTTAGATGATGATGGTTGTGATAATGTGATGACGAAAATGATAATAATGTTGATTGTGATTATGAAGATTATGATAATGATGACGACAACCAGAACGACGACATTGATGAGAACCTTCATGATGCTGATGTTGATGAAAACGACCATAATGATGTCTGTTGTTTGTTTGTTTGTTTGTTTTAGTATCCAGAAGCCATCAGTTGTTACCCCTTTGGCTCGGTATTATGGATATCGCAACCTTTCGGCCTTGATTCCATTTTAAATACCGTAAATCTGGGAGAAATGTGGCTTTTCTGCCCACCCCCGGGAGTGAACCCGGACCACAAGGAGTTCGTCACCCGCTCACCGCGCAATCCGATTTAGCCAACTACGTTAGAAAGACGGGCACCATAGTGATAAAAGACACTGACAATATTGTGACGGCAGTATTTTTAGGCTGAAGACGATGACAGTTAGAAGATGATGAGGATAGTGTTGGTGATAGTGATAATAATAATGGCGGTGATGATGATGGTGGTGGTGGTGATGGTGGTGGTGGTGATGATTATGATAATAGTGATGATGATTGATGATGGTGGTGGTTGTGATGATGAATGATGATGATGATGATGAATATGATAATAGTGATGATGATTGATGATGGTAGTGGTGGTGATGATGAATGATGGTGATGATGATGAATATGATAATAGTGATGATGATTGATGATGGTAGTGGTGGTGATGATGAATGATGGTGATGATGATGGTGGTGGTGGTGGTAATGATGATGGTGATGATGATGATGACTATGTTGCAGGACATAGAAACAAAAGACACACTCACAAACCTAATAGGATGTTGAGAATGTACAGCATCACCACGCCGCCAGATGGCAGGCTCGGAGCATACACTGTCATGTTGTCATGGAGACGAAGGTGGAGGGGCGGACTGAGCTGGCATGGTATGACGAGAAATCTTCTTTTGTGATTATCGCATCTAGGACAAATTGGTTAGGTTTAAGTTAGTTTCCCCGAAGAAAGTAGGTCACGTTTCTTTCATAAGTTTGTTAGACTGGTCTATTTTCGTGCAGGTTGCGGGTGTGCCGCTCTGTTATTTGCTTCCTGGATTGTCTTGCATTTACTTATTTATTTCAAGAAAGAGAATGCCTGTGACGTTAGTTGCAGCACTCTCTAAGGGTGTTGTATTAGCCCAGTTTGTCCATTGGAGTGTTAAAAGCGTTTGCGTGCTGAAGTATACAACACGCGATATCAACGGCATTGCGGGACACCCACGTAACCTTGTGCCAAGGTGACAGGTTCAGAAACTACCAATCAGAAGTGAGCTAGTGTGTGTATATGGGCGGTCCGTGGGGAGACTAACGTTAGTTTTACCGAAAAATTAAATTAGCTTTTAAAAATAACAGGGCGACTCAGAGTTTCCTATAGAATAAACAGATTAGGTAAAAAGTAAAAATTAAGGACCTTTTTCCATGCCTTTAGGTGTAGTAAAATATTAGGCTATACCTTTATTTTATAGACCAATCGGAACTAGGTTCTTTTTTCGCCGCTTCATCTTTTACATCGTCGCTTCAACTTTTACATCGTCGCTTCAACTTTTACATCGTCGCTTTATATACATATACAGCGATAACAGAGTCAAAGGTCGACCACGCAGAAGATGAACTGCATAAATATCAGAGACACTGGAAAATACTTTACACGAAAAGAACAGAAGGGACCGTTCCATAGATCTTTTCCTGTCCTGACGCCGAGAGGCATTGCAGGAGTACACAAAAAAGGAAAAAGAAGAAGTAGCGGAGAGAGCCACTAGGCAAGAACACGCATGAGACGATAGAACTGTGACATAAGAGTGCAAATAAAACTTGACTGGTGTAGAAGTTACGGGTGCCCTAACCTCTTTGGAGATAAGTAACAGTTGCCATACAGTTTGATACTTTTCTTAATTCTTATAATTTTATCACAAAACATATAGGTAGCCGCTTCGAGCCGGCAAACTGATCGATTATTGGATCTGTCGGGCAGTCAGTGATGGGAGCGTAGTTCTGTATAGGACCTGTCACATAATGATGTTGATATATTTTACTTCTTCTTTTCTCCACTCCTAGAATGCCTTGCGGCGTGAAGGCAGAGAGAGATCTCTTGAATGAGCCCTTTTGTTCGCTTCGCATCAAGTGTCTGTGATACTTCTAAGGTGCATCTTCTGTGTAGTTGATCTCTCCTTTGTTACCACAGTACCCGAATACCATTGCTGTCTGTGGTGCCCGGTCTAATGTCAATCTTGTTACACGGCCAAACCATTTCATTTGTTGTCTACGTATAAAGTTCAGTAAAGGTTCCGTGACGACTCATCTCCTGATATCACCGTTCCTAAGTCGATCTTTCCTCGTTACACCTAGCATAGTACGTAAACATTTCCTTTCATTCGTGACACTATTACTAATATTTTCTTTTTCTTCATGTTCACTGCCTGTAAATTTCAATAAGTTTTTATGCTTATGGACTTTGGTGCCGTTCCAGGACCTAAGTTTTGCGTGTATATCCGTTTCACGGAACTGGCTTATTTATGTGCGAACTGTTGGTTCCTTGCATCTCAGTCAGATGAATTTCGAAGGAAATTTCGACCCCATCTATGTTGGCCAAATTTCCATTTGGGAACCTGTTTCTAAGATGACCACGGAGAGGTGTAGGTACCGACCAGTGTGAGCCTCAGTCGTGATGTATCAACTCTTATGGTTCAACACCTCTACATCCCATTTGTGAAAGCTACTTTCATCATCATAAACACATTCTGCGGTTAAGTGACGTGGGGAAAAATAATTTGCTATCCAGTACACGCTGGCTGCAACTGTCACTGGTCATGCAGTTAAGGCATAAAGTGTCTTTAATGTTGCCGATCCATATTTTCGCCGCCGTCCTCTTGCTCTTGAAGCTGATCTTCTTAGATGTAGTGCGTGTGATGGTATTTAATCTTTCTGCATTCTAACGAGATGGCCAACCACTTGATCTACTGTTAGTCGGGGAATCTAGTAATTTAATTGTAGGAAAAACATGAGGATAGGAACAATACATTAGCTGACTGAAACCTGCTTCCTGAAGCTCTTGAACCATGTCCTCAGCCAAAGTCCCATTGTAAAACCCAGATGCATCAGCCGCAATTTTCCTGAGAGTTCCAGCCAACTTGGGGTTCTTGAAAGTTTCTCCTTCTTTGTACCAGGTCCCTGTGGCTGGGTTCGTTAAGAGATTTCTGGAGATAATTGGGGATACATTTGAAGAAAGCAAAAAACATTTCTGAAGCAAAATATGTAAACAGTTGGTCGATAAGGGAACAAATTATTGAAGCTGCCGAGGTGTGGCTGTATGGACGAGTAAGGAGAATACCCTAGACAGATGAAAAGAGTAATGAACATCTCATGAGAGAGACTGACTCAGGAAGAGAATTCATTGCCAGCATCAGAACGAGACGGAAAACACTGGAATACATTATGACTGTAAGGAAGTTGGAGGGGAGGAAAGGCAGAGGCAGACTGTGAGAGAAAATGTTGGACAGTTGCACATCCTGGCATGGAAGATCATCTGTGACAGAAGTGACTGAAAGTACACGAATTGGAGGGTTGTGGATAGACATGACCACCAATTGCATACGGCAAGAACAGTTGAAAGAAGAAGTAAAATCTAAACAATCGTTAAGTTGCAATTGGACATTTATGTAGAAGACCTTTATTTTTAGAGATAAATAGTTACTCGATAGCTGATGTGGTGATTGGACGCCTTTACTTCGATTGAACGCCTTTACCTCCCGAGACTTTATTGGTTCCCATTTTAGTCTGCGTCAGCCGGGAGCAAATGGCATTTTATAAAAAGAAAAGAAAAAATTCAACTCCACGCGGACCGATCCTAAATGAGTAGAAGGTAATGTCCTGATCTTTCACCCGTCATCGACCGTCAACAGCACAATAAGGGCACATTATACTTCTGCCCATTATCCCCCAATGAAGCATAGGGCCTCAAGCAACTCAGGCCAAGTCATCCTATTCTTGCTGTAATATGCAGCTCATCCACGTCTTCCCCATCTTGGTAATTATACGCTCTACTACCTAAAGAAAGTAGATTTCTATATACAACAATAAGAAGGAGACAAACACTGTTCTTTGGCCACGTAATGAGAAGAGAGGTATTGGAAAACATCGTGACCACTGAAAAGATCAGTGGAAAAAGTGGTAGAGGTAGACCAAGAGAGAAGATGATAGATGGGCTAAAACGATGACGTGGAGGATATCATCAAGAGAGCTGTTCCAGGCAACCAAGGATCGTGATCTGTGGAGACGCATGAGCGCCTACGCCAGTTGGCAGGGTTCATGGTGATGATTTCCTTCTCTGTGTGTTAGTCTGACTTTGAATGTGATATTTGTTTGTTTTTATTTTGGATCCAGAAACCATTACTTGTTAATCCTTTGGCAATGGATATCGCAAACCTTTGGTCTTGGTTCCATGACGTTGCAGAACCAACCCCAGCATTGGCTGATATGGTTTTTTTTGGCAAATTTACGTGTTGTGGTTTGCCATTGCTTTCAGGACGGTCGGATTCACGATGCCACTGTCGAAACCAATCCAAGGCGTAAGGCCCGCAGCTGGGATCGAACCCGGCACCCCGGCATTACGAAGCGCGAGCTCAACGCCTTAGCCAGAGACGCCGACGATTCCAAGACAGACACGGTAAATCTGAGTATAGAGCCCTTCTAGTTATATTGTTCTTAGGTGTTCTCAACGCGTGTCCTAGACATGTGGTTTGGACATGTGATAATATTACCAGCAGACAATGTACCATAGAGATCCCTGTCAGTTGGACATAATGTAAACAGAGCCATCAGTTGACCACAGACGTGATGGCTAAATGGAATATCCGATGTCGTAAATATCAACATCTAGGTGGCGTATAGCAAGGCTCTCACTCTTTGCCTTTTCAAAACCTAAAGCTGAAAGGCAATACACTAGAGAAGAAGAAGTGTTTTATCCAACGCCAGCGTGTTTTCCTCACCTCTTGATTAACTTAAATGTCTTTAGTTCTCTCCTGAATCATCACATTAGTAATATTATCCTACCATTTAATTTCATTCATTCTGGGCAAGCATAAGTTATTTAATGATGTTTTTAGTTTATTAGCAATTGTTTATGTTGTTCACCATCAATGGGGGCTGCTTGCTAGAGGTTCCAGGTTCAATCCCCGGTAAGGGCTGGGATGTTTTTCACGTGGACTTGGACTTCTAGTAATTCCCCTTGATCTCTGGGTAGTGAGATCGGACGTCCGCGTGCATGGTTGTGCATGTAAAAATCCCTTGGCAGTTGGATATCGAAAAGAGAAGTCTGACGGAACTGTCCGGGCAAAATGTCGAGTTAAAAATATACCCAAAATAGTTTAGGATCCTCGCCGGTGCTACAGAGCCTGTGCACTGTGCTGATCTTCTTATGACTCAGACTTGAGTTAGAAGAATAACTGAGCACTTATGGGTTACTACCCGTGTGCCATGATGTTGATCCGTTGCTCAAACCTCAAACCTACCCTCCATACAGCAGTATTCATTTGACATTTCCGTTAAATAGCCTAAGTGTTTTTATTAGTTTTAATTGCCATTGACTCCCACACATTTGCTTGTGCTCTGGACACAACTACTGTCTTTTGTATTGTTATTTTGACATCTCTATCCTTTGTCTGAACATATGGACGGCAGTTTTAAACTACCTAGCATTCATTAAAAAAAAAGAAACGGAGGCTTTAGATCTAAAATGCCATAAAAAGATTCGCAGAATGCCACAGACCAAGAAGAAAAGAAATACTGGCTTTCTGAAAGATCTCACCACCAAGGAAGATTGGCTAGTAAACAGCATCTTGTCTCAGAAGCTGAAACAGTTTGGCAATATCAAGCGCCACATTGGATTAGAAAGAACAATAGCATAACCATGGTACCAGAAAAAAGAGGAGCAGGGACCTACCAGCACAAGGATGGACAAAGAATATAAGTGTCCTTTTTGGTAGAAACGTGCACGAGGCGAGCGAGCTCTCGAAAGACCGTGTTTTTTCAAGCAGACCGTGATGAGAGCAACGTTCTGCAAAGGACCTACTACTTGGTGATGATGTTAATGACTCCCCCGTCAGTACCTACATTACTGCCTAAATACGTGTATGACTACGTCATAAGGTTATTTTACCTATTTTAATTTATTAACCCCCTCCCTCCCCTTTTCCGTGTGGGTTCCGTGGCCCTATTAGAGGGAAAACAAGAATAGGCCCACTGCCTACCCAAAAGAATGTCGTAATAATCGACTAATTGGGAGCTTCCTTCGAAGTCAGAGTGAATCTGCCTGAGAAGCAAGGAACCAACACTCAGCACACAATGTGTCAGTTCTGTCAAACGGATGCACACGCAACACTCAGGTCTGGAACAGGACGGCAAACCAGAAGTGGACGAACAACTAGAACTTTCCACCAGAGTTTAAAGCTGGTGAACGCAAAGAAGAAGAAGAATTAACCAACGCAGACTTTTCATCAAACATACCTTAAGTTTGTATGTCTGTCCATTGTACCGTCTGCAACTTTAAGCCGTATAGCATTTGCAGTGGTGGCTTCCAAAGGAAATCCATCTTCTGCTAATCTGATTGACGGTTCAAACAGCTCGCTCCATGACAAATGTCCAAGTCTTTCATGAGCCTCCCAAAGGCCCAACACCTCGCCGGGTACAGCCACCGACAACCCACCTGTAGGATAATACAAGAGAAAGTCAGTTGCTAATCCATGTTTTAACATAGTCCGTTTTCAGGAGCTTCATTTCTGAGAGAACATTGTCCTCTAACTACCGTGTGGACCAGATGTGTTTAGCCAAATATTGCATATATCGAATCGAAGCTGTAAATTCCAAACAAAGTTCTAATCATCTCTTTAAGAAAAACGTCGTCATTATAGTACTGGGACCTTTTGGAGAAGCAATTATTGTAAATTACACCGCACCCAATATGTCGTTTAAGGCGACTAAGGGTAAAGTTTGGCTCGGGATTATCGATCGTTTCTCCCCATCTAACAGTACCCAGCAGCATGTATCGGTTCTTGTACTGATATCCTTCTTTGCAATGTTAGAAGGAGGGGATGAATCTTTTTCTTTGTGTCTTCACCTTGACCTAAAATCTGTCCAGCTAAAATCAATTCCAGTGGTCCCCCCCCCCCCCCCCCCCCCATTTATAATGTTCTAATGAAGGTAGCGCATTTTATAAAACAATGAAATGGAAATAAATGTCTTTGATCATGCGACGAGAAAAGGAGCACTGACGAATATCGTGTTGACTGGAAAGATCGCTGGAAGAAGAGGCAGAGGTAGACCAAGAGAACTGATGGTGGATGGCTTAATACAGCGTCATGGAGGAATACCATCAGTGGAATTGGTCCAGAATATCAGACCGAAATCTGTAGAGATGCCTGAACGCCTGCGCCAGCTGGCAAGGCACTTGATGATGATGATAAAGTGATTAAGAGATACATATGATAAGTTGTTGGCTTCGAGTGTGGATTGCTCAGTTTGGATATCCGCGAAATTCTAATTCGTTTTTCTGTCAAACCATCAGTGAGACCTCGATCCAGGGACGCAGGAACGTAAAAGGGTTAAGCTGGATGACCATAAAATCTTCAACAACAAAACTGAACATCCTTTTAACATTTTAAGCTAAACACGGGATTTCCCACGAATTTGTGGGCTAAAAACGGGACATCCCACTAACATTCTGAGCTGAAAACGGGCCATTTCAAGCTAGTAAATTAAACCATCCATTCCACCCCTCTTCCCCCCCCCCCCCCCTTTCCCCCCAACTAGGTAACAGGAGTGAAAGTGTTAATTAAGCGCTCTACAATTGTAACATAAAGAATTATAGTCAAAAGGTGAACGAAACAATTTATTTTATTTTTTTTTATTTATCAGGCATCATGGAACTATAAAATATAATAAGGATTATAGTTATAAATATATATGTAAACTTTATTTATTCTCCAGATTATACCTGGGGGAAGGGGGGATGTGACATCAGGGGCACTACTAAAAAACAGGATTGTCCTTGGGGTAACAGAACAGATGCTCACCCTAACCATACATGCAAATTTACTTTGATAGTAATTATGTATTATTTGTCCAGTTCGAAGGATTCATTTGCTTGCTTCATGTTAGCCAATTGTTAGTGTAGTATACAGCTGACGAGATACAACAAGATAATGTCAGGCAATAAACTGTGCAATCTTATGTTTGTCTCTTCTTTGTTCAAAATTATTTATGCATTTCACATACTACAAAAATAATATACCTTTATATTTAACACACACATACACACACACACACACACACACATATATATATATATATATATATATATATATATATAAATATATATATATATATATATATATATATGTATATATATTTATATAAACAACAACACACACATATTTGTGTGTGTGTCTGTGTGTGTAAATTTATATACAAACCAAGAGAACTTATTGGAGCTAAAGACCCGCTTCTCTCCTGAGCACCCCTCCCCCTTTCTCTCCCCCCCCCCTCCCCTTCTCTCCCCTACACACACACACATCAGCGCCTCTGATCCCGAGGAATGGTTTGACATGTTTACCAAATGTCCGGGATTCATATCCAGTTCCTAAGCAAGTTTTATTTTTATCATGAAAAGGTCCGTTTTTCCAACCTCTTAACACAATCTAAATCTATTTTACAGAATGTTTCTGGTGTTACCGTTCCTGTTCTGTTTAGAAAAAAAGAATTACAGACAGACAGACAGACAGACAAATTCAAGTAGATAGATAGATAGATAGATAGATAGATAGATAGATAGATAGATAGATAGATAGATAGATAGATAGAGAGAGAGAGAGAGAGAGAGAGAGAGAGAGAGAGAGAGAGATAGATAGATAGATAGATAGATAGATAGATAGATAGATAGATAGATAGATAGATAGATAGATAGATAGATAGATAGATAGATAGATAGATAGATAGATAGATAGATAGATAGATAGATAGATAGATAGATAGATAGATAGATAGATAGATAGATAGATAGATAGATAGATAGATAGATAGATAGATAGATAGATAGATAGATAGGAGACAGACGGACGAACGGACAGACATACGCACAGACAGTCAGATATTTAAGCATTCACACACACACACACACACACATACACACACGTACGCACGCACGCACCCTTTGTCTAAACCAGTAAGTGAATCTGTACAGGCTAACTAACTAACCTTCAACGATAGACGCCGTGTTGTTGACAAACATGGTTGAGTTGCTCGCTAGAGGCGCCTTACTGCGGGCTAGAATAGTCAAAACTTTGCCTGTTTTCCTGAAAGTACGAGAGATTAGAACAGAACTGAAATTGTTGGCATCAACAATACAGAAAGAGAGTGATTAAAAGTAAAGTATTCGAAGAACAATTTTTCACCCCTTCAAGCTTACTGGGCATATAAGGCAGGATCTATATTTTGTCGACTGATCGGCACACGGTGTGTGTGATCTTGAAAGCAAACACCTGTAAAAATTCTCTATATGTATACTCCGTGGCGAAAGGATCGAGTCGTTTTCCCCGCGCTCTGAAGGTGGTGGATTTCTTTCCCAGCAGCACGGTTCAGTTCACCAGAGTAACGGAAATACACGGGGATCGTCCCTGGAGCTATGGAGTTCGTGCTCTGTGCGAGGCTCTCGGCTGACAGCTAGCTTCTCCACGAAGAGAGACTGAGATGTATGGGATAAAACCCAGGAAGAAGGAGGAGGAAAAAGAAGACAGAAGAAGAAAAGGAAAAAAGAAGAAGAACGAATAATTATTATAAAGAAGAAGTAGTTATTGAAGTAGTGGTGGTAGTGGAGGAGGTGGAGGAAGAATTTTAAAAAAAAAAAGAAGAAGAACACCACCATCACCAACAACAGCAACAAAAACAAAAATATAAACAATATACAGCCAACCAACATCAAGCAACATGACTGCTACTTTTAAATTGTTTCAACTATTAACAAAAGAACAAGAAAACATCTCTACCTTTCATAGATGGTCCAGAAGTTGTCTCCCCCAATTCCGCTACTATGAATTCTGACGACGCCAATACAAAGCAGCGTTGCCACAGCTGCATCCACCGCATTCCCCCCTTTCTTAGCCATGATATCTCTGTATGTGAGAACAGGGAAGTAGTAGTAGTAGACTTTTACCTCACCAGGACATCACACAAGCGATAAACACCCGATGACACAAAGTGCCACTGTGTGGATGAGGATCACAAGTGGAGAGGTCCCAGAAACCGCGTTCAGCCATTAGACCATATTTATGGCCGGGCTTTATTGTGGCCTAGTCGGCTCTGTGGCTAAGTCGATGCGAACGGGGTGCCGGGTTCGATCCCAGCTGCGGGCCATGCGCTTTGCGTTGGTTTCGACAGTGGTATCAGGGGGCCGACCGTCCGGTAAGCAATGGCAAACTACTAGACGTAAATTTGCATAGATAAACCACACAAAGGATACGCAACTAACCATCATATTGTGGGTGGGGCTTCAAATAAAGAAAAATTGCATCTCACAAGATGTCTAAATATAACAGGGAAGTAAAAAAGAGATTATTTGACACTTGACTCCTGAACACATTTATCGAAACACGAATCCAGCAAGCCCCACACTCCGCGGTCTTGCAACAGCTAGCTTTTCCAACACAGATTAACAGACGAGTTATAAACGCAAACGTTATTCCAAATGTATCTCGTGTCAGACTTATAAATCAACCATAGTACACGAGAGAAGTTAAACACCTGTGATATAGATGTTTGAGAGAGGGTAAGAAAAAAATACTAGAAGAAATAATTTGAGAAATTGAGAATTAAAAGAACTTTTTGAAAATAAGTCTTTTCTCTTGAGCCTAGGATAGGGCAAAGTGCAGATGCCATAGCTCCGCACGTCTGCCAGTTCGTTGCCACCTGCTTCAGGTCTTGGTTGTTCACTGTGCCCATGGTTGAGCCGTCCCTGATGATGGTTCTACGCAGGGTCTCTCTTGGTTTTTCCGCCAAAGTTTGCCTTTCGGTGTCAGTATGAGAGTTTAACTAAGGTTAAGTTCATTGCGAAACAGAAATTGAAATGAAGTGAAAATGAAGAACAACCTGACGTATCAGTCCTTTATCATCAAAAGAAGAGAAGAATCAAATTTATCAAAAAGCCACTAAAACCGGCATAGGACGATTATCATTTCATTGACTGATCAGAGCAAGTTGTTTTTCTACGCCTTAGAACAGGATACAATCGACTTCGCAGCCACATGTACAAAAAATTTAAAATCGACGAATCAGCCATGTGCACGTATGGGTTGGCATCTGAGACAACAGATCATGTCCTCCAAGACTGTCCCAAATACAACATATCGAGGCAAAAAATTTTTGCCAAGAAAACCATCTATGCAAGGCAAACTTTACGGGTCACTGAGTGAATTACAAAAGGCAATGACGTTTATACTACAGACAACATTGCAGATAAAGATAATTTATTGTATGCGAACGAAAGACAAAGAAGATTCTGCCATTCAGGGAGAAGAAATCCAGCTATGCCGTGGAGAGAGCTTACAAAATGTTAAGTGAAAAGACGAAGAGGCAAGGGGATACCTAGAGGAATATAGAACGTGGTAGCCGCCGACAGATTGGGCTTTTAAAAATACCAGCATACCGCGCGACCGAGCTCGTCCAGGCTCGGCTATGTATTATATCCTAATTTACTACATCCAGCAACATAAAGCAAATTATGAGGAAACGAAAGAAGTGGGTTGATAACCCCCTCTATGCCATGACAAAAGGTTGTCAAGACTCTTCTCGCGTGTATTTATCTGTCTCTTTCTTTCATACATCTTTGGTCAGAACATGTTAGTTTCCTTCTTCTCCAAATATGACCTTGCAAATAATGACTGTTCTTCCCCCTCATGTACTGCTGATAATGACTGTTTCTTCCTGATGTTAGTTGTAAGTTGAAAAGGACTGTTTCTTCCCGGTGTTTGTGATAAGCTGATAATGAATGTCTTTCCTGATGTTTGTGATAAGTTGATAATGACTGTTTCTTCCTGATGTTTGTGATAAGTTGATAATGAATGTTTTTTCCATATATTTATGATAAGCTGATAATGAATGTCTCTTCCGAATAAATGTAAGTTGATACTGAATTTATTTTCCGTTTGTTTGTTTTAAGTTGATACTGAATTTCTTTTCCTATTGTTTGTGATAAGCTAATGATGACTGTTTCTTTCAGGCGGACACACTGGCTGGCTCTGCACAACTTGGTGGAATATTGATGCATGATAAGGCGGATGGGGTTAGGGCCTTATGGGAGAGCGTGTACATTTTAGAGGAGTAGATGGATCACCACAGTCTGGTGAGAATAGTGCAGCGGGAGATTGGGTGGAAAGGGGAGGGGGTGGGGGGGTTAGGAGATTATCTGGTCGATATTCAACGCCCAGAGGAAAGGCAAGACGGACGTATAATCAGAATTCTACTGACACCACTGATACTGGAACTCTGTGCTAGCTGCTGAAGATGAGGACGGAGCGCTTAAGGAAATGCCCAGAATTCTGTGATGTCAGTTCTTGAATCAACTCAACTCAACTTTGTTTGTTCCTGCTGTTTGTGATAATTTGTCCTGGAGCCCTCGTCTGTTTCAAAACATCTTGGCTACATTTTTTGACTCTCTGAAGAATTCTGAGGGCTCTTATGCCAAACCACATCTCCGAGGATTCTAGAAATTGTTAGTTTTGTGTATTAATTATTCAGGATTCACAGCCGTAAGTTAAAACTCTTTATATATGACATTCATGTATTCTTTTCTAACCCCCGGTAACATGGCTTTATTATATACATAAGCATTATATAAATGAGAAGCGGATGGCCGAACGGTTGGAACGTTGGGCTCCCAAGCGGGAGACCCGGGTTCGAATTCTTAGTAGGGCTGGGGATATTTTTCTGCCGAAAGCCAAAAAAAAAATAAAAAAATCCTCGCCTGCACAGTCGTGGCGATAGCACCAGCCGTGCGGCAGTAAATTCTCAGACTCAGAGACTTCAGTTATTGACAGTTTTAGCATTTTATAATGAGTAGTTTTAGCCTCTCATATTGGGTTCTTTATCTCTGGATACATCTTGTGTCTGATGCTTTCCGCGTGCCTAGGTACTTATATATCTTCTTTTGTCAAAATCTGCTTGTGCCGCTAGGCGTCGCAGTCTATCAGATGATCGGCAACCGAGCCAGGGCGCGCTCAGTCGCTTCATATGCCGTGATGTTATGAAGTCTCAAGTTGTCCGTGACTCCTTCAATCCATCTTCTTCTTGGTCTTCCCCTGCCTCTTGTTGTTTTGATTTTCATGTTGTATGCTCTTGATGCTGGCATCGTTGGTTCCATTCTCATTAGGTGACCAAACCATTTCATTCTTTGCTTCTCAATAAATTTAACGATGGGTATGGTTCCAATAGTTCTTGTAATCACATCGTTTTTCACTCGATCTCTTCTGGTTTTATTCGCAGCCATTCTCAAACATCTCATGTCACAGGTGGTTAGTCTTCTCTCATGTTCTTTTGTTAATGTCCAAGTCTGACATTGATAACCTAATGTCGGTATAAAGATTGTATTTATAATTTGTCTTTTTATCTCAGCTGGGACAGCAGGGTGTTTTAAAATTGGGGCAAGCTGGTATGCGACATTGTTGGCTTGTTGGATTCTTGCTTCAATCTCTCTGTCTATTTTACCATTGGATGTAAAGATACTTCCCAAGTATTTAAATTCTTGCACTTGTTTTAGTGGATTTAAGAGTTCACAAAAATCTGCTCTAGAAACAATATACGAGATTAGAAAATCCATCAAACGTAACAACAATCAGGGCTCGAGAACAGGTCAGCCATCTCTCACTCATTGTAAACTTATATATACAAAATATATATATATATATATTTGTGTGTATGTGTGTGCGTGTGTATATACAAACACACATAAAACAGTATATGACTGTGCATGTGTTGAAATATCATTTATCAACCACTAAAAGGATCTCATGGCATTACGGTCTTATGATAATGGCGCTGCGATGAGTTACCAGGGGATCTGTCTGACGTTCAACACTCAAGAGAAATGCGAGACGAATGTACAATCAGACAGATACTGGTAAGATCGGAATTGTCCCGTGTACTGTAGTGTCAATTCTTAATTCAACACTCAACAAAAACTTACGTGCCAATCTGAGAACACACTCTAGTACTGGAAGCCACAGAAGCATAACGATAAACTGCTTCCTCTGATCCATTCGTCCGACGCCAGTCAGAAGTGAACTCCTGCCCTTTGTTCACTGTGAGCAACAGAATCAATGTGACGCCAAGAGCTCCAAGAAGAAAAAGAATGATGACCACAAACACGATCCTTGGAACCTGTAAGTGGGAGAACAACAAACATACATCAATCGTTGTGGTTACAAGAAGAATCTGGCTTTCTCACAGTGGCACAAGAGTAGCGACCTAGTTAAAGTTAGTTGAGTATCCTTTACATGACTTGTAGAGCCTACCCAGCATTCTTTGGCTGTTGTGGTTTTTCTAGGCAAAATTTGCGTTCACTACTTTGCCATTCACTGAAGGGTAAACCCTTGGTAAAACTTTCGAAACCAACGCAAGACAAATGTCCGCAGCTGGGTTCGAATCCGGCTACCCGGCATTACGAAGCGCGTTCGCAACGCCTAAGCCGCTGTAATGCCGTGTAATATAATTTTTTCTTAGGAAAAAGTAAATGTGCTTGGTAAAATGCATCCGGGATTATTTACGGGAAGGGCAGGGATATCTTTTTTGTTCAGTGGCGTATGTTGCTCAGGCGTTGCGAGCCCGACTTGTAATTCCAACGTACCGCGATCAAAACCCACTGCTGGCTGCGTGGATTTTTATCGTGGTATGGAGCAGCCTAAAATGGGTACCAGGATGCAGGTCATGGGGAAGTAAAGACTGACGGCATAATGCTGACCACAGTACCCACCTGGTGCCGATTGGTGTGTAAAAATATGGGTGCGCTTTCAAAATGCGCGATGCGCCTGAAGGAGTGAAAAGGGATCTTTACTTTTTAAAAAAAAAATCTTTTTTGTGTGTCCGATACCAACATCTATATTTATTGTTGTACAAAATTCTACCTTATTTTGTCTTTTTGGCTGTAATCTCCAGCTGAATGTTGTTCGTCCATCTCTGGATTTTAGACTTGCTCCAGAGTCGGAGTGTTGCATGTACATCAATTTAAGATACAGTTTACAGTTTAACTATTTGTATGCAGACTGTTGGTTCCTTGCCTCTCAGACAGACGCCCTTCGACTCAGAAGAAAGCCCTTAACCAGTCGAATGTTAGGACTTGCTGGGGAGACAGTGGTTCTATTCTTGTTCCCTCATTAAATGATTCATCCGGGAGCTGATCGCCTTCTTTACCAAATTTGCCTGTTGGGCGCGTAGCCCCCACGTTTCGACGCCTATTATTTCATGTTTGACAACCGTAAGATGATACAACGGACAGACACACAATACGGACAGTGTAATCCTTACCTTACGGCTTCCACAACGTTGTTTTTTTCCACCAAACATTGTGCTTCCCTGTCCTTGTTCGCTGTAGAAAGTCATTCTTTAAACTTTTTTCCTTTTAATGTTATGTTAGAAAAAGGTAAACTTCAAGTTGTCAAACGCTATTTGTTCGAAGGAATTCTTCTTCAGCGTTCGCCGTTAAAGTGCTGTTGACTGATTTCTGCAGCTATCAGACCCACGCAACCAGTTTCAGAAATCCTTACTTCAAGACATTCTTGTTAAGAAGAAGTAGCTCTGTAATGTTTGTCGTAAGATACGAGATGTCATATTTTGGGTTGGTAGGTAAGCTGACTCCTTAGAGATGTCTGGCTTTAACTGTCATTTAAACATGCAACTGTCACGTAGTCACATACTAGCTGTTCAAGGATTTGTAACAGGAAAAATGTCGTATTATGGTTGATATGTACAGAAAAATGTAACTTGTCATTTTGTTAAATATCAGTCGTTGGAAAAAATGACACTTTTTAGAATGAAGAAACTATTGTGTTGTCTTTAATCAATTACTTTTTTTTTTTATGAACTAGCGATAGGTTTTTTCTTTCTTTTTAGATCAGTTGATAGAAGAAATGAAACCATAAATAAAGTAAGTAAAGCACCCTTTTCCACGCCGTTAGGCGTATAGGGCATATAGGGCTAGACCTATATTTGTATAGACCAATCGGCACAAGATGCGTGATGTGGTCAACATCACGCCGGAAATGAAACCATCGGCAATAATATATCAGCTGCTGAAGGACGTGCCTTTTCATAATTTACTTTGAAAAAAAAAAGATGCCCATAAGTAACGGAACATGATCGATATCCAGCAAAGAAGATACAAACAGGACCTTCTTCTTTGCGTGCAGCTGCTTAACGCAAAGACATATAACTGTAAACTTAGAATGGCAACGATATTTTTTCACAGGTGCTTATTTAAAATTAGTTGCGTATCCTTTACAGCGGCGTTTCTCAAACATGTTTCGCCACGGACCCTTGTCGGGCAAAGAAAGTTTCGTGGCATACCTGTCTTTAAAGGGGTTAAAATACTGACAAAAAGAACACCCCCCCCCCCCCCCCCCCCTCCCACCCACACAAAAAAAAAACAAAACCAGTGCAGATTTAATATTTAGTTGGTTGTCTTTCATGCCATAAATGAAACGGTTTTGACTATTTTTTCATTATTTCCTTTATGTTTATGTAAAGTTTAGTTATTTGTACCCGCGAATTACTTGACTTGGTAAGCGCACGTTGGGAATGCATTACAGCCTTTCTGAATATATCTACTTCCAGAACTCTTCTTCACTTCCTTCATGGCATTTCTGTTTTACACTGCTGTCTTCGCTAATCTCAATCAAATTTTGAAAAATTCTTGACTGTTGCCGCGGCCTCTCTGGCAAACGCTCGCGTCACCCCTGGGTGTCGCGGCACCCAGTTTGAGAACCACTGCTTTACAGGACGTTGCAGAACCCAATCCCCAGGCATTTTTTGGCTGTTGTTGGTTTTTAAAGGCAAATTTTACGTTCAGTAGTTTGCCACACTGCTTCTGGACAGTCAGCTATCGGTAACACTGTCGAAACCAACTCAAGACAAATAGTCTGCAGCTGGAATCGAACCCGGCGTTACGAAACTAGTTCGCAACGCCTAAGCTTCATACACCAAATCACAGGTGTTTACGTTAAGAAATAAAGCGGTGAAATCCCTTTACATGTTTTTTTTTCTTTTAAAAGTAGAAATATAAACGTCACACTTAGGCTACATAAATGTAACTACAGAATATAATATAATAATTTGAACGGGCAAGCAAAGTACTGTGAAGTACAACAAAAACTTCTGATTTCAATGATGACTAAGAGAAGCACTATAAAATAGACGTGTAGCGGCAACACACATAATAGTGGCCACGTTTAAGTACGTTTGTGTACGTGTTGGTAGTAGACTGGGCCTCTTAGTGCACCAAGCATCGCGTAGGTACACCCCTCCATCCCCCCCCCCCTCCAATTTCCAGGTATGTACAAGCAAGAGAGAATGTAATTAGATCTGTGTGATGTTTATACAGACGATCGACACTGGGGTGACCTTTTCATGGTTGTCTGTCTGTTGTAGGGTTACGCTAATTATGAAACCAGAAGATTCATTTTGTTCTGCGCTGCCATTTTGTTTTCAACCTTGTACAAGCCAGGGCCGCAGGAATGTGGTGGCTCTGTCACCTGGATGCTCCCTCCCCACATCTCCAATCTAAAAACGTCTGGAAAAACGTGGGTGGGGTGGGGGGGGGGGAGTTATAGGGTTTCAGCCATTTGCTGAGTCCCCCCCCCCCCCCCCCCCCTCCGTCCCCAATAATGTTTTGATAGTGCTCGTCTCCTCTCGCTATAAACAAACCAACGAACATTTTTCCTTCTCAAAATCTATTGATGCCTAAAAGGGTGCAGGTACGCACTACAAAGATTATATTGATGCCAAAAAGGGTGCCTGTACACACATCACAAAGGGTATATTGATGCCTAAAATGGTGCCCGTACACACCACAAAGATTATATTGCTGCCTAAAAGGGTGCAGGTATGCACCCCACACATTATATTGATGCCTAAAAGTGTGTGGGCACACACCATAAACACTATATTGAGGCCGAAAAGAGTGCCGGTATGCACCCTAAGACTAAATTGATGCTTAAAAGGTGCCAGTACGCACCACAAAGAGTCTGTTGATGCCCAAAAAGGTGCCAGGAAGCACCCCAATTAGTCTATTGATGCATAAAATGGTGCCAGTTAATGTGCACCTTTGCGCACCCCACCCCCCCCCCCCAAAAGGCGTGATAATAAATTATTGCCGATGGGTAGAGTTTAGCTCCGGTGAAGAGAAACGCTTTAAATTTATGCAACGGTAGCAATAGTAATGAAATACCCAGCTCCAATGTCGCCATCGCCATAGGCTGTGATTGTCGTGACACCCTGTAGCATTCTACAACACTAGTCGTCGTTATCATCGTCGTCATCATCATCATTATCATCATCGTCGTCGTCGTTGTCATCATCATCGTTGTCGTCGTCATCGTCAGCATAGTCATCATCATCACAGCACCATCATCATCATCATTATCATCATCATCATCATTATCCACATCATCAACATCATCATCCCCACCACCACTGCCACCACCACCATCATCATCATCGTTGAAATCGACAGCATAGTCATCATCACCACCACCACCACCATCATCATCATTATCCACATTATCAACATCATCATCACCACCACCACCATCATCATCATCTTCATAATAATCCATATCATCAACATCGACTGCCTTGCTGACTGGTGTAGGAGATAGTACATCTCCACAATCTGCTCTTTTCAAAATCATGTATATGTTCGTGTGCTCACACTCTTCACTGCCCGAGGGCTGTCAATAATCATCTCGCACTGTCGTCTTCTGGTTTTCTCCACGGATCTTTCCAGTGTTCAGGACATGTTACAATTTCGTTTTCATAATATGACCCTCAAAAATGATGAACGTCTCTTTCAGATATGTGTGATAATTGCTTTCACACCACAGCCTCTTTTAAAACGAAAGACATAAAAAGAGGCAGGAACTAGTAATGAGTAAAAACAAAAATATTTTTAAAAAAAAAAAAGTAAAGGTTCATTTTCCACGCCTTTATTCGCATAAGGCACATAGGGCTAGATCTATATTTGTATAGACCAATCGGTACAAGATGGATGATGTGGTCAGCATCACGCTGGCCGCCTTTACTTCCCGGATCTCTACCTGGTACCCACTGAAGGCTGGGTCGACCTGGGAGTCTAGATCATTTTTAAAAAAAAAAGTCCGGCTCCCCTAGGGAGCGAACCGACGACCTTCCGATCCACACGCTAGCGTCTAACCGCTACGGGAACTAGTGATACAGATTAGAAAAGAGCAAGTGGTGAGAGGGTTTGGCCATGCTGCTGCCGGTACTGTTACTATCTGTCACCGAGAGCTACGTTAAAAAAAATATAAAAAGCAAGAAAAGACCACAAGTGACAGTACAGAAAATGACGACACTCTGCTACAACCCTTTGACTGTGTGACGACAAAAGAAGAAGACAGTTCACAAAATCTCCAGTTACAGAGTAGGATGAAGAGACGTGACCTCCAATATCTTCTCTGGATCAGAAATCTGGAGCACAAGAAGAATAAAACGATGAAATAGTTTTAACAATTTGTTACAGTAGAAGCATACTATAACGGCAGCGACATCGGAAGGTTAATGTAATCGGAGCTAAACTAGTGTACAATTTCACGGTAAGGTCTGAATTAGAATATAGGTATATTGGTGGCTGTGTGGCTGGTTGGTTGATTGGTTGGATGGCTGGTTTGGTTGGTTCCTTGGTTACCTAGTTGGTTGGCTGGTTGGTTTGTTAGTTGGTTAGCTAGTTGGTTGGCCATATGGTTTTTTGATTAGTTGGCTGGTTGGTTGTTGGTTGTTTGGTTGATTGGCTGTGTGGCTGGTTGATTAGTTGGTTGATTGGCTGGCTGCTTGGTCGGCTGGTGGCTGGTTGGTTGGTTGGCTGTGTGGCTGGTTGGTTCTTGCTTGGTTGGATGGTTGGTCTGCTGTGTGGCAAGTTGGCTTGTTGGCTGTGTGGCTAGTTAGTTCGTAAGTTGGTTGAGTAATTGATTGGCTGTGTTGTTGGTTGGTTGGTGTGTTGGTTGTGTGGCTGGCAGGTTAGCTGGTTGGTTTGTTGGTTGGCTGTGTGGCTGGTTGGTTGGTTAACTATGTGGCTGGTTAGTTTGGTTGTTTTTATGGTTGGCTGTGTAGCTGGTTGGCTGTTTGGTTGGTTGGTTGGGTGGCTGTGTAGCTGGATGGTTGATTGGATAATTGGTTGGTTGGTTGGTTGGGTAAATGGTTGTTTGGTTGGCTGTGTGGCTGTGTGTTTGGTTGATTGGTTGGTCGGTTAGATGGTTGGCATGTTGGCTGTGTAGCTGGCTGGCTAGCAGGTTGATTAGCTGGGTGGTTGGTTGGCTGGTTGGTTTGTTAGTTGATTGGCTGGTTAATTGGTTGGTTGACTGGCTGTTCGGTTGGCTGGTTGGTTGGTTGGCTGTATGGCTAATTGTTTCGTTGGTTGGTTGGTTAGTTGGTTGGCTGTGTGGCTGGTTGGTTGATTGGTTGACTGTGTGGCTGGTTGGTTTGGTTGTTTTTTGGTTGGCTGTGTGGCTGAGTTGGATTTTGTTGGTTGATTGGGTTGGTGGTTGTGTGCCTTGGCTGGTTTGGTTGGTTCTTTGGGGGCGTTGGTTGGTTAATTTGGTTAATTTGTTGGTTGGTTGTGTGTCAGGTTGGTTGGCTGTGTGGCTGATTGGTTGGTTGATTGGTTGGTCTGTTGGATGGTTGGCTTGTTGGCTGTGTTACTGGTTGGTTAACTGGTTTGTTGGCTGGTTGGTTGGTTGATTGGTTTGGTAGTTGATTGGTTGGTTGGCTGGTTGGTTTGTTAGTTGATTGGCTGGTTGGTTGGTTGGTTGACTGGCTGTTCGGTTGGCTGGTTGGTTGGTTGGCTGTATGGCTAATTGTTTCGTTGGTTGGTTGGTTAGTTGGTTGGCTGTGTGGCTGGTTGGTTGATTGGTTGACTGTGTGGCTGGTTGGTTTGGTTGTTTTTTGGTTGGCTGTGTGGCTGGTTGGTTGTTTGGTTGATTGGGTTGGTGGTTGTGTGCCTGGCTGGTTGGTTGGTTATTGGTTGGTTGGTTAATTGGTTAATTTGTTGGTTGGTTGTGTGTCAGGTTGGTTGGCTGTGTGGCTGATTGGTTGGTTGATTGGTTGGTCGGTTGGATGGTTGGCTTGTTGGCTGTGTTACTGGTTGGTTAACTGGTTTGTTGGCTGGTTGGTTGGTTGATTGGTTTGGTAGTTGATTGGTAGGTTGGCTGGTTGGTTGTTGGTTGGTTGGTTGTTGGTTGGTTGGTTGGCTGGTTGATTGATATGTTGGTTGGTTGGCTGATTGGTTGGCTGATTGGTTGATCGGCTGTGAGTTTGGTTGTTTAGTTGGCTGGTCGATTGGTTGGCTGTGTGGCTAGTTGGTTGGTTGGCTGTGTGGCTGGGTAGTTCGTTGGTTAGTTTGTTAGTTGGTTGGCTGTGTGGCTGGGTAGTTCGTTGGTTAGTTTGTTAGTTGGTTGGCTGTGTGGTTGGTTAGTCGGTATGTTTGGCTGGCTGGTTGGTTATTTGGCTGTGTGGCAGTTGGTTTAGTTATTTTTGTGGTTGGCTGTATGGCTGGTTGGCTGTTTGGTTGGGTGTGTGGGTGTGTGGCTATGTGGCTGGTTGGTTGGTTGGATAAATTGCTTGTTGGTTGTTAATTGGTTGGTTGGTTGGCTGTGTAGCTGATAGGTTGGCTGTGTGGCTGTATGGCTGGTTGGTTAGTTGACTGGTTGGTTAGCTGGCTGGCTGTATGGCTGGTTGGTCGGTTGAATGGCTGGTTGGTTGGTAGGTTGATTGGTTTGTTAGTTGATTGGATGGCTGATTAGTTGTTTGGCTGTGTGGCAAGTTGGTTAGTTGGCAGTGTGGCTGGTTGGTTGGTTGGCTAGGTGGTTGGCTGTGTGGCTGGTTGGTTGGTTGGTTGATTGGTTGGTTAGTTGACTGTGTGGCAGGTTAGTTTTTTTTTTTTTTTTTTTTTTTTTGGGGGGGGGGGGGGGGGGTTGTGGCTGGTTGGCTGTTTGGTTGATTGGGTGTATGGTTGTGTGGCTGGTTGGTTGATTAATTGCGTTGGTTGGTTGGTTAATTGGTTAGTTGGTTGGCTGTGTGGCGGGTTGGTTGGCTGTGTGTCTATGTGGCTATTTGGTTGGTTGATTGGTTGGTCGATTGGATAGTTGATTGATTGGTTGGTCGGTTAAATGGTTGATTGGTTGATTGATTGGTTGGTCGATTGGATGGTTGATTGGTTGGTTGATTTGTTGATCGGTTGGATAGTTGATTGGTTGATTGATTGGCCTGCCCCAGGTTCTGAAGCGACAGCTTCGACATAATAAAGCACGAAGTGGTAAAATTATAAAGTCATGTGATGCAGACAAAAAATGATGATAAGAATAACAGTAATTAACTAAATCAGAATTAAAGAATCACATGCATTTATTTGTTCTATCTTACATGACATGTAAGACGTAGTGGTGTAGCGGCTAGACGCTAGACTGTGGATCCTGACGTCGTGGGTTCAGATCCTCACGGAGCCGGCTATTTTTTTCTCTTTCAAAAATGGCATTCGTTCCCAGGTCGACTCGGACTTAAATAAGTACCAGGTAACGTTTGGGAGGTATAAGCGGCTGATGTTATGTCATTAGCCACCGAGTGCTGACTAGTCTATGAATATAGGCGCAACCCTATTTGCCCAGTAGGCTTGAACGCGTGAAAAAGTATTACAATGGAAGTGGATCGTTACGAAATTAAACATCGTTTTTTTTTTTTCTCACAGTAACTCATATTGGTAGCTGTGCAGCCTTGTTTGTTCTGGCAATATTTCGCTACTGGTTCTTTCTTTAGCCATTATTGTCATATCATTATACGATTTGAATTATTCCTTGTGCGACAATAAATGTCTGTAGACATCCTTACATCTTCACCAAAACTTCGATTAACAAACTGGTAGAGTGAGAGGGAGGGAAAAAAAAGAAATTTATAAAAACGAGGTCGATTCTTAAAATAAGGATTCCAAGAGAGATTTCAGATCCCAAAACTTAATTCCTTGATGACGACATTTTCTTGAATCCAAAGAAAATTTAGTCGTCCTGAGCTGTACATACCCAGAGCAAGGAATCAGTCTTGTGTCCTGAGCTGTACATTCCCAGAGCAAGTAATCAGTCTTGTGTCCTGAGCTGTACATACCCAGAGCAAGGAATCAGTCTTGTGTCCTGAGCTGTACATACCCAGAGCAAGGAATCAGTCTTGTGTCCTGAGCTGGACATACCCAGAGCAAGGAATCAGTCTTGTGTATCTACGCTTGAGTTAACAGGGACACAGCAGCACCGCGAGTAATTCACTATTATTTTATTAAAGTTAAAGTAAAGGACCCTTTTCCAGGGGTATTGGGCATATAGGGCTAGACCTATATTTTATAGATCAAACGGCACTTAGTGGGCGATGTGGTCATCATTATGCCGGCTGCCTTTACTTCCCAGGACTGTACATGGTACTTAGTCAAGGCTGGGTCGATCTGGGAGCCATGGTAATTTTTGAGAAAAGTCCCGTCCCCGTTAGGAGCCGAACCCACGACCTTTCCGCAGGCGAGCACCTTGCCGCTAGACTAAGGCGGCTCCCTAATATTATTATGTGACAATGGAATTCAGTCACAGCTTTCTAAGTTTCATTAGCCAAGTTTAACAGCTACCTTGGGAGCTAGCCTCTTCTAGAAAATTGGTTACAATTGTGGCTGCATATGGTGCTGTTGTTTTATTGTGTATTTCTTGGTGTTGGTGGTTCTAATATCACACGTCTGTCGAATCGAGTGTAGGGCCGCTGTCTTGGTGCTGGTTTGTTAGGTTGGGTATCCATGCTGCCGTCGATATTGTCTCTACAACTGGTTGCTTGCCTTATGCACCATTCTCATGATGTGACTGCTATTTCGGTAGTCTTGCTTGAGCCAGGTACTCTGACTAAGGAATACATGATACGATTTACGAGACGACTTACTGCTGTTGAGGTCCTTCTGTCTGTTGTCGTAGCTGTCGTCTCAGTGACTTAGAAATTTGAACTAAACGTTTGAGGAAGCCTGAAGGTCCAAAAAATCCAGTATAACGACTAATTCTGAGAGAGGAGATGTACTAGAATCCACACAGGATTTGGAAAGCACTGCTCTGTCAATGAATAGAAGAGCCCGTTCCTATTGTTTTTTATGATGCACATGTTCTGTTTCTGTTTGTTGAGAAAATGATCAAGTTCAACACAAACTTTACCAAAGAAGCTCAGTTAGTGAGGATTCCGTTGTTGTTGTTATCGATCCAGCGGCGCATGAGCTTTCGCCCTTTGGCCCAATGCCATGTAGTGTAATTTGCATGTTTTCACAAGCTGTTCTTTTTCTCCGTACAAGGTGTTCCACTTGTCTGGTCTCGGAGGGAGTAGCATTCTTCTAGTCTCAGTGAAATGGTTTGCCCACTTAGAATGCCTTGTGACACCATACCATACAAAGCATACATGGAAAGAGAAGAAGAACGTAGAGCACGGGGTAGACCAAGAACAAGATGGAAGGATAACATCAGAAAAACTCTACAACAGCACGATGTGCCTATGGTCGAGGCAGCCAGAAGAGCTAGAAACAGAACCTTATATCTCCCTCGACACCCACAGCGGTAAAAGAGGAAGTGAAGAAGAAGAAGAAGTTACATAACTGGCACTCTGGGGAGTGTTGTGGCTGTATTTTGTTTAGATGTCCACTGAGTGGAGTATGTTGTGTTCTAAGTCTAAAGATGGTGGCCTGGTGCCTTCTTGTTAGATGGTTAATGCTGTCATTAGGATCGGGGTCAGTCATGTGTCTATAAACCTCTCTGAGGAATCCGTTACTTTCATTTGATGGACGTCGACCAGTGGATGTTCATAAAAGAATGCAGCCAGCATACAGATTCAAATGTGTGTGGTTGCAATAGTGACCTACTGGTCACGAATGTTTCGAGAAGGAGGTAAGTTCACATCAGATCTCCAACGGTCGGGTCAAGTGCATAATGTTGCAACAAGCACAACAATACAGGTGAACCTTCGTCGTAGCATACGTTCGTTAGCATAGAATTCCATTTGTCAGCTGGGAGAGTTACAAAATGTTGTTAGTAAGAAATGGCAATATCTGAAAGTGTGTTTCCAGTGGATGACATAAATGTTCGCCCGGTGATGTCATTGACCCAATTCTAAACCTCTGCTCCTAAAGAAAGGAGTTTAGGAATCGACCGTGAAACTCCATGTATCCTTTAAAAGATTGTATTAACCAAAACTAAAAAGACCAGGTTGAAGATCAACTCAAACAGCAGGAGGAACAGGTCAGGTGGTGACTCCGAACACCCTCGCGTAACGGAGGTAGTGTAAGTATGATGGGTGCATAGATGTAAGCATGTGTGAATGCACAAGGAAGAGTGCGTGTAGTATGGGTGCATTTATGTATAGGATGGATGCATATGACAAGATGTAAGTAGACGAATGGTAAGGGGTCACATATGGACAGAAAAGATAGAATATAGATGTGCGAAAGGTATAGATGAACTATTACATGGATATAGAAATGTATATGTGTATGCATGTAAATGTGCGTATGTGTATACATCGATATGTGTGTGTATATATTTATATTTGTGTGTGTGTGTGTGTGTGTGTGTGTGAATGGCCGTGCACTCCTGGAACTCATAAATTATGTGCTTGCTTGGGACTAAACGGTGAATGGGCGCATACATACGTGTGAAACGACATGAACTTGTTAATTGATGAGAAAAAACGGAATGAAGTGTGCACGCCAGCTAGAACCCCATCATCACACACACATACACATCATCCACCAGGACGTGATAGAAACGTAACGGACAGGTCACGTACCAGGAACTGGACATAACTAAGAAAAAGTGGCACGACCAGACGATATTACAGACATAGCGACACAATAAAAGTGTTAGTGTCCTTACGGGTGGATGTACACGTTTTAATAAATATAAGTGTATATATGTAGGTATTGTTAGACACATATGAAAGAGAATGCATGTGTACGGAATTAAAATATGTATGCATACACGGATAAGTATGAAAGGAAGTGTGTTGTATGCTATCTCATTTACACACCTAATCAGCACACTTCCAAGTGTCCAAAAGTTATAACTTTCTCTCCCTCTCACTCGAAGCAGGACTTGACGACAGTAGTTCCGTCACATAGCATATTTATTCGACAGAACACAAGAGGGTATACATAAGCCCGCATATCAACAAAACTACAGATACGTAGACATTAATCTGAATTGGCATTCGAACATAGTCCCTATAGTCCTCACTTTCTCTCTCTCAACTTGTAGCGTCCTCTCCCTGACCACAACAGCTCCGAAGGTCTACAGCGTCCCACAACTCTGGGCTCGCCGCACAGCCGAACAGGACAAACTCGCCTACCCACTAGACCTTGATATACTTCAGCAGACAACCACGGCTGACTAGAGACGGACTTCCATTGCCGTTCTCCAGCATGTGCCCACAGCACGTTAGCCGGTCGAAAGACTCCGATAACCGACATGACTTCTAACACAAGTCCCCTCTAACACATAGTTCTCGTTGGCATCCCTACTGTTCTGATTCCGTTGTGATCCTACGTCTCATGCGTCGTCACCCAGAACAGTTACTCCTGGAACATCCAGTCCCCTTGGACTTACTCCACCAGCGGGACTATAACTTGACCAGTACCGCCACCACAACACTTACTCAGACCTTAATGCCTGATAGTTGCACGGTACTCTGTCTGCCTTCACTCAAGAGATACTGACTGTCCCTGACTTGGTCTCTCTCTTGGCATCCTGGCTCTCGGACGCAACAAAGTGCAAAAACGTCTGAGTGTATAATGCATGACATAGTTGTGTGGTGCACAACAGGATATGACTGACAACAAATAGGAAAGACAAGTATATCGATACTGACAGGACTAGAACACTTAACCACTGATTCCTCCAACCCCCTCCCCCACTCATCAGTGGGCTGATAGCAAAGGTTGGTGACGTGATACTATAATCCCGGCTAAAGGCCAAGCTAGAACCCAGCAAGACGGCAACGACGAGGACTGATCGAACGGCTTCCCGCCCTCTTTCCCCTCCCCCTTCCCTACCTATTTTGGATGCCCTATGAATATAATCCCCCATTCCATCCGCCATAGGGCACTTGAGTTCCGTACCCAATATGCCAGAGCAATCCGCATCGCCGAACATTTGGATCTCAGAGCGCGAGCTGGGTGTTCCGGGTATATAGTATTTACGTACACTGAAGCCTAGCTACCAACCCAAATCGACACAATTGGATCACACTAGAACAAATGACGAATAAAATAACTGTTAAGCTCCACCTAACATGTTACACACACACATCATCCACGACATGACTAACACGTTCTTATTGCAGGAAGACAACTATAAGACCACTATGGTGACATGCGGAATACTTTCACATTTCAGATCTATCTAAAACCAAAAACTGTTTTTAGTACTTTTTGGCAAAGTAAAATACCCAAAATTTTAAAACTATAAATGGTGGTCCAAAGGACGTTATGTATAGAAGCTCGCCATCCTACCATACACGCCTGGCCAAATCAGAGGGAGCTGTAACTAAGGAGGAAACACCTGGAAGGAAAAGGCAAGAAGGACACAGTTAACAACATGGTAGAGAACGAGCGGTCTGACTAGAAGGAAGGAATCATCAAACCCTGGGACGGCGCAAATACTTACACTTTAGTCTCGAAAGTGACGCAAATAAACCAGACAACGAATATAGGCGAAGACTGTTAGTAGCCTCGGCTAGCTAGCAGCTGTCTGAAAGTGGTCAAACTTTCAATTTTTTTCTCAAAAGGAATCGGAATTGAATTGAAGAGCCTGCGTTTTGTCTTTTATGTGAGTGCCAGTACACATTCCGGCCAAAATGGAGATAAGGCTTGGCAGAATGATAAGCTTCGATGTTATTTTTGCTTCCGACAGCGCTTTGCTAAGGCAGTTTCCACAAAAGGACAGTAGTCTACAGTTTCGCTGCCTGTGCTACTGAGTTTAGTGCTTGGTTGCAGCCCTGTGAGCTGTGTTTTGTGCAATGCCTTTTCCTGTGCAGCATGGCCGGTGGTCAGTTTACGTGTGAGCTGGTGAAATACCTTATGCAGAATTATATGTGTGTGTAGATTGGATGTGTTTCCCCGAAAGGGAAACATTGTAGCCTAGCTTAAACTCCCAAAACAACTTGTTAAAAATTTCTCTAAAGGCGAGCTCACAAAAATAAGGTAAGATGGGAATATCCTGGCGTGAGCTGAAGAAAATACAAAGAATATCAAGCATGTGAGACATCTGGCTGAAGAGCTAGACCTCACTAAGTGATAAAGAGCACAAAAAGAAGTCATTAGCATGATCAGAAAAGTCTTTGTCTAAACATCCGCAGAACTAGAACGCCTTTCAGTGTTCTCCACAAGGTATTATTGAAACGTATGTAAATAGTGAAGTTCCCAATGGCTTTAACACATGCTAAGAATTTTAATACTGTGGACTGAATTTGTTCCAGAATATAACCCATGAATACATATTGTGCTATCAACACATACGCGCTGTAGGGAAGATAGAGAATACAAATACTTAGTAACACTTTAGTCGTCTTTGACACTAAAACAGTACGTGTTGTTCTTAATGCAGAGGAAGTGAGCTGGTTTCTTTTCCTGGTAATTAATGTGATTTGAAAGCCGATAGCAACACAGCCAGTCCCTACGAAAACAAACAGAGCTATCATGATAATGGCATTTACCATGAGCACAATTTCTTTGTAAGTCTTCTCCGCACCTAAAAATTTTTGCTCAAGTAAAGATACAGTAATGTTTTTATAAATGTAATAGGTAGGTTTCAGTGGTACCACGATATTCGGCATTACGCAGAACAGAGATAATAGAAAAGTACACATTGCTGCAACCATTGTACGTTTGGGTGTAATTATACCAGTGACTTTTAGCGGATTAAAGACGGTGATTATTCTTTCGCCTGTGATACAAGCAGTTACTATAATAGACATGCTGCCCCCTATGTTATAGAGATTTTCAAATATTTCTATCATTATTCCGAGGATAACACTAACATCTTTGGAGCCAACGAATCCCCAAGGTTCACCGTCTATGTAAATGTTATACGCAAAGTTACTAACACCAATCATTTGTACAATGTCCGCAAACGCTAAAGTCATAAGAAGTAGGTTAGAAGATTTCATAAATCCGCGTCGAGTCAGTAAGATAATTCCTGTTACATTTCCAAGAACTGCTATTGCACTCAAGCAGGGGATGACAAGCTCACGAAATTTTTTCTCTGTAAGGTAAACCGGATCGCTTCCGAAAAATGAACGCAAACTTAAATCGCTGGCCGTAAAAGGTCTCTCGCTTTTATTAACGGACATCTGCATTTCCTACGTTGTTTTGATAACCTGTTGTGTCTATTCCCTTGGTTCTCTTTTATAGTCAGTTTGTGCGTTTGAATTTGATGTATATCGCCTATGGATCTATCACCTTCTATCAACGGAAGCTTTAGAATACTATGCTTAAATTTGTGAAATCTGAATCTCAAGAACAGAGGAAAAAGCCACCCTGTTCCACCTCCAAAGAACTTGTATTTAGGGCCCCAGTAATGGCTTCACTGGCCTGCTGTTGCCTACATTCCAGGGTGCGTAGGGCCGTGTCTATTTTAGTGAATTAGTTATAGTCTGGAGCTCGATTCTCGGTTAACGCCTTTCCTTCTTTGCAGACGATAATGTTTTATTGTGCTATAGGAAGGGCATAGGAATCAGTGCTCATGTCAATGGCCAATGTGACCTGCTCAATGATTCAACTGTCGGTGATTTAGCACCAGATCCCTTTCTCGTTGATTTCGATAATGATATGAGCGTCGAATTGTTGACAAAGGAATGGCAAAACTGCTGAACCTAAAGGTGCTTAGAAAACAAAATCACAGCCAACAAATGTTTTGGTTTGGTTTGCAAAGTTCTAGAAGAGATTACACAAGTTCCTTATATAGATTGAGGAATTTGTTGAACATCCATTCTTTTGACAAATTATTCAATGCCAAACCTAGTCTGATTTGTAGAAATGTATGTATGCAAATTTTGTAGGTAGACTAGTTAACAATACACCCACTTTTCATTACACATTTATTATTAATGCGCATTCGATTGTACGGTCACAGCAGACACTGCTTCCAAAACTTTTGTTGCCAACAAATATTATAAATATCTGATAATTCTCTAAGGGAACAAAAATTAGTTGTACGTCTTTGTCTTAAAAATTATGTATTGATTCACACAGAGAAATGTTGTTCCCTTATGACATTGAATAAAAAATGTATAAAACATAATTGGTCAAATATGACAAGACTAAATTCAACAAAGTCACGGACCAAACAATAATTAAAGGAAATAAAACAAGTAAACAACATAAATTTATTTTTGATAGTATTATTTAAATAGTTTGTTATTTTTAAATATATTTTTTTCTGAATTTTTAGAAATTACCTTATAATGTATTAGAGTCGACAAATATTTTCTAACGACCAACGTTAAATTGTAAAATGTGGGCATAGTTTATTTTGAAATTTAAACGAGATAAAATTTTAGGAAGATTTCAATTATAAACATTTGAAGTAGTACCACCGAGTTTGATTTGATGATCAAAAGTGAAAAAGCTATGTGTTTACAATAATTTTATACACGAAATGGCAAACTACAAACATTTTTTCGTTTCTCCAAAGAAGTATTGTATTATATAGAATTCGTTCTTTAAAAACAAATTGCAAATACACACGTTTCTACTGAATTCTCCTTTCATGCTCCAACATCGAACTGAATGTAATTTTTTTTTTTAAGCTGAGCAATTACCGAGATCAACAGAAATTGCTTTTGTTGTAAACAAACGCAGCGTGGAACTGATCAATGAACTGTTGAATGTTGAGCATTAGAAAAGTGACGAACGAAAGGATAACTGGCTCCGATCACAAATGGCAGAAGCAGAAATATCATTTTAATAAATATATTGTTGTTCTGGCAACTTGTCACAAGGTCTTTATGTTTCTCTTTTTTGTTTTAGTTTGTCCCGTCTAGACTTGCATTCTATATGGTTTTAGATAATGTAGGTTTGAAAACAGTAACCGACTTCACTTACATAAGAAGCAATATCTCCTCGCTTGGAAATTTTGTGGGTGAAATTAAGTAGAGAATAGCAAAGGCAAATGCTCCTTACAGCAGACTTCAGAGTGTCTGGAGATAAAAAAAATCTACAGTGCTAAAACTAAACTCAGAATATACAAAACATGCGTTAGGACAGTTCTCCTGTGTGGAGCAGAAACCTGGAAAACAGACAGAAAGATGTGAAGCATACTGAGAGGTTTTGGGGGGAAAAACTTCCAGAAGATTGTTGGGGTTCACATGGGAAGATAAAATCATCAGTTCTAGATTACAACAAATGACAGACTTGAGAGATGCAATTTTAGAAATAAAAAAAAATTAAAACGAAGATGGAGGGGTATTGCACACGTCCTCGGAATGAAGAAAGAGAAACGGCCGAGACAAACTATGCAATGGACACCACAAGGACAGCGAGGAAGAGGCAGGCTCAGAGGCACTTGGAGGCGAGCGAACCTTTAGTGCTGAACTCAAGGCTACGCGAAGGACAAAACTGGAGATAGAGAGGATAGCTAAGGACCGAATTGAGTGGCGACAGTTTGTCTCTGCCTTATGTGCCTCTGGGCGCGATGTGGATCACCCGTGGAGAGGTCCCAGAAACTGCGTGCAACCGTTTGGCTAAACTGCGGCCCCCGGCAAAAGCCAGGGTGGGGCTTCAAAATAACAAATAATTGCATCCCACAAAAAGACGACTTTATAACAAAATTAATTATTGATAATTTCATAGGAATGAATCTATTAGTTCACCTTGTCGTTAGGGAGGTTTGAACAGTGTAACAATGACGCATTAGAGAAAACAAGTATATGTTTTACATTTATGTTGTTAAAAATAGATTTGTTGGTTCCTTGCCTCTCGGGTAGATGCCCCTTGACTTCGAAGTCCCCAGTTAGTCGACTATTTTTACCTGCTTGTTGGGGAGGCAGTGAGTGGGTCTGTCCTTCTGCTGGAGTCTACAGCTGGTAAACACGTCAAAAAAGAATACGTCAGGAGAGAAATTTAGCTTTAGATTATCCAAAGCAGGGGAAATGACCCGTATTCGGTTTTCCTTGAATCATTATATTACAGCTAATGTCCCTTTACAAATTACTACAACAACAGGTAGGTTAGTAGTTGTACCCTACCAGGACATAACACAAACTGCCACCATACGGATGAGGATTACTCGTGGAGAGGTCTCAAAAACCCCTTTCAGCCATTGGGCCATATCTATGGCTAGGCCATATCAATGCCCCGGCTATATTCAGGGCCCCCGGCAGAAGCCAGCGGGGCTTAAAATAACAAAAAATTGCATTCCACATAGGGCGACACATATTAACAACAACAGGACAATAACACCTCGAATGACCACCGAGTTCCATTCCGACGAACAGGTCATAAATAGTTCCCTTCTGACAAACAGGTCAAAAGTCGAACTAGTCGTAAACTGAATTTACGTTTTTCAACATTATTTTCATTCAAACTCGTTATTCCATATTTTCTTCTTCTTCAACATTCCGAACCATTAAGATTCATTGCTGCAGATATCACCAGCCCCCACTCATCTCTCTGGTTGGCCTTTTTTCCCATTTGTTGACACCAAGAGTCTGTAGCTTTGTCAAGACTTTATCTCTCCGTCGACTTCTTGGTCTACCTTGTAGTCTAAAAAACATTGGATTTAACAAACTGCCACCAGTATTTGTTTCTGTTTCTGAATTTGCTTTGTTAACCTATGAAAATGAAACTACGGCTCAAAGGTAAACTACACAGTCGCATTTCTTTTGGTAAGACCGAAAATAAAACAGGTAGCATTCATTATTGGAGCGCAGCAAAGGAATCAGGTCAACTAGATGCCACACTGCTGTATTAGTTATTTACAAAGAGGCAGTCAGTGGCCTATAGGTGGCCAAGCCAGATTTACAGTTCCCCCCCAAAATCTAGGTTCTATGCAGATACAGGCGATTTGAAAGTAAATCTAGGGCTGTTGAAGTTGGTACCTCTGTTCACATTTAGTACTGTTTGAACAATGGCAAGAAAAACTGTATTGACTGACTGACTGACTTTCTACCCCACCAGGACATTACACAAGCGATAAATGCCCGATGACACAACGTGCCACCATGTGGATGAGGCTCACTGTGGAGAGGTCCCAGAAACCGCGTACAGCCACTAGGTCATTTTTAAAGCCTGGCTATATTGCGGCCCCTGGCAAGAGCCAGAGTAGGGCTACAAATAACGAAAAACTTCATCCTTAAAAGGACGGTGAATTATAAAAAACTGTATTTTTGGTACAGATCCCATTGTTTCCTCTCTCGTTAACAATATTAAGCGTTATTATTTAACAATATTAGGATTGACTAGGCTTTTTTTTTTTTTTAAACAACGCCCCTCAGAGACTTTAACAATAAATGCTTTGAGGTGATCAAAGTGATTGTTCCAGAATATTCATTGCCTCAACTGGAAGCTACCACTGGAACTGTAAAACAAATAAAGCGAAAGAACAAATGGTACAGCAATGATGTAACGGAAAATAATTTAATTTACTATACAATATAAGGTAAGCATGTAAAAAATCTAATTGTACAATTGTTTTAACTGGTTGGTAATGAAAACAATAATTATAAATGTGCTACCTTATGGTGTGTTTGGTACCTTCTCAAAAATGATTTGGTACTATTCGCAACAACAACAACAACAAAACAGCCCTGAGTAAACCACATAGTGTTGAGTTTGCAACGATATAAGATCTGTTCCTTTCAAACAGCAATGGCAAACTGCTGTAGGTATAAAAGGCAATGGTCCCCATACAGGATATTGGCACGTCGGTCATAATGATGCTAAATTTATTTTTTAATAACCCCTTGCCGGTTGATGAGGTCAAAATTATGCTGGCGCCTTTGTTTCCCATTTAATCTTGCGTCCACCTGGCAGCCAAAGCCATATTTAAAAAACATCCAGGTTTATGCAGATTTGAATCTATGACCTTTCGATCTTCAGGCGACCATGTATCCGCTACACCAGTGTACTAGTGTATGTAAACATTGCCTGTTCAAACAACACGGAAAGATATCAAATCAAAGGAAAAGTAGAACCAGTCGCCTTTATATTATCACAAACGGCACGTGAACGTCGCGGCAAAAGTGTCTTCATCAGCACATTTCGTGAATTAAAACAGAACAGCAGCAAATTAATATGCGGTAGTCTTTGATACTTGGGTACCCGGATAAAATCAGATGGAAGATGCATAAAATAAATTAAATGTAGAATAGCTCAAGCAAAAGTAGCATTTTACAAAATGAAAAATATTCTACGCAATCTTCTCTGTCAACTGAGACGAGACAGAGCATTCTTAAAAGATATAAAAATGTTATCCTAATATGCGGAGGTGAATCGTGGACAGTTGGTAGAATATTAAAACATTTTTCGGAAGTTCCAGAGATGAGGTTTTATAAATGCATGATGAGAATACCCTGGGTAGATAATTTTTTTTTTTTTTTTCAAGTAATGAAGACGTCTTTAAAGAAACTAACACACGAAGAGTACTGATTGCCCACATCAGAAAGAGACAATCTACATTAAGAGGGAAACAGCTGGAGTGCATCGTTTCGGTAGGAATGTTGGAGGGGAAGAGAGGCGTGGGGAGACTAAGAGAGAAGATGTTGTACAGTTTGACATCATGGCACGCAGTATTATCTCAGTCAAGAGTTTATTGAAAGTACACGAGACAGAAGGCTGTGGATAAGGACATAACTACCAACGTCACACAGCACGGACTTTAAGAAGTACTGGAACAGCACGCAAAGGACTTATTTTGTTCGTCATTCTCCTATAACAGCGTTGTTGGTAAGTTTTACTTGGATTTAGAGCTAGACTATGATATCTAAGGCTTTCGGTCACATACATCCATTTTCAGCAAACCCATTAGTGGTCTCTTACGACATAGTTGTTAGGAGCAGTTGGTCTTTCCCCCCTCCCCCCACCCTCTCTCTCTCTCTCTCTCTCTCTCTCGTTAATTAGGGCCCTGGAACCCATACGACATGGATGTGCAGTTAATTTTTCATATCACTGAATTAAACGACTCATTAACTGTTGTTGTAATGTAGAGGTAAGTTCCCAGTCTGGTACAACAATGATGTTATCATCATTGACCGCACTGAGAATCTCTGCAGGTAAAAGGTGTTGTAGACTCGTGTCTACCAACACGACAATCCGTGAAGGGTTCTCCCACGTTTGAGAATAGATGGCCGATGTATAGGTAAATGCTGACCACTCGTCCTGAAAGAGGAAGCTGCTGGTGACCACCAGAATAATTCTCCAGCTGGCGTTAATAGCGTCTACAATACTCCTGGCCATGTCCGGCCCGTTCATGTCTCGATGATATAAATACGTGTTTAATCCCAACTCGTCCTCAATGAAAGTTCTTAGATTAAAACACGGAAAGGTGTAGTCATGTTCAGAATAGCCAATGAAAACGCCAATTCTGTAATCCGACTGCGCTTTGAGCTTATATCCAGTGAAGACTTTTAATATTGCAGATCTGATAAAAAGTTTATGTTTAAGTACAAAGAAGAAAACAAGAAATCCGATGACAATGAGAAGGAAAAGACTAATGGCGACAGTTAGAAAAAACCCACCCAGACATTTTCGAAAGAATCTGTCTACGTCCACAAATAGACGGAAGTTAGTTGTGTTGTTGTTAACATCAAAGCATGCTATAGTTATATCATCCAGTTGAACGTGGGTAGTTGTTAGCCAATGAAGAAATCGGAAATTGTCACAGTCACACGAGATTTCGTTTCCAGAAAGAAGCAACTTAAATCCGTCAGGCTGTTTAGCTAAAATGTCTAAAAGTTCTCGGTCTCCGAGTTCAATGGTTGACAGGGAGTTCTTACGAATGTCTAAGACTTTGAGATTCGGGGTATTCTGCAGGCTGAAAGGGATGGTTCTGAACCTATTCTTGGCCAGATTTAGCATTTCTAACTCTCTGTTGACAGTAAAAGTATCTGTGGCTAGTGAGTTTAGCAAATTCAAGGAGATATCCAGCCGTTTGAGATTCAACAGGTTCCTTAGAAGTCTATCACTGTATCTAGAAATGAAGTCAACACCAAGAGAACAGTCTGATAAATCCAGTTCTTCCAGATGACAGAAACTGTCAAAAAATGCCTCGGACAAACTTGACAAATCGTTTTCAGACAGAATTAATGTCTGTAATGCATCTAGGCCAGTAATAATTCCTCGAAACTTGTACAGTTTTCCCCGACCTACATCTAGATACGTCAAACTTTGTGCTCCAATAAATTTGACATTTATATCGACTCTGGTGCTAGAAAGAGAGGCATGCAGCTGCAGACGCTGTAAAGAATTGGATACAGTCACCCAAACAAACTTTGTAGGAGAATAAGTTGATTTACATGTGTCGACTGGCTGTTTCTTACTTTTAGTGGGCGCTGATCGTTTAGTGTTGCTGACAAAATTGTCTTCCTTATTTGCGCGTGTGCTGTATGCAGGTGTACTGTGGTAACTAATGTCAGAAGCGACAGTACACGAGAGCTGTGTGGGTGTTAAAGCTGCATCATCAATAAACTCAGTACCACCTAAATCATCATCATTTTCGCCACTTGTGGAAAAGCAGCGTCGCATCATGTTGTCCATATTGATCATTTCGATGTTTTTAAAATTAAGTAACCGTATAAAGGCTGCTTTTGTGCCAAGTAATGGGTTAGCAGATAAATCCAATTTGACAAGACATCTTTCCCAAATATCACTCCTGAAAGCATTTTCTTGGATAACATAAATCTCACTGAAGCTTAAAGTGAATTCCCGCACACATACTTCCAGTAGATATTGAGTCTTAGAGAAAGTTAATACTCCATCGTTTTTTATGAAGCCCGGATAACTATCATGCTCAAACATACTAATAGAGTCTAGGTATATAACGGTCATATTTCTGCCTCTGAAGGGTTTTAAAGCCAGCAGTAAATTGTCAACACCTGTACGAACACCATGTAAGTAAAGAACGTCAAGTTTCTTGAACGGTTCGAAAGCTATCTCGCTGAAATTTGTCAGAATCATGCTGTTTAGGTATAAACTTTTTATCTGCTGGACGTTCTCAAAACTTTTTTCATTGATGTGCTTTGCATTACCATAAATACTCAACTGTTGTAAATGTGTTAATTCTGCAAATTCTTCTGCAAAACACAGCCTGTAACCAACGGTATTGACAGTTAGGTTTTCTAAGTGTGCCAGCGTACCTAATACATTGCCAGGCATACAGTCTTCATATCTGTAGTAATCATTATGTTGGATGAGTAGCTCTTTTAGTTTTGTTAGAGACTTAAATACGTTTGGAGGCTGCAAATACTGATACCCTAATTGATTATAATCTAAATTGAGAGATTCCAGATTACTGAGCCCGCTGAATGCGTCTATTTCGATGTCTTTAATTTGGTTTCCTGAAAGACTGAGACTGCGAAGATCTTGCAGATGAGAGAAGGTACAATTCTGTATTGCTGTAAAACGATTGTTGTCAAGAAGAATGACGTTTGCGTTTGCAGGAAACCATGCTGGGTTTATGTTCTCTTGTGATAATCCGGAGCAGTCAATTACAATTTGCCCATTGTTGATTGTTGTAAAACAAGGGCTGTTAGCTGAATTGAAGTTGGTACTGACTGTTTTCTCACACGGTGAAAGAAATGAGAAATCTGGATTAGAAAAAGGCAAGGCCGATTCTTGTGAACTCTGTACTTTCCATACATCTGTAATCGGAGCTTGCAATGTTGATTGGCCTTGAAGAATTTTTGTCGATGGAACGAGTGGTTAAATCTCGAAGTATTGGTCAGTGGATATGTGTTCGATAGTGTTGAAACTTCCAAATCTTCCACAGGTTCTGATCCTTTTGTTCTGTTCGGGAATCCACTCAATGTTGAAATGAAACCAGTACGCTTTTGAACTACACACTGAACTAGGTAGAAGCTAACAAATAAGCAAACAAAACGATAGATCTTAAATATTATAATAACCATTGCTCACATTAACTCAACAATCAGTTTAATTTTCTTGACCTAAAAAACAAAACACAAAACTCAAGATGTTGTACTTCTTGTCCTCTCAGCCTAATGGCACGAAGACACAAAAACTAATAAATTTAAAATGCAGGTGTTTTCATTTTAATAGACATAGGCAGTTAAACAAACCAGTTCGCAAACTTTGTCCTACTTGATAGTCAGGTAATGTGATCACCGGAGCGCTAACACGGAACAGTGTTTTTCAGTTTGTATGCTGTTGACCCCAAAGGCCGCGGATAACTTCAGAAGCCGCAACAATTTGTATCTAAAATGCGTTTCAAAAGTCGTTCCCTCAGAATTTAACAAATATCTGGAAAATTCATATGTGGATCAGCACTAATTTTTTATATGTCCTTAGATTTCCTAGTCTGTAGGATTTTTCAGTTTACAATTGCATAGGTGCTGGAGTTTTCTTAAAGCGGCGATTTTCTTTTACCTTTGTTCAACTAATATCTTGTGTACACCTTAAAAAATAGAATATACCGTACTTGACGCACGCGTGGAGATTGGAAATCAATTCATATGCGATGGTGGTTGTTATTTTAATAGCATATCCCGCAAACAACGAAAAATGCGCAACAGAGGGAGACTAATGGCAGATGACCACCGGGTAGGGAAACGCCTATAAAACGATTGCAATTTGATGTTGAGAAAAGTTCCCTTACTCAGCTTACTGTAAGTATGTTGATCTTCTGCTTTGAATCTGTGTCTTTTATAGGGCTTTTTTTTTTGGGGGGGGGGGGGGGGGGGGGGGGGGGGGGGGGGGGGGGGGATACTTTTAGGCCAAAATGAAAACTAGATGTTTGTTTACATTTTTGTTAAGCCTTAAAAGGAAAGTAAAAAGTTTTTTTTTTTTTAAGTAAAGGTTCCTTTTCTACGTCTTTAGGCGTATATGGCATATAGGGCTAGACCTATATTTTTATAGATAAATCGGATGATTTCGTCGGCATCACGCCGGCCGTCTTTATTTCCCGGGAATGCACCCGTTACCCACTCAAGGTTGAAACAACCTGGATGTTTTTAGAGGCCCAATTCTGTATGATATCCGGGAATGTTTGGGCTTTTCACAGACTTTACTGCACCTCAATAATATACACGGGGAAATAAATCTTTGATGCTGTCCTAATTTTTTTTAATTTGTGACACACCAGTTTGTGTTATTGTAAAAGTTTTAAAAAAGTAAATATATCTTTTTACGCCTTAGGCGCATCGGGCATATGGGAAGAGTATCCATATTTTTACAGACCATTGTGCACTAGGTGGGTAAATGGGGTCAGAATTACGCCAGCCGTCTTTACTTCCCAGAACATCCATCCTTGTTCGCCCCATACCATGGTAAAAATCCATGCAGCCAGAAGTGGGTTTCGATCTTGGTACGTTGGAATTACGAGTCTTACTCGCAACGCCTCAGCCACTGACGCCGCATAGTGTTATTGTGTCAGGTGTTTTTTTCTAGGCAGTGCTTGTAGGTTTGAGGTTTGAACAACGGATCAACATCATGGCACACGGGTAGTAACCCATAAGTGCCCCGTTCTTCTTCTAACTCAAGTCTGAGTCCGAAGAAGCTTAGCAGCACAGTACACAGGCTCTGTAGCACCGGCGAGGATCCTGAAACACTGTGAATATATATTTTAAACTCCAAGCGCCGTTAGGCTGCTTTTTTTTTTTTTTTTAACGTGCACAACAACGCACACGGGCGTCCGATTTCTCTACCCAGAGACCAGGGGGAATTACTAGAAGTCTAAGCCAACGTGAAAAAATCCCAGCCCTTACCGGGGATTGAACGCGGAACCTCTAGCACTCGAGGCGGATACTATGTCTTAAGACCATGCAGCCACCCTGCAGTACTTGAAATGACTAGTTTAATATATAATGAGATGCTACTGTTGCTGCTACTACTTCTTCTTCGTCGTCTGCTGCCTCGTATCTCAGAGGTTCCGTAACCGTCGGAGCTCCCACTGTAACCTTTCTTCGGTGCTTTATTACAATATTACTCCAAACAGGGGAAATCTGCAGGTCACGGGACAGTCTAAAATTTCAGGGGGTGGTAGATAGGCTGCATGCAGTGGTAGAATCTAGGCTGCATGCAGTCGTGGGACCTATTCTGCCCTCTCCCGTGGGACGTAAATGGGTTGGGGTTAGAGCTATTTCTAGATGTTTTGATGTCGTTAACCAGCAGCAGAAAGCCGAGAAACCCATTCTTACCACCCCCTAAAATGTTGGACTGTAAAGTGACGTCATTTGGGGTAGGATATCAATAAAGCACTCTTCTGTTCCATTGAAACGAGTTTTGAAGACTGTGGCATGGAGGAATAACCTCTGTAGAACGAATCAAGAACACCAAAAGAAAAAGGTATGTGACAGCGCATAAACGCCTAAACAAACTGGCAAGGCACTTGATAATGATGACTAGTAAACAATGAGGAGCATCGGTAAATTGTAGACACTTTCTGGTGAATACGGATAACTCTTCTCTAGGAACAATTAGAATTGAGAACATAACCATGGAGTGATAGTAAACGAGGATAGTATCACACTGGAACCCACACGGTGACATCTGCTGTTGGTCTGCAGAGGGGAGCTGTAGGGTCTCGAGGCATAGTGTCCCCCTTGAGTGCTAGAGGCTCTAGGTTCAATCCCCAGGCTGGGATTTTTTCAAGTGGACTTGCACCTCTGGTAATTCACCTGGTCTCTGAGTAGTGAGATCGGACGCCCGTGTGCATTGTTGCGCTCGAGAAAAATTCCCTTGGCAGTTGGAAATCGAAATTAGTAGACTAGTTTGCCCAGGCAAAAGTTTGGAGTTCAAAATCTACCTAAAGTATTTAAGGATCCTCACCGGTGCTACAGAGCCTGTGAACTGTGCTGAACTTCATTGGATTCAGACTTGATTTAGAAGAAGAACGTTGCACTTATTGGTTACTTTCTGGGTGCCATTATGATGATCTGTTGTTCAAACCTCAAACCTCAAACCTCAAACCATAAACCTCAAACCTCATCTGCAGTTTAATATAACAATTAATAAAGAATATGTTGCAATTCAGAAAGAAAACATTGGTATGCGTCAGTAGTTTAATCTTCTAGTTGAAATTTGTCATGTTAAAGATAACCTTATTAATTTCTGAGAGTAAACGTGTTATATTTTCCTGGAAGACTCTTCAAAATTTTAGCCATTGGAGATATTTTGTTTAGTATTCAAGTTTTCAATTGATGTTAAATATTGTGAATAGCTATTATAATGAGTTCAAAGATAAAAAAAAAAAAAAAAAACATTTTATGTAGAAATCCTGAGAATATATTTATCTTTCTTGTGGCAAAATCCGGTTATGTGTCATTGACTATTTCGCAAACACTAAACAAATAGAAGGTCCATGATTTTCAACTTATGTGTTGCAAGAAGATTATTAATAGGGTAGATTATAAATAGGGTAGATTATTAAGAGGGTAAAATGCGTCACGTTTTACTGGGACAGTCACGTTTTTTAGGTTTGCTTCTGCCGTTCTGTAGGTACCCACACACACAAAATGAGGCCTGTATTATGGCGTTGTTTTTTTTTTTTTTTTTAACAACATATTGAAATAAGTTCGAGATTAACACATAGGCTTATAGTTACAACTATAGGCCGCCTTGGATTTCATTGTTTTAGAAACGTTGATGGGAATAGTCCTTGGAACATATACCCCCCCCCCCCCCCCCCCCCCCCGCCACCCCACCAGTGCAGTTAGTTCCATAATTAATAATAGCAAATTTGTAAGATTCACTGAAAAGGTGGAGATTGGTGGGTGAATTTACATCCCAGGCAGATATGAAAAAAACAAAAAAACAAAACATTGGTGACCAAACTTATTTTCGGGACATACCAAAAGGTTAACCATCTGTATTCTTAATATAATGAATGTTAACACATTTAAAAAAAAAAAAACATACACACACGCACATACACACAGTGCAATTTGCTCTGCTAGGGGTCTGTTTCTACACGCCACATTGCTGTATTGAGGTACACTTAGTTGCTATGACACACCAGAAAACGAATGTTCAGTTATGACCTTTATTCGCTGAATCAAACATCTCCCTGACAACGCATTCTTTCGTTCTCGTGGTCGCTATGCATGGCTGATTTCTGATGACCTGGCCAACTCTATCGCACATTGCTTTGCTCCGTTCGTATCTCTGGAATCACACATCCATATCATACTAAAGCCTTGTACCTGGTATAAGTACATGTTGAAATTGGCAATCAGGAACCATTCGTGTCTTCTCTCGAACAATTATACGTGGTCACAAGTTCTCAATTCTCATCAGGTGTTCTCTCACATAAGACCGCACTCATCTCTCGGTTCACGTCTTCCGTTCAAGTATCACGCTTTTTTTATCACTTATTCGCTCACCAAGTGATACTCGGCCCACTTATCTCGTTTTCCTCTTGAATTACTGGTCCTCTGACCTTGTTCTCCCCATCATAAACTCTCTGGGATTTCCCCTGGAATTCACAACATTAAACCATCCCCGTTCTCTACAGACCATCTTGTCCATCCCCGTTCTCTACAGACCATCATGTCTATCCTCGTTCTCTACAGACCATCATGTCTATCCTCGTTCTCTACAGACCATCATGTCTATCCTCTTTCTCTACAGACCATCATGTCTATCCTCGTTATCTACAGACCATCATGTCTATCCTCGTTCTCTACAAACCATCATGTCTATCCTCGTTCTCTACAGACCATCATGTCTATCCTCGTTCTCTACAGACCATCATGTCTATCCTCGTTCTCTACCGACCATCATGTCCCTCTCCGTTCTCTACAAACCATCATGTCTATCCTCGTTCTCTACACACCATCATATCTGTCCTCGTTCTCTACAGACCATCATGTCCCTTCCCGTTCTCTACAGACCATCATGTCTATCCTCGTTCTCTACGGACCATCATGTCCCTCCCGTTCTCTACAGACCATCATGTCTATCCTCGTTCTCTACAGACCATCATGTCTATCCTCGTTCTCTACAGACCATCATGTCTATCCTTGTACTCTACAGGCCATCATGTCTATCCTCGTTCTCTACAGGCCATCATGTCCCTCCCCGTTCTCTACAGACCATCATGCCTATCCTCGTTCTCTACACCATCATGTCTATCCTCGTTCTCTACAGGTCATCATGTCTATCCTCGTTCTCTACAGACCATCATGTCTATCCTCGTTCTCTACAGACCATCCCCGTTCTCTACAGGTTATCATGTCTATCCTCGTTCTCTACAGACCAGCATGTCTATCCTCGTTCTCTACAGGCCATCATGTCTATCCTCGTTCTCTACAGACCATCATGTCTATCCTCGTTCTCTACAGACCATCCCCGTTCTCTACAGGTTATCATGTCTATCCTCGTTCTCTACAGGCCATCATGTCTATCCTCGTTCTCTACAGGCCATCATGTCCCTCCCCGTTCTCTACAGACCATCATGCCTATCCTCGTTCTCTACAGGTCATCATGTCTATCCTCGTTCTCTACAGGTCATCATGTCTATCCTCGTTCTCTACAGACCATCATGTCTATCCTCGTTCTCTACAGGTCATCATGTCTATCCTCGTTCTCTACAGAACATCATGTCTATCCTCGTTCTCTACAGACCATCCCCGTTCTCTACAGGTTATCATGTCTATCCTCGTTCTCTACAGACCATCATGTCTATCCTCGTTCTCTACAGGCCATCATGTCTATCCTCGTTCTCTACAGACCATCATGTCTATCCTCGTTCTCTACAGACCATCATGTCTATCCTCGTTCTCTACAGACCATCCCCGTTCTATCTAACCCATCTTGCCAATCCCTGTTTTCTATAGACCGCCAATGCTCTTAACTTTGCTTGAAACACTTTAGTTTCGGGAAGGAATGCTGTTTATGAGCCAGTTTTCTTTGATGTTCACGTTATGCAGGATGTCACTGAACTTAAGCAATACTAGTTTAAAGCTGGATCAATCTGGGATCTGAGATCATGTTTAAAAAAAAAAACATCCAGCTCGATGCAGATTTCAACCCACGGACTTCGGATCTACAGGCGAGCTTCTAGCCATTTTACCAAGGCATCTCTATGAATGCCAATTGGTCAGGAAAAAAAAAATTATATCATCATATGCCAGATTCCCCATGGCATACTTTACATTTTGTACTAGAGGGCTTCAAATGAAAACCGGAAATTTGCGAGAGAAAGTACAATAGCCTCACCATTGTCTTCTAACGTGTCACTATTGTTGTTAAGAAGTCAACAGTATTAAGCAAATGACATCACGTGCAAATCTCCAACGGAACTTAACCAGTACTTAAAGTACTACGTAATCTGTTGTTGTATGTTGACATATTGTTAGAAGATTAGCTCCAAGGATTCGCAGTAAAGTAGTTGGGAACAACAGGTAGTAATAGCTAGTATTGTCTGGATATCAGAAGAAAAATTGGCCCTGGATGAGACTATAGATAACAACAGCCTTGTTGTGCGGGAGTGTCAATCGTCGGGTCTGCCTTGTTCATGAATCATTAACAAAAGTACGAAGTTTCTGTACCAGCTTTTTTGGCTGGAGATAATTTGTTGGATTGTACGTGTGGGTATAGTGCCAAGGAGCTTGAACCAACGTACTGTTAGAATGGATGGACTTTATTTGACGCAGGCGAATAGCTAAGTATACTGAAAGAGAGGAAAAAAAGAGAGAGAGAGAGAGAGAAAGAGAGAGAGGGGGAGAGAGAAAGAGAGAGAGAGATAGACGGAGTTATTGGGCCTGCTTAGAATTAGGTATTCGTGTACTTTTCAAATTGCTGTAAGTCCTGGACAATCGGTAGGCAGCCCAAACAATTTCTTGAAGCCTCAGAGATGTGGGTTTACAGAAGAACGCCTAAAATACCTTGGACAGCAAAAAAAAAAAAAAAAAGCAACCAAGAAATTTTGAAAGAGGCGGGAGCCCGAAGACAACTTATCACAGACACCAGAAGGAGACAGTCATCATATTTCGACCGTGTTATGAGAAGAGAGAAAAAAGGGACCATGCTGTGACCACTGGAATGATCTGTGGAAAGGGAGGTAGAGAAAGACAACGAGAAAAAATTCTTGAGTTTTGTTGCATGGTATGGAAGTGTGTCAGGACACGAATTGATACATGCTGCAGGAGATCGCAGATTATGGAGAGGCATAATCGCCCACGCCAGTCGGCAAGGCACCTGATGATGATGATGCACTTTTCATAATATAATTTTTTTTTAAACGTTTGAATGAAAATATTGTTCAAAATATAAATTCAGTTTACTACCAGTCTGACTTACTACCTGTTAGTTGGTACGGAACTTGGTGCTAAGTCAAGGCGACACAGTATTATAAATTCAGACTTTATTTGCAGTTTGAATTTCCTGGGACAGATCCGGTTTCCGAAAGCAAGGTTTGCACAACAAAGTGTGTCAAGGCAGACCTTTGCAATATGTTATTAATATACGGTTTTATTTATATAAAGCTGTACCGAAGAAGTGCCTGAAGAGAAAAACAAAACGGCGAAGACCAAGAGATGCCCTGCATAGAACTTGTTTTATGGGCATGAGGGTGCCCTTATGGGGCCTAAAAGAGCTGCGTGGTCTCGAGGCATGGTGTCCGCATCGAGTGCTAGAAGTTCAGGGTTCAATCCCCGCAGGGGCTGGGATTTTTTTTACTTTGGACTTCTAGTAATTTCTCCGTTTTTCTGGGTAGTAAGATCAGACGCCCGTGTGTATTGTTGCGCACGTAAAAACATCCCCTGGCAGTTGGAAATCGAAATGAGTAGCCTAACGGCGCTGCCCGGGCAACAATTTTTGAAGTTAAAAATCTACCCTAAGTATTTCAGGATACTCGCCGGTGCCACAGAGCCTGTGCACTGTGCTGAGCTTCTTCGAACCCAGTCTTGGGTAGAAGAAAGACCGGAGCACTGATGGGTTACTACCAGTATGCCATGATGTTGATCCGTTGTTCAAACCTCAAACCTAATGGGCATAAGGCTTAACTTCCAGGTACCCATAAGCGCATATCTTCATTGTCATAGACAGCCAAAACATGATTGGACTGGTTTTTCAACATTTTGCAAAGGATACACAACTTACTTTTTTTTTCTGAGTATTAAGAAACACTTCTTCAGTTAGTTAAAAGGAAAAAAAAAGAAATCTAACGGCACGCAATAGTTAAGAGACTTGGCACCTTTTTCATGCATTTTTTTTTTTAGCGTTACTGTAATAGACACGTTGTGGTGAGTACCGGCAGATGTTTTATACACTTTGTTGTGAGTACCAGCAGGCAGCTGTATTTTTAACACTTTGGTGGGTACAGGCAGCTGTTTTAGACACTTTGTGGTGAGTACCGGCTGCTGTTTTAGGCACTTTGTGTTGAGTACCGGCAGATGTTTTAGGCACTTTGTGGTGAGTACCGGCAGCTGTTTTAGGCACTTGTGGTGAGTACCGGCAGCTGTTTTAGGCACTTTGTGGTGAGTACCGACAGCTGTTTTAGGCACTTTGTGGTGATTACCGGCAGCTATTTTAGGCACTTGTGGTGAGTACTGGAAGCTCTTTTTTTCACTTTGTGGTGGGTTCCGGAAGCTGTTTTTTTTTTACACCTGTGGTGGGTACCAAAAGCTGTTTTTTTAACACTTTGTGATGGGTACGGGAAGCTGTTTTTTTACACTTTGTGGTGGGTACCAGAAGCTGTTTTTTTTAACACTTTGTGGTAAGAACTGCCATCTTGTATCTAGGGAGGACATGTCCTGATTAAAAGTATTAAAAATTCAGGTTGGGAACTTATAGTTTGAATTCCCAGAACTAGTTCCGGCTTTTTAAATCAAGGTATTCAGTCACAGTCGAAACAGTCCTGTTGAAATCTATTGAAACAGCCCTGTTACAATCTATTATTTATAATGGGTCATATTTATTCTCTTTTATCTGCATAAAAGGAGCGTTTCTCAGGAAAGTTATGTGCGTGTCCTACAGGATGTTGCAGAAATAAAACCCCGGCATTTTGGAGGCCGTTTCTGACTTCCCTAGATACATGTACGTTTACTAGTTTGCCAGTGCCACAAAACGGTCTGCTCTGGATACAGCTACCAAAACTAATGCTAGGAAGTCATCAGGATTACGAAGTGCATGGAAAATCATGGCAAAGGCGAATGGACGTCGCTTAGAGCAGCAAACCCTGGCATATAATATCACAACGTCTAGTTTGAGAATGGAGGTGGAGGCAGTCACTGCTGCCTTTCCCTGGATTGAGAATCAGCTGTACACACATGTCGTAATTGTAACTGACCCAGAGAGTGCGTAGAAAGGTGAAAACAGACATTCTCGGTCCTCCGGTCAGGGTGGCAAGCATCTCTTAAGAGGTCCTGGATAGTTAGCATTCTTTATATATGTTTCCCCGAGTATGCTGGCGTGTTGGGAAACAAGCAGGCAGATAGACTGGCTAGTTCTGCACCACGTGGTGGTGAATTGATGTATGACAAGCTAGATGTTGTAAGGACTCTCTTATGGGAGTGTCCCCGAGTGATGTCGAATTCTAATTCACTATTATA
>CAJHNH020000425.1:160000-195402 GCA_905116865.2 Candidula unifasciata | reverse complement strand
CCTAAAATGTTGACACCGTTGGGCATAGCTTGTGTTTCAAGAAAGAGTTTGCAGGACTGACATATTTGAAGAATTTGAAAATTTTTGGAAACTCAAAGTACATTTATGGGAACAGTTTTGAGAACGTTAAAAACATATCAAGTTTATTTTTGCGAGGTAGGCAAATGTCAAATCTTAGTGATGCAGCTTTAGAGCCACTAAAAACTCTCGATGCTCTCTATTTTTCTGGTGTGGATTTCGGCGTTGAGAAATCTTGACTGGCTTTAAAAACTTTCCGAGGCAGAAACATGACGGTTATATACTTTGAATCTGTTCATTTGTTTGAACATGATAGTTATCCAGGATTCATTAAAAATGATGGAGTTTTAACATTCTCTAAGACGCAATATCTAAGAGAAATATGTGTGCGGGAATTCACTTTGAGTGGCTGTGACATCTATGTTATCAAAGAAAATGCTCTCAGCAGTAAAGTTTGGGAAAGATGTCTTGTCAAATTGGATTTATCTTTTAACCCATTTCTTGGCACAAGAATGGCATTTATTCGATTACTTAATTTTAAAAATATCGAAATCGTTATTATGGATGGGACGATGGAACGTTGTTTTTCCAAGAGTGGTGTAGATGATTCGGATGATAATGAGTTTACCAACGCTGTTGCTACAACATCCATACAACTGTTTTCTGCCGAAGAAACCTGATATTAATTACCATAGTGCAGCTGTGTACAACACAAACATGGATAAACAACATAGTTTCAGCAACTACAAATCTTTAGTGCTGATCAAAGATAAGAAACAGAGAGTTGACACATGTACATCCTCCTTTTCACCTAAACAATTTGTTTGGATAACTGTTTCCAACTCCTTACAACGTCTTCAGCTCACTGCATCTGTTTCTAAGAATAGCGTCGATATGAATGTCAAATTTATTGGAGCCCAAAATTTGACCTTATGTGGATATAGGTCAGGGGAGACTATTCCAGTTTACAGGAAATATCACCGGTCTTAACGCGCTACAGACATTTATTTTGTCAGGAAACGATTTATCAAGTTTGTCCGAGGCATTTTTTGACAGTTTGTGTCACATGGAAGTACTGCTTTTATCAGGTTCTTCTCTTGATGTTGACTTCATTGCTAGAAACAGTAATAGACTACTGATGAACCTGTGGAAGCTCAAACGATTTGATATCTGATTGAATTTGCTGAGCTCTTAAGCTACCGATTCTTTTACCGCCAACAGAGAGTTAGAAGTGCTAAATCTAGTTAAGAATAGGTTCAGAACCATCCCTTTCAGCCTGCAGAATACCCCAAATCTTAAAGTTTTAGACATTCGTAAGAACTCCTTGTCAACCATTGAACTCGGAGACCGAGAACTTTTAGACATTTTAGCTAAACAACCTGGGGGATTTAAGTTGCTTCTTTCTGGAAACGAAATCTCGTGTGACTGTGACAATTTCCTATTTCTTCATTGGCTAACAACTACCCACGTTCAACTGGATGATATAACTATAACATGTTTTGATGATAACAACAACACGACCAACTTCCGTCAATTTGTAAATGTAGACATATTTTTTCGAAAATGTCTGGGTGGGTTTTTTCTAACTGTCGCCATTAAGTCTTTTCCTTCTCATAGTCATCGGATTTCTTGTTTTCTTCTTTGTACTTAAACATAAACTTTTTATCATATCTGCAATATTAAAAGTCTTCACTGGATATAAGCTCAAAGCCCAGTCGGATTACAGAATTGGCGTTTTTATTGGCTATTCTGAACATGACTACGCCTTTCCGTGTTTTGATCTAAGAACTTTCATTGAGGACGAGTTGGGATTAAACACGTATTTATATCATCGAGACATAAACGGGCCGGACATGGCCAAGAGTATTGTAGACGCCATTAACGCCAGCTGGAGAATTATTCTGGTGGTCAACAGCAGCTTCCTCTTTCAGGACGAGTGGTCACCATTTACCTATACATCGGCCATCTATTCCCAAACATGGGAGAATCCTTCACGGATTGTCGTGTTGGTAGACACGAGTCTACAGCACCATCTACCTGCAGAGATTCTCAGTGCGGTCAATGATGACAACATCATCGTTGTACCAGACTGGGAACTTACACACACCTTACGACAGAATTTGAGAAGTCGTTTTAATGCAGCAATAATTTATTTATTTTTTTAAAAAGTTCATTGCATTTCGTTTTGACACAGATTGCAGCATTAATTTAGTCACATAGAAATGTGGTTTCTGAGAATAATACAGAGAACGACACGGAAGGATAGAAATACAAAAGACTCAATCCTCGGCGAGACAGATGAAAGTCGCAAACTTATTAGAATTGACAGTCTGTATTTTTTTGGGACAATATTATGAGAAGAAAAAATCATCATCATCATGACCCCCGCCAACTGGCGTAGGTACTCATGTGTCTCCACATATCACGATTCCTGGTTGTCTGGAACAGCTCTCTTGACGATATTCCTCCATGTCATCATTTCAACCCATCCAGCATCGTCTCTCTTGGTCTGCCTCCACCCTTTTTTTTCACTGATCTTTCCGGTTGTCACGATGTTTTTTCTAGTGTCTCTCTTCTCATTGCGTGGTCAAAAAACAGTGTTTGTCTCTTTCTTGTTGTTGTATATCGAGATCTGCTTTCGTTGTCTTCTTTCAAGCAACCGTTGTTAGTTACTCTGGCCGTCCAATGTATTCGTAATATTTGTCTAGAAACCACATCTCTGTTAAGAAGAAATGGACGTGATAATTCTTTAACAACTGGCAAGACTGATGGAAAGAGAGCAAGAGGAATGCAAACAGATAAATACCTGGATGGCTTAGTCAGATTGATGGGGCGGGACGAAAACGTTAAATTGATCCGTGATTCTTGTGATCATGTGACACAGCAAAACTTGACAGCCTCCGCTTGCAAAACGTGACAGGCCTACGCTAACAAAAAATGACAGCCTACGCTAACAAAACATGACAGCCGCACCTAACAAAACATGACAGCCGCAGCTAACAAAACATGACAGCCGCCGCTAACAAAACATGACAGCCTACGCTAACAAAATATGACAGCTTACGCTTACGACCATCTTCTCTCAGGTTCTAAAATATGATATTTATGAATAAATTTAATGTGAAATTAAATGCAGTATTCATGACAGCTCTTATACCATGATATTTATATCTTTTGCTTCTTAATTATTGGATCCATCTTCCCGCCTTTAGGCCTATTCGGCATGTAGTGTTAGACATAAATTTAGTAGACCAAACTGCGCTTTGTGGTTGATGTGGTTAGCCTCACGCCTGCCGCCTTTGTTTCCCAGGAATTTACCTGGTACCCGCTCATGCCTGGGTCGACCTGGGAGCCAAAGTCGTTTCTAAAACCCAAAAAAAAAGATCCTGCTCCGCCAGGACCCTCATCCACGAGCTTCCCAACCGCAGGCGACATTCTAGCCGCTGAACCACTGTGGCTCCCAATTGTAGGATAAATAATTCAAAATGCCTTGTATGTAAACTGTAATGCAATTGAAAAAAATCCTGGCATATGCATACTATGCAGCAGGTCCTTTGCAGAACGTCGCTCTCATCAATGCACGACCAAAAAGCATTCTATTCACGATGTATCTGTGTGTATGCGCATGCATTTGTGTGTATATAAAAATGTGAGTGTGGTGTGTACATAGAAATGTATGATCCTTCCACCTGCATCATTGTCTACCTCTTGGGTTCGACTTTTCCATCCAGTATGGTTTTAAAAAAAATTATTATGTCTTTTAATGTGCCGAGACATTTCATTTGTCTCGTCTTTATTTCTTTCAACAACTTTCTCTTCATTCGCAACCTTTCCAGCACCGCTGTATTTGATGTTTCTCTGTTTTTATTTCCATAAAATACGACATATTATCATCAATATATGATGGAGCGCCAGGAATATCGGATGGAGGCATATTATTAACAACCAGCGTTATGCTGACTCTATAGTTTTGATCGCTGAAAATGAAACACAACTGCAAGAAATTAATGATATAACTGTAACGGAAAGTGGAAACAAGGAACTTTGTTTGAACAGCAGAAAAACAGAAATAATTTGTAATTACAAAGAAAACTGACCCTCCAAAATGCAACATCAAAGTAAATGGACAAACCTCAAGCAAGTTGATATGTTTAAGTATAAGTAAATTGTTAACCTGATAACATCAGATGAAAGATATATAATTGAAGTAAATTTCAAAAAGCTCGAGAAAAGACAGCATTTTACAAAATACAGAATATTTTATGCAATTGTTCCATGCCAATTGAGACGAGAAAGAGAATTCTTAAAAGTTATATAAATCCTATATTGATATATGTGTGTAAATCTTAGACAGTTAGTAAATGAGTGAAAACTTTTTTGGAATCTGCTGAGATGTGGTTTTATAGACGAATGGTGAGAATACCCTGGACAGATTAGAGATGTCTTGAAAGAAACTGACTCACAAAGAGAACTGATTGCCCACATCAGAAAGAGACAATCTACATTTTTTGGTTATGTGATGAGAAGGAGAGAACTGGAGTACATCAGAACAGTAGGAAATTTTAAGAGGAGGGGAGGCAGAGGAAGACCGAGAAAAAAGATTCTGGACAGTTTGACACTACGGCATGGAAGATCATCTGTGTCGGAGTTGATTAAAAGTACACGAGACAGAAGGTTGTGAATAGAAATGACTACCAACGCTCCAACGCATGGAATGAGATACAATAGAGCACAAAGATGATTTCTGTTAACTAAAATACACACATCGCAGTATTTTCTCTGCATACATTGTTGATATCACAGCCTGAGTATTTTCTAGTTCATTATACCTTAATGAAACTCAGCAGTAAAAAACGTAGTGATATGTAGTGAAACATTGTTTATTGATTCATTCATTATCCTGTTGTGCTAGCATATGTCACATAGGGTTTGCAACCTATTTCTCTATTCCGTTCTATGCTGTGCAATTCCCTCAATATCATGGATGGAATCTAGACCAGCACCTTTGGCTTCTCTTATCGCCGTTCGTTTTAGGGTTTTCTTAATTTTTTTACGTCATCATTTATTTTTTCCTTTATTTCCCATTTCAGTGCCTCTTTGGTGATTCTCTGCTGGTTTCTTCTCAGGATGTGTCCACCACAGCGCCATCTTCCCGGTCATATAAATGTGGATACTATTGGTTACCCTGGCATTTCTCTTGTTTATTTACTACTCGAGAATTCATCTCATTTTGTGACCAAAAGGTGTCTGCGAAATATATCAGACAGTAAACTGTCCAGTGTATTATTTGTTCGCATAGTTTACATTAACTACGGGAGAATATTGATTTGATTATTAACAATTGCAAGTTCGGATATGTGTACAATTTTCAAAGGTTAAAAGGTCAAAATTAGGAGGATCGACTTTATTGCACTGGGTTTTATTCCATTTGGCGCGGTCTCCCTCCACAGAACGGCTAGCCGCCTGACGACAGCATCGCACAGAGCACGAACTCCGTAGCTCCGCGACGATCCCCAGGGAGTTCCGTAAAAAATACACTCGTGAACCGAACAGCGTAGCCGTGAAACGAACGCAACACCTTCAGAGGGGGATGGCAAACAGCTTGACCACTTCGCTACGGAGCTGTCTGTGCGATTGTCAATTTACACAAAGGCACACACTTACACCATGTGTGTTTGTGTGTATATATATATATATGTGTGTGTGTGTGTGTGCTTCTGTGTGTGTGTTTGTATGTGTGTTTGCGCACGCGCGCGTGTGTGTGTGTATTTCTGTGTATGCAATAGGCAGTTTAAATGCTTGTACAATTATCAGTTCATATTTATTCAACAATACGGCAGATTGTAGAATGTTTACCGTCATTGATACTTTAGATGAGTTTAAATTGTTGGACGTACCATGTCAACGAAACCCTTCACCGCTTCGTCTTATAACATGTATTGAATCGGGTTTCACTGCAAAGGTAAGTTAGCATTGCTGGTGGGAAATCAAAGAAGAAAGCCTACGGAATACCTTCACTGTATCCTTCCTGTTCGAGAATGGAAGGGGTGCACGTAAGGTCAACTGTCTTTGACTTCCAAGTAGTAAAGCCTGACATACAGGTGACATCATAATATAGACAGAGTGAGATGTCAAAAGAGTGGGTGGGGTTTTATTGCAAAGGTATACAGGTGAAATCATAATATATACAGTTCTGTTTGTGGTGAAATGTCAAAAGAGTGGGTGGGGTTTCAGTACACAGGTGAATTTACACTGTTGGACAACAGAGAGCCTAGCGTACAAAGTCGCTACGTGCAGTATGAGAATGGAGGTGGAGGCAGTAACGACAGCTTTCCGATGGCCTGAGAACAGCATAGCTCAACATAGTGTGAAAGTAACAAACTTACAGAGCTGCTTCGAATGCTTTAAATAAAAACTATAAAAATGTGATCAAAATTACAGATACTTTGCACTGTCTTGTAGCCTGTCAATAATGTTGTTAGGGGTGTCCAGAGTGTTAAGCGCGTGACATGACGGTACAGACGAACACGATAACGTCGTAATGACAGTTTAAAGATGACCGTCCCGCATCTGACATGTGCCAAAGAGGAGCAGCTACTGTTACAAGAAAAGCAGATGTTTCCCAGCGCCGTGACTTCTGTAATAGACTGGTCACGATTAGGATTGTCACGACGAGGACAATCTGTCTCAATAGTCACGCTGTTTTGAAACTTCCTGGTTAGTTGCCTATCCTTTACAGGACGTTGCAGAACCAACCTCAATAGCCCCTGGCTGTTGTGTGGGTTTTCTAGGCAAATTTACGTTCAGTAGTTTGCCATTGCTTTTATGGACGGTTGGCTTTCTTGATACAACAGTCGAAACCAAAGCAAGGTGCATGACCCGCAGTTGGAATCGAACTCGGTATCCCAGCATAACGAAGCGTTCGCATCGACTTAGCCACAGAGCCGACTTAAAACTTCCTACTCCACTCATAAACTCGCTGAACGGACAAGCAAAGTGTTGTCACGACGAAAGCGCTCTAAACAGATTAAACAAATTAATTAAGATGTCTTGAAAGAAAGTGATCCCGAAGAGAACTTATTGCCCACATCAGATGGAGTAAATTCACATTGTTTAATCATAAATTTGGAGTACATCATGGCGGTGGGAACGCTGGAATGGAAAAAAAGGCAGAGTGGACAGAAATAGAGGATTCTGGACAGTTTGGCAATATGGTATGGTAGATCATCGGCACCAGAAGGTTGTGGATAGACTTGACTGCCAATGTCACACGACATAGACTAAATCAATCAAGCAATCAGCACGTCCTTCATGGCTCACCTGAAAGTCTCTATATGCTTTCATAGACAACACATTTTAATGTCCTGTATCCACATCCGCGGTGGTCGGCCTCTATCTCGCTTTCAGCACACTTCACCATCCATCCCCTTTTTGTCCAGAGGACCATGGCGCTTGATATGCCAACAGTTTGCTGTTTGCGAGCCAGTTCTCCTTGATGTTCAGTTCTTAAAGAATCTCGACGTTTTCTCTTCTTCTTGGTCAACGGTATTCCAAGAAGCTTTCTGTAGCATGTGAGTTCAAAATCTTCGATTTTATTCTTCAAAGACAAAGTATCTGACTCACATCCATTAAGTCGGCATGGACTGTAAGGAAAGGAACTAATGGTCATGTTCACGGTGTGTGTGGTCTCTATTGTTGAGTTTTCTTCCACAAGGTTCCAACAACAGAAGACATGCGCTGATGTATAGGGCAAATCCAACGTAATGGAATGGTACTGCAAAACTTGAGGTCTTTTCCAGAAGGTAACCTAATAGAATAAAATATAATTGGTATTTAATAGGTCACTGGCATATTGAGAGCTTATAGACTAAAATGGCTTGGTAATAGTGAGAGAATGTCGGATGCCAAAGAGGTTAAAAACTGTACACAAGAGAGTTTAATAGTCGTAGACCACGAGGCAGATCAAGAAGACGATGGAGCGATCACATCTAGGAATAACTACGAACACTTGTTGTTACGAACTGGAAAGAGAAGGCCAGCCAGAGAGATGGTTTTTAAAAAAGAAACTGTTAGACCCACTCCTCGAGAGTTCCTCGCGCCTCCTAGCCCACCCCCACGCCCCCACCCCCACCTCCGCTCGCTGGAGCCCAGGCGTTTCTTCTTCCTTAAGTCTGTTTCGCGTATTTTCAATAATTTCTGACACAGATGATCTTCCATGCCATGATGTCAAACCATCCAGCATCTGTTCTCTCGGTCTCCCTCTGCCTCTCCACCCCCCTCCAACTTTCCTACCGTCACGATGTACTCCAGTTTTCTCCTTCTAATCACATGACCACAGAATGTAGATTGTCTCTTTCTAAAGTGGGCATCTAAAGTGAGTCATAGCACAATACAAAATTATCGTCTGGAAACACGTTGCCTACCAAAATAACAACATGATCTGCACACACAAGAGCTTGAACACAGAATTTATTTGCATGGCTTTATGATGGGAGAGGACTGCCTGGTTTCCTTGCAAATGTAGGGAAGGGAAGTTGCTTTGGCACTTTCCCCAGCCCCCCCCCCCCCCATCTAATTGTTCTGGAATGAGGGAGCTCGATGTAACTGCGATCCAGATCAGCTGATGTGTCCCATTATTTCAATTCAATCCGGCACCCGAAAATGCTGAGCATGTACTCTAAAACTGTAGACTCCGTGCTGCTAACATAGAGGCCATCTGGTCTTTTTTAACCTCAATCAAAACCAAACTGTATGGCACACGGTGAGATGCGGCCTGCACTAAAGCCTTTACCAAAGCTCTTCATTATCATGTAGCAGGTCCTTTGTAGAATATTGCTCTAATCACAGTCTGCCTGACACACACAAAAAACTCGGTCTCTCGCCAGCTCTTCTGATCTCCTGCCTCGTGTACTTTCATATTCAAGGAGTCATATCCTGTGCACATCGTCGTGTTGGTCGGGCCCTGTTACCATGCTTTACGCTATTACTTTTTTTCTAATCCGCAGGGCGCTAAATATAGCTAAAATATCTGGAGGCAAATGGCATATGGATCGAAGAAGAAAAAGAAAATAAATTATACCAGTAAAAGAATGTCTTTGAAATTGTATATGTATCAATGAAACATACACATCTAAGAATGGGTGATGAAATGACAGCGGTCATGCCAGTTAAAATATGTCTCAGCAATCGTTAAGTGTGAAAAGACATAGACATTTAAGAATAGACGATGTAATGAAAACGTTCATACTAATTAAAGAATGTGTCTGCAGTCGTTTATGAATAAAAACACACCTACCTAAAAATGAATGATGTAATGACAACGTTCATACTAATTAAAGAATGTGTCTGCAGTCGTTTATGAATAAAAACACACCCACACAAGAATGAATGATGTAATGACAATGTTCATACTAGTTAAAGAATGTCTCTGCAATCGTTTATCAATAAAAACACACCTAACTAAAAATGGATGATGTAAGGACAACGTTCATACTAATTAAAGAATGTCTCTGCAATCGTTTATCAATAAAAACACACCTACCTAAGAATGGATGATGTAAGGACAACGGTCATACTAGTTAAAGATTTTCTCTGCAATCGTTTATCAATAAAAACACACCTACCTAAGAATGGATGATGTAAGGACAACGGTCATACTAGTTAAAGAATGTCTCTGCAATCGTTTATCAATAAAAACACACCTACCTAAGAATGGATGATGTAAGGACAACGGTCATACTAGTTGAAGAATGTCTCTGCAATCGTTTATCAATAAAAACACACCTACCTAAGAATGGATGATGTAAGGACAACGGTCACACTAGTAAAAGAATGTCGATGCAATCGTTTATCAATAAAAACACACCTACCTAAGAATGGATGATGTAAGGACAACGGTCATACTAGTTAAAGAATGTCTCTGCAATCGTTTATCAATAAAAACACACCTACCTAAGAATGGATGATGTAAGGACAACGGTCATACTAGTTAAAGAATGTCTATGCAATTGTTTATCGTTAAAAGACACCTACCTAAGAATGGATGATGTAGGGACAACGACAACGTAGCTATCATGGCATTGAACCCCAGCGCTTTGCTGAGGTTGTCCACGCCAACAAAGTCCATGGCCACAACCGGCATCAGGGACATCCGGGCGCCGCCAAACATGCCATGGGTGACGCTCAGCAGCAGCAGTGTCGGGAAGGAGGTGAGGAAGTGAGTCAGGTGACACAGGGTTCCTACAATCAACTGTCATTCGTCAAGGTATATATTAGTAGGCGATAGAAATGCATGCTCTTATACTTGGTGTCCACGTAGTCAGTGTTGTTGTTATTGTTGCTGTTGTTGTTTTTGTTACTGTTGTAGTTATTGTTATTTAATTGCTGTTGTTATTGTTTTTCTTCTTCTACTCCTTCTCCTTTTTCTTCTTCTTTTTCTTATTTTTCTTCTTATTTTTCTTCTTCTTCTTCTTTTTTTTTCTTCTTCTTCTTCTTCTTCTTCTTCTTCTTCTTCTTCTTCTTCTTCTTCTGTCTGTCTGTCTGTCTGTCTGTCTGTCTGTCTGTCTGTCTGTCTGTCTGTCTGTCTGTCTGTCTGTCTGTCTGTCTGTCTGTCTGTCTGTCTGTCTGTCTGTCTGTCTGTCTGTCTGTCTGTCTGTCTGTCTGTCTGTCTGTCTGTCTGTCTGTCTGTCTGTCTGTCTGTCTGTCTGCCTGCCTGTCTGTCTGTCTGTCTGTCTGTCTGTCTGTCTGTTGTCTTTGTTTTTATCGTGTCTATTGTAATATGCATGTAAAGCAGATACATTTCAGGAACTGTGTGCCAGATTCCATTTCTAGGTAAAACAGAGACTTCCAAAAATAACTATTAGAAAATATACAATAAAACACGAGAAATATATTTCACTGATTCAGATCTTGCAGAGTCTCAACCATTGTAGCCACTCTCACGGTATTCAATGCATGATAGGTCTACACCACGCCGACCCCCTTCACTTTCCAAATGATTTCGCGACATGTTAAGGGGTTTTAAAAATAAAAGTTTGCCTTGGTGGGGACTGAGACCTGTGTGCACCGACTAGGCAGACAGTGTGACAATGAATCGGAATTGACAATTCACTGTAAAATATTTATGTATCTGATAATTATGACAAATATTCATTAGTCAGTGCCTGCTCTGAAAAGAGGAAATTAAACTGTGTGCTAGAATGACTAATGCTGAGATTAAGGGGGGGGGGGGGGTGAACTAAACATATTTAATTGAATCCAGAAGTGAGGAAAAATTAAGTGAAGAAAAACCGACAGCGTTGGATAGGTCATACGCTTAGAAAACCAGACGGCAATACAGCTAGAATGTCTGTTCACTCCAACCCACAAGGGTAGAGAAAAACAAAAAGGAAGACACTAAAAAAAATGAAAAGGAGATCTACAGAGTGAAGTCAAAAAGACGGTGAGGATATAGGGATAAGCTGCATGCAGTACCGAACGATAGGACGACTTGGGTGAGTTGGTTGAGGGCTCTTTGCTTCAGTGGGGGAGAGTAAGGGGTAGAAGAGTTAGTACGATGTCGCAAACCACCTTCTGCATTTGTCACATGTGATTTTATATGGCGATTACATGACCATTTGTTAGTCTTCTTAGCAGTGGATTGTCAAACATGTCGAAAATCAACGCAAACTAGTCTGATGCAAAAAAACTTGCAGTTTATTTCGAATTCTGGTATGCTGGAATTATGAAATGACGTTTATAAGCGGCACACCACAGTGGCCAACACAAGTAAAACAACTAAAGGAAAAACCTAGTTAACATGCGCTTAAGACAAACATTTGGTTAACACGAAAGCAATTGTGGTCCTGATAAGGATGTACGTCTATTATTTCAGTGTATCAGTCCCCTTTAACATGAATGTTTTTAAAACGAACTCTTGATTGTTCTGTCCCATGGAATTTTTGTTAACGAGATTTTACTCTATAACAAAAGAAGACAACAACCAGCAGATGTAAGACAAGCTGGTGAAAAAACAATCATACCTGGCAGATGGCGACAAATCTAGCAGCCGTGATCACCTTGGAATCGATTACGAATCCCTGAAGCAGTGTACTGACTAGATTCACGCCTACAGCAAAAGAGGTAAATTAGGAAAAGATCACTTCCAGGCCATGATGTCAAACTGTCCAACATCTTCTCTCTCGGTCTCCTTCTGCCTCTCTTCCACGCCAACTTTCCCACGGTCATGATGTACTACAATTATCTCCTTTTTATACATGACCAAAGAATTTAGATTGTCTCTTTCTAACGTGGGCAGTCAGTTCTCCTCGTTAGTCAGTTTCTTTCAAGACGTCAAGAAGAAGAAGAAGAAGAAGAAGAAGAAGGAGCAGGAAAAGGACAATATATAAAGCACTGATCTCAATGATAATATTAAGGATGAGGAGAAAGGAGACAAAATTAGTAACCAAATCTGCATCTAAGACAAACTAGGTCGATTAGTCAGAAAACTTACCCAACTAAGACATGAAATACTAACAGACATTCAAATATACTTACCATTTACATAGTGTTCTTCTTCTTCTTCTTCTTCTTCTTCTTCTTCTTCTTCTTCTTCTTCTTCTTCTTCTTCTTCTTCTTCTTCTTCTTCTTCTTCTTCTTCTTTGTCTTCTTCTTCTTCTTCTTCTTTGTCTTCTTCTTCTTTTTTCTTCTTCTTCTTCTTCTTCTTCTTCTTCTTCTTCTTCTTCTTCTTCTTCTTCTTCTTCTTCTTCTTCAACGTTCCGAGCCCTTGAGGTTCATTGCTGCAGATATCACTAGCCTCCACTCAAGTATCTTGTTGGTATAGACATAATGACAACACACACACACACACACACAAATACCTACAAATAAACAATGAGATAAAACTCGTGATTATTTCAAGCTGAAATTATAGATAATGTGAAAAGTACAAGATAACACTAGCGAGATAAACTTACCTCCACAAACAGTAAGCAGAATAGCTGCTTCTGTTTTATCCAATCCTTTCTGTACAGCTAAGGTTGGAATGTAAGTGGGAATGTACTGTAGCAGGGCGCCTAGCAACGTTGATGCCAGCAAAAGTCTCATCAACCAGTCGTTGAGCAAGTTCAAGTCGAAGAGATTTCCGAGAATCACACAAGGATGATATCTTTGATTTTTTTCAGGAGGATGTGATTTCATCTGGTTTTGAATTTTATTTATTTTTGTGTCTAGTGGGGGTGTTTGTTGCAAATTTGTGTTTTGAAGTTGCCTTAATACAAGACAGTTGCTACCATGTGTATAACTGTCTGATGGCAAAGACAGCTGTTCTGTCTGTGAATTAACATTGATATATACGGCAGAGTTGTTTGCAGTTTGTTTAGATACAGTCAAATCTTTAAACACAACATTCTCTACAGTTCTTACAAGTGGTTCATCTGGAGAATTCACTGAATCTGGCTGGCTTTCATCTTTATATTGTGAGTCTGAAGTTTTGATTCCTTGTTGATTCAACTGTTTGCCATTTAATCCCTTCAAGCCACAAGTACATAGCCTTTCATTCAAATCATCATCATTAGTTTCAAACCCAACCTCGGCGTTTCTTGATTCTAACAGGGAGTACCTTTCCTTGTCGTCTATATTTATTTGAAAATTGCATTGACCTAAAGAAGTTTGTCCGTTTTTCTGTATGTACCGACTAGGAGGTCGTAGCAACATGCATACAGCTACAGCCTGCATCTCAACTCCTGATATTATCAGCAGAGTCCCGAGAAATCCCAGATGGTCCAGTAGTTCCCTGACGAAGAGCGGGGTGACCAACAGAGACACGCTGATGCCTGCGTTGGTGATAGATGTGGCCACTGACCGACAGCGCTTGAAGTAGTGACCAAGAAGTCCAAGTGATGGGATCCACAGTGAGCCGATGCTAAAACCTAGGAAATAAAAGGCAATAACAGATTAAGTCCGCAACAGAAGTTCTGCACACGCAATGAAAGTTATAGTCCGTAACAGAAGTCTTGCACAACTTTAAAAATATGTTACTCAGTGACCGTTCGATGTAAGCTGGTGAAATCTGGAATTTAATCTTTTAATAATCATGTCCTTGTAAGCATTTATCATTAATATAAACGAACCTCCAGTTTTCCTTTTGCCGTGTCTGCGGAATATAACCAGACAAAAAGGGTGCTTTCCAAAAATCTCCCCCCTCCCTCCTCCCCCCCCCCCCCCACATGATGACGTCACGGGACAGTCCGATATTTTCGAGGGTGGTAAGAGCAGGTTTCCCGGCTTTCTGATGCTTTTAAATGCCCCAAAATATCTAGAACCCCAACTCTCCTACATTCCCGGCTGCATGCAGCCTAGGTCCCACGATTGTATGCAGTCTATCTACCACCCCCTAAAATATTCGACTGTTTGTTTGGGGAGAGATATTTGGAAAGAACTATACACATACAAAAAAAAAAAGAAACATACATTGATTCAAAGCAAACATTCAGCGTGATTACAGTAACTTGAGTAAATTAAGTACATGTGTCAATTACAGTATGTTTATTGGTTATGAGTATTTGGGCACTTGCTTGGTAGAGGAAAACAGCTGTTCGTGGTGTGAAGAGGAAATGTTTTTTTTTTAGGTTTAGACGACGGATCAACACCAGGGCACAACGCCTAACCCATAAGTGCTACATTTTACTTCTGACACAAGCCTAATTCTGAAGGGTCTCAGCGCAGTGCACAAACTCCGTAGCACCGTCGAAGATCATGAAAATACTTTGGGTAGGTTTTTAACTTCCAACTTTGCCCGGTCAGCGCCGTTTGGCTACTTTTTTTCGATTTTCAACTGCCAAGTAATTTTTTTTTTACGTGCGGAACAATACACACGGGCGTCCGATCTTACCACACAGAGACCGGGGGAAATTACTAGAATTCCACGGGAAAAGATCCTAGCCTCCACAGGGACCTGAACCCGGGAGCTCCAGCCCTCGAGGCGAACGCCATGCCTCGAGACTACGCGATCCCTGTGAACAGGAAAGCTGGAGGAGAACAGACAGACTTCGTCGCCGGTAGGGTCAGTATTTGGCCATTCTTTGATCGCATCAACACTGCAGGAGTCTCTTTCAGGGCTCTTAGTGGCGCAATGCTTAGCCATTTTGTATGGCGCACATAACCTGGTCACAATTATAACCTACAGCTCCCACCTCGAAGATAATGGTTGGACGTGAAGATTTTTTGTAAATGTTTTTTTTTTCAGCAAAGCACCTACCTACCTAGTAACCCCAACCTCCCCTCTCTCAGCGCCCCCCCCCCCCAACCAGTTTGAATTGGGAGCCGAAGGTGGACAGCGAATAGCGTGCATATTATTCTGAATAGACACGGTAACCTAAGTGTATTCTTTAAACCAGCTTTTAGTGGGATTCTGCTTCGCGTTTAACGACTGAACGCTGCAGCTGAAAATTCTGGCTGTTCGGCTACTTCTGGACTTAAGCCGTCTTCCAGAACTTGAGGTTTCACCTGTGTATCCGCTTCACGGGCATGGTTTATTTGTAAGCAGACTGTTGGTCTCTTACCTCTGAGGCAGGTGCACTCCGACTTCGGAGGAAAGAATACGATTCGAACATGCGATCATCTTGTGGTCAAGCAAGTTTTCTAGCCTTACAAGCTTCAAGGTTACCTTTGAACAAATGAAATATCAGATAGAATGTGAAGTTTGGGCTGAATGCGATGATAATCGTTGACACACTGTTGGCAATTGCTGCAGTCACTATCACAACTCGAACACCACACTTTGGCACGATGATGTTCGTGGAAATAACGGCTGAAAAGAAACAATAATTGTGGCGGGTAACTTCGCTTTACACTAGCGAATGCACTATGTGCACTTTACAGAGGGAACTACAAACAGTGAAACATCATACGGTCTTATAGTAACCCCAGCCTTGCTGGTTAAATGAGAGGATTCTGGGTTTGCCCACATCTATTCCCTACTGTTATTAAATTGTATATTTAAATGTATTTAAATTACACTAGCTTTTGTTCACTGACACACTTACAGTTAAAATGAAACTTCAGAAAAACTGTAAGAACATTAAAACTACATTTATTTTGAAAATTCAAATGATAACTAAATAAAATGGCTGTGGATATAAAAATCCTGTTATTCAAGGTAGGTTAGTTAAATCTTAGCTGTAGCTTAGGTTTTCTTCTGTATGTCAGCTTCTGACTAAGCTTTCNAAAAGCACGAAACTCAAAGATAAATTTAAGGGTGAGGAGAAAGGAGGGCCCAAAAAAAGTAACCAAAAACGCCCTTTAAAAACAAACCAGGCGATTTGGCCGGGAAAAATACCTAACAAGGACCGAAAATACTAAAAAACATTTAAAAAAACTTACCATTTACAAGTCTTTTCTTCCCTTTTCTTTTTCTTTTTCCTTTTTTCTTCTTCCCTTTTTCTTTTTTTCCTTTTTCTTTTCTTCTTCTTTTTTCTTCTTTTTTCCTTTTTCTTTGTCTTCTTCTTGTTTTTTCTTTCTTTGTTTTTTCTTTTCCTTTGTTTTTTCTTCTTCTTTTTTTGTTTCTTCTTCTCTTTTTTCTTCTTCTTCTTTTTCTTCTTCTTTTTCTTCTTTTCTTCTTCTTTTCTTCTTCTTTGTCTTCTTCTTCTTCTTCTTCTTTTCCCCTTCTTCTTTGTCTTCTTCTTTTTCTTTTTCTTCTTCCCTTTTCTTCTTCTTCTTCTTCCCCCTTTTTTCTTCCCTTTTTTTTCTTCTCCTTTTTCTTTTCTTCTTTTTCTTCTTTTTTCCCTTTTTCCTTTTTCTTCTTCCTTTTTCTTCTTCCCTTTTTCTTTCTTATTCCTTTTCTTCTTCTTTTTGTCTTCTTCTTCTTCTTCTTCTTTTCTTCTTTTTCTTCTTCTTCTTTTTTTTTTCTCTTCTTCTTCTTCTTCTTTTTCTTCTTTTTTCTTCTTCTTCTCCTTCTTTTCTTCTTCTTTTCTTCTTTTTCTTTCTTTTCTTCTTCTTTCCCCCCCGCCCCAGCCCTTTAGGTTCATTGGGTGCAGATATCAATAGCCTTCACTCAACTATCTTTTTGGCATAGAAATTTAAAAACAACACACACACACGCACAGCACACCCACACCCCCCCCCACCCCCACCCACCCCCCCCCCTCCCTCCCCCCCAACCCCCCCCACCCCCCCCCCCACCCCCCCCCCCACCCCCCACCCCACCACCCCCCCACCCCCCCACCCACCCCACCCCAACACACCCAACACACACAAACCCCCAACACACACAAAAACACACAAACACACCCCACAACACCACCCACCACACCAACCCCCACCAAAAACACACACACACAAAACACCCCCCAAAAACACAAAACCAAACACACACACACACACCCCAAAAACACACACACACACACCACAAACCCCACACACACCCCACCACCCACACCCACCACACACACACACACACACACCACCAACACACCCCCACAAAACCACACCACAAAACCCCAACACACACACAAACACACCACACAAACACCACACACCACACACACAACACAACAAACACACACAAACACACAACACCCCAAAAACAAATAACCACAGATAAACAATGAGAAAAAAAATGTGATTTTTTCAAACTGAAATTTTAGAAAATGTGAAAAGTCCCAAAAGAAAACTAAACGAGAAAACTTACCCCACAAAAAAATAACAGCAGAATGGGGTTTTGTTTATCCCCAATCCTTTCGGTACAGCTTAAGGGTTGGAATGTAAGTGGGAATGTACTGTAGCAGGGCACCATAGCAAACTGTTGATGCCATGCAACAGTCTCATCAACAAGTCCACTGAGCATTTTTTCAAGTCGAAGAGATTTCCGAGAATCACACACGGATGATATCTTTGTTGATTTTCAGGAGGATGTTGGATTTCATTTTGCTTTGAAGTTTATTTGATTTTTTGCGTCCTAGTGGGGGTGTTCGTTGCAAATTTGTCGTCTTTGAAGTTGCCTTAATACAAGACAATTGCTACCATGGGTATAAAATGTCTGATGGCAAAGACAGCTTTCTCGCCATGTGAATTAACATTGATACTATACGGTAGAGTTTGTTGCAGTTTGTTTAGATACAGTCAAATCTTTAAACGAAACACTACATCTCTATCTGTTCTCTACAAGTGGTTCATCTGGAGAATTCACTGAATCTGGCTTGGGGCTTCATATCTTTATATTGTGAGTCTTAAGAGTCTTTTCTTTTTTGTTGGGGGGATTTTTTCCTGTAGATTCACCTGTTGCATTTTAACTCCTTCAAGCCACAAGGTACACAGCCTTTCATTCAAATCAAAATCATTAGCTTCAAACCCAACCTCGGCGTTTCTTGAATCTAACAGGGAGTACCTTTCCTTGTCGTCTCTATTTATTTGAAAATTGCATTGACCTGAAGGAGTTTGTTCCGTTTTTTCTGTGTGTACGACTAGGAGGTGTCGTAGCAACATGCATACAGCTACAGCCTGCATCTCAACTCCTGATATTTATCAGCAGATTCCCGAGAAATCCCAGATGGTCCAGTAGTTCTCTGACGAAGAGCGGAGTGACCAACAGAGACACGCTGATGCCTGCGCGTTGGTGATAGATGTGGCCACTGACCGACAGCGCTTGAAGTAGTGGACCAAGAAGTCCAAGTGATGGGATCCACAGTGAGCCGATGCTTAAAACCTAGGAAATAAAAGGCACATAACAGATTTAGTCCGCAAAAGAAGTTCTGCACAACGCAATGAAAGTTATAGTCCGTAACAGAAAGTCTTGCACAACTTTAAAAATATTGTTACTCAGGGACCGTTCGATGTAAGCTGGTGAAATTTGGAATTTAATCTTTTTAATAATCATGTCCTTGTAAGCATTTATCATTAATATAAACAAACCTCCAGTTTTCCTTTTGCCGTGTCTGCGGAATATAACCAGACAAAAAGGGTGCCTTCCAAAAATCCCCTTCCCCCTCCCCCCCCCCCACATGATGACGTTCACGGGACAGTCCGATATTTTCGAGGGTGGTAAGAGCAGGTTTCCCGGCTTTCTGATGCTTTTAAATGCCCCAAAATATCTAGAACCCCAACTCTCCTACATTCCCGGCTGCATGCAGTCTAGGTCCCACGATTGCATGCAGTCTATCTACCACCCCCTAAAATATTCAACTGTTTGTTTGGGGGGAGATATTTGGAAAGAACCACACACATACAAAAAAAAAAAAAAAGAAGCATACATTGATTCAAAGCAAACATTCAGCGTGATTACAGTAACTTGAGTAAATTAAGTACATGTGTCAATTACAGTATGTTTATTGGTTATGAGTATTTGGGCACTTCCTTGGTAGAGGAAAACAGCTGTTCGTGGTGTGAATAGGAAATGGTTTTTTTTTTTAAGGTTTAGACGACGGATCAACACCAGGGCACAACGCGTAACCCCTAAGTGCTACATTCTACTTCTGACACAGGCCTAATTCTGAAGGGTCTCAGCGCAGTGCACAAACTCCGTAGCACCGTCGAAGATCATGAAAATACTTTGGGTAGGTTTTAACTCCAAACTTTGCCCGGTCAGTCGCCGTTTGGCTACTTTTTTTTTCTTTTTCAACTGCCAAGTAATTTTTTTTTGTTTTACGTGCGGAAACAATACACACGGGCGTCCGATCTTACCACACAGAGACCGGCGGGGAAATTACTAGAATTCCACGGGAAAAAAGATCCACTAGCCGCCACAGGGACTGAACCCGGGAGCTCCAGCCCTCGAGGCGAACGCCATGCCTCGAGACTACGCGATCCCTGTGAACAGGAAAGCTGGAGAGAGACAGACAGACTTCGTCGCCGGTAGGGTCAGTATTTGGCCATTCTTTGATCGCATCAACACTGCAGGAGTCTCTTTTTCAGGGGCTCTTAGTGGCGCAATGCTTAGCCATTTGTATGGCGCACATAACCTGTCACAATTATAACCTACAGCTCCCACTCGAAGATAATGGTTGGACGTGAAGATTTTTGTAATGTTTTTTTTTCACAGAGACAACCTACCTACCTAGTAACCCCCAACCTCCCCTCTCTCAGCGCCCCCCCCCCCCCACCAGTTTGAAATTGGGAGCCGAAGGTGGACAGCGAATAGCGTGCATATTATTCTGAATAGACACGGTAACCCTAAGTGTATTCTTTAAACCAGCTTTTAGTGGGATTCTGCTTCGCGTTTAACGACTGAACGCTGCAGCTGAAAATTCTGGCTGTTCGGCTACTTCTGGACTTAAGCCGTCTTCCAGAACTTGAGGTTTCACCTGTGTATCCGCTTCACGGGCATGGTTTAGTTTTGTAAGCAGACTGTTTGTCTCTTACCTCTGAGGCAGGTGCACTCCGACTTCGGAGGAAAGAATACGATTCGAACATGCGATCATCTTGTGGTCAAGCAAGTTTTCTAGCCTTACAAGCTTCAAGGTTACCTTTGAACAAATGAAATATCAGATAGAATGTGAAGTTTGGGCTGAATGCGATGATAATCGTTGACACACTGTTGGCAATTGCTGCAGTCACTATCACAACTCGAACACCACACTTTGGCACGATGATGTTCGTGGAAATAACGGCTGAAAAGAAACAATAATGCGACACAAAAATCAGAAAGCAATGCCCTGTTAATATATTTATTTCTCACAAATTTTTTTTCGCAAAATTATGTAAATCTACTTGACTTATAATGGACACAGGAAGGGGAAAGAAAACGGGGAAGAGCAAGAGAGACCTTGCGTAGAACCATCATCAGGGAAGGCTCAACCATGGGCATAATAAACATCCAAGACCTACAACAGGTGTAAACGAACCGCCAGACATGGAGAGCTGTGACCTCTGCACTAAGCATCGTCCTAGGCTCAAGAGGAAAGACTAAGACTAATAATATAACTTGTTACGTCCTTGCCACATCATAACTGCCTGTAAAATAACCGTAGATTGTCTATACAATCTCAGTAGACTTATAACAGTAGGAAGAAGAACTATACGGCGGGACCATGGACATCAGGAGTCTACCGATCATCAGTAGGTAGGTCCCTCTATCGACAATCGGACTCGGACTTCAGTTGCTGCTCTTTGTTTGACAGTCGGACAAGACGAAATGGTAGTTTTGCAACAGGTACTACGGTTAGTTAGTTGCGTATCCTTTTTATAGGACGTTGCAGAACCAACCCTAGCAGCCGCTGGCTGCTGTGTGGTTTCACTAGGCAAATTTACGTCCAGTAGTTTGTCATTATTTTCAGGGCGGTCGGCCCCTTGATACCACTGTCGAAACCAACACAACGCGCATGTCCCGCAGCTGTGATCCAACCCGGCACCCATTGCGTTCGCATTGACTTAGCCACAGAGCCGACTTACTAAGGTTACGGCCTTATACGCCTACCTTCACTACCAGAGTGACAAGGAGACGGTTGGTGCATTGGTCCGATTTCCACGCCTTAAGGCGTATTGGGAATATAGGGCTAGACCTATATTTTTATAGACCAAACGGCACTCGGTGGGTGATGTGGTCAGCATCACGCCGCCCGTCTTAACTTCCCAAAACTGCCCCTGGTACTCACTCAAGGCTGGCTCCACCTGGGAGTCAATGTCATTTTTGAAAAAAAGTATGGCTCTGTCAGGACGGCTCTCAGGGATCACATTGGCAATACAACAGAACAAAATATCTATACATCTATACATCTATACATCGTTGGACTAGTTTAGTAAAAAATAGGGGCGACTGCAGCACAGCTAAATTAATTTCAGATTAATTAAGCAGGAGATGAGTAGCTGCCTGGGGGATAATGAAAACCGTTGGGGGTCCAAAGACGGGTTTTTAATCAGGTGGCACCTGGTACTTTTAACATATCAACTCTTTGTTTGTTGGTAATGTTGGGGTGACGGGTTTGATCCTAGCTGCAGGCCTTGCGTCTTTGAATGTGGTATTGAGAAGCCGACTATCCAGAAAGCAATGGCAAACTACTGGACGTAAACTTGCCTAAAGAAACTATAACAGACAAGAAAGCTTGGGTTGGCTCTGCAACGTCTTATAAAGGATACGCAAACTACACTTTGTTTGCAGCTGATGAAGGAGATAGATCCCGTGTGGGAATGATCTTTGGCTTGATACTATGGATATCGCAACCCTTTGGTCTTGATTCCGTGATAGATACCGTAAATATGGGAAATATGTGGCTACCCCCGGGCGTAACCTCGCACCACAAGGAGTCTTTCACACGGTCACCCCACAGCTGGTTTAACCAACTGAGCAGGTATATTGAGCTACCCCAAACGAAGGAGGTAAACCACTATCAAATGTAGGTTAACTAGTTGCGTATCCTTTACAGGACGTTGCAGAACCAACCCCAGCATTTATGGCTGTTGTGGTTCTTCTATGCAATTTTTACGTTCAGGAATTTGCCATTGCCCTGAACGGTCAGCTCTCGGTACCGCGGTCGAAACCAGCGCAAGACAAAACGTTCGAAGCAGGGATCGAACCCGGCAGCCTGGCATTACGAAGCGCGTTCGCAACGCTTAAGCCACAGACGCCGACAAATGTAATAGATAACCAACCCAGCTATGCAACTAGACTTCTTCTTCTTTTGCTTCTTTTTCTTTCGTTCGCTTGAAAAAGCATATCTATATCTACAATGTTGCCTCCGGTATAAACATCACTGTCTGTTGTAATTCAGTCGGCGACCCATACAGTTTGGGATCCTTGCACTTGCTCCTGAACTGACAAATGGTTGATTCACAGCATGTGGGTAAACAATGGACTCGTCTCTGCAACAGGGGTGTCCGCTTCTCGGGGATTAAGTACCCCCCCCCCCCTCCCCAAACTCTACCAAAAAGTGTGTGGGCTGAGCTGTCATGCCCCCCCCCCCCCCCCCCCCCCACCTTACTCCTAACATGTATATAAATTCTATTTTCAACTCTTTGCTTACGATGCGACACGAGACAATCCAAGAGAAGAGAAAAGAAGATAAAGAAGATTACGCATATCATATTATCGGAAATATATTTTGTCAATGATTTACCACTGACGTTAATTGTCTTTTTCAGGACGGTGCACAACCAATCAGAGCATTTATTTTTAGCGGCTGCCTTTTTTTCTGGGAAAAATTAAATTCAGTAGTTTGCTATTTAGACAACACGGTCGGCTCTCTATACCACTGTCAAAACAAACGTAAAGCGGTCTGCTGACAACTCGCCCGCAGCTGGGATTGAACCCAGTACCCAGGAATTACGAAACGCGTTCGCACCGCCGAAGCCACAGTCGCCGAAGTTTACCAGTGCTGAACCCGTTTACATGTCCTCAGGTGTATTGGACATACAGAACTAGACCTTTATTTTATAAACCAATCGGCAGTCGGGCAGAATAGTAATATAGTTTGTCTTAATGGTCTCCCACTTGAAGACGTGGAGTCGTACACCTGTTTGAGCAGTAATGTAGACAAAGATGGGGGAACTGATAGAGGTATTAAAATTCGAAATAAAAAACCAAAAGGCTAGAGAGGCTTTCTTAACATCACTGAATTTCAAGAGGTCTAAAGAAATGAAATGTAATACTAAGCTCACAATTTTTATTCTAATGTCAATTCAGTACTGCAGGATGGAGCGAAAACATGGAGAACAACTAAGGTAATTACTAATAAACCACAAACATTCATTAACTGGTGTCTGAGCAGAACAGAGGCATTTATTTGGTATGAAAAAACCACTAATGTAGAATTTTAGGAGAGATTTAAGAAAGTTCCAGTGGATCAAGAGGTGAAGAAAACGTTGGCGTTAGATAGGACACACTTTGAGAAAAACCTTAAATATAACTGAAATGTCTTTGCGATGGAACCCACAGAAGCATAGAAATAAAGGAAGACCAAAAATCACAAGGAGAGTGGAGCTACAGAGTAAAGTTAAAAAGATGAGAGAACATAGGGAGAGCTGCACGCGATAGTGAAAGATTGAACGACTTAACTATAGTAGGCTGACGGCGTTTACTCCACTGGGAGTTATAAAGGCAGAAGAAAGAAGAAGAGAAGAATCGACACTCGGTGAATGATGTTGTCAGCATCACGTCTGTCACCTTTACTTCCCAGGACTGTACTTGGAACCCACTCAAGACTGAGTCAACATGGGAGCCAAGGTCCGGCTCCGTCAGGACTCCAACCCACAACCTTCCAATCCTCAGGGATTTTACCAGTAATCATATTGCTATTATTAAGCACTTAAATAACGCTCAGGCTCCCAGTACCACCCAGACTCCCTCTTATTCAGAATCTTTGTCTGTTATTTTCGCAGACCATGCCGTGCAACAACTTACATCCGACGCTGAATGTGACGGCGTGTATTGTGAAAACAACAGTTGCTGTGGAGACGGGGACATCAAACTTGTCCACAACATCAACAAACATGACTGCCAGCACCTGGTCATACAGTGACATGGTGTACGTGATCACGAAGCATCCTGGGAAGCAAACAGAAGTTAAAATTTAGCCACATGACGTTTGCAACTATGAAGGTAAAGGTGACAGGATCAACTTCATTTATAAAAGTGTTAAGAGATTAGCTGGTAAAATTTTAAACCGCAGAGCGCGTCAGAAATTGAGAATCATCGAGTTTAATTCCAGCCCTGTATTGTGGAGAAAAGTGCATGTGTGACTTACCTCGCTTACATTAGGGACATACCCCTAACTGGCAAGGGTGGGGGAATAGTTTCTTTTTATAATAATCATGTAGCAGGTCCTTTGCAGAACGTCGCTCTCATCACAGTCTGCCTGAAAGAAACTCGGTCTCTACCCAGTTCTCCCGCCTTGTGTTCTTTCACATTCAAGGAGTCACTTATATCATGTGGTCATCTTCGTGTCGGTCGGCCCCTGCCCCTCCTTCCTCCATTAGTATCGATAATACTCAAAATAAATTCCCAAGATAAAATGGAACGTAGGACTATTTTGCAATCATTGTGTTACGTGTAACTACAGAACATGATGATAATTATGATGGTAATTACGATGATGATGATAGTAACTGAACTGGAAACTAATCCATCACTTACCTGCACAAACTACCCAAGCCCATCCTCTGTCTACGGGAATGTTATTCCTGATGACGTCATGACTACCACCGAAGTCTGCGAACGTCTCTTCTGGTTTGGACGTCTCCTCTTTGGTTTCATCATGCCCACCGTAGGACGTGCACGAAACTGATACGGCTTCACCAGACAAGCAGCTCTGTGTTTTTATTTCTGATGCCATCATCTACCATGCCCTGAAATGTGGAAATAGGGATTGTTTTTCTAATTTTTGTGTTGACAATTGAAACTGTGTTTCCCCTCGCCTATCCAGGATTGTGGTAGTCGCCGTGTGTAGCGGCTAGACTCTCGCCTACGGATCAACAGGTGATGGGTTCAAGTCCTGGCGGAACCAGGTTTTTCTACACAAATGACCTTGGTTGCCAGGTCTGCCCAGACTTGAGTGGGCACCAGGTGCAGTCATGGGAAGTAAAGGAACCCAGAGTGACATTGACCACATCACCCACCAAGAAGCGACTATCTATAAAATATAGGTCTAGCCCTATATACCCAATACGCCTGAAGACGTGAAAAAAGGTCCTTTACTTTGCTTTACTTATCCTGTGGATGAGGATACATCTGGAGCAAAACGTGTTAACTCCAGAAACTTCTGGTGTCTGCCTATTTGGTCTGCTGTCCAAACTGAGCGTCTTCATAATCAGGCTAGTATAGTAAAACTGCCAGTGTCTGTGGCTTAGGCGTTGCGAACGAGCTTCGTAATGCCGGTGTGCTGGGTTCCATCCCAGCTACGGACGTTGCGCTTTGCGGTGGTTTCGACAGTGGTATCGAGAAGCTGACCGTCCAGAAAGCAATGGCTAGAAAAACCACAACAGCCCAAAAAAAAAAAAAAAACGCTGGGTTTGGTTCTGCAACGTCCTCTAAAGCATACGCAAATAACTATAGTAAAACTAGCAGCGTCTGTGGCTTAGGTGTTGCGAGTCCGACTCGTAATTCCAACGTACCGCGATCGAAACCCACTGCTGACTGCGTTGCTTTTTATCGTGGTATGGGGCGTCGCAGGTCCATCCAGCCCTAAATTGGGTGCCAGGATGGCTGTCCTGGGGAAGTAGAGACGGCCGGTGTTATGCTGACCACATTACCCATCTAGTGCCGATGGTCTGAAAAAATATGGGCGCTCTTCCCATATGCCCGATGCGCCTGAAGGGATCTTTACTGGGTTCTTTATTAATATCTTACCCCCAGATGACGTCACAGGACAGACCAACATTTTAGAGGGTGGTAAGACTGGGTTTCTCGGCTTTCTGATTTTTTGTTTACGACCCAAATACATCTAGAACTGGCCCTAACCCTAACCCACCTACGTCCCAAGAAAGAGTGCATGCATCCTAGGTCCCACGACTGCATACAGCCTATCTACCACCCCCCGCAGTATTAGACTGTCCCATGACCTGTAGATTTCCCCTGTTTGGGGTAGGATATTATTAAAGCACCTAAACTGTAGGGGGCATGCCGGATGGGACATAACGTTCGATCGATCCAGGGGCTGTGACAGCGCAACTGCTAAAACGTTTGCTTTCCGGCCTTACGGTCTTGTATTTGAATCTGCATCGAAGTCGAATTTGCAAATAACCCGGGAATAACATTAGTTTCGCATCCTTCTCACCCGTTGCAAAACAAGCGTCTGATTTATGTTTCTTTATTTTGCAGTTTTTCAAGGCACAGTTTTCTCTGAGTAGTTTGCCATTGCTTACTAAACGGTCGGCTCTCCATACCAATGTCAAAACCATCGCATGAGAGGCTGCTGCCAAATCTTCCGCAGGTGGGAATGAGCCCGAACTCCTGTGTATCTTGCAGGCTTAAGAGGTGAGGATTAATGAATCCAGCTCGCGTTATGCAATTCACGCCAATGCATACACACACACAGACCGTGTGCATATGTTTCAGGCACACACACAGGACAAGGAGCACTTCCCTCAACGTGTTTCCCCGGGACAACCTGCGGAACCTTTATCATCGGCGACCGCATCGCTCATCGGCTCGCCGATAGACGATTTCGACACCGGTCGGGACAGTCAGTATTTGTGTCTGTCTCCTATGATCGTCGGCTCTGTGGCTAAGTCGATTCGAACGCTTCGGAATGCCGGGATGCCGGTTAGATCCCAGCTGCGGGCTATGTGCCTTGCCTTGGTTTCGACAGTGGTATCAAGAAAGCCAACCGTCCAGAGAGCAATGACAAACTACTGGACGTAACTTTGCCTAGAAAAACTACACAACAGCCAGGGGCTGTAAAGTCCTGTAAAGAATACGCAACTTACCTCCTATGATGGCATTACCACCGCAGGAGTCTTTTTCCGGGCTCTTGGTCTTGTTTGCATTAGCGTATCAAACAATGTGATCAGCATCATATGCGAGAATTCCCCATTGGCGTGAAACTGTCCTGTACCGTTTTTAGATCCCACATGGACGTTGTGGGAGGGGGGAGGGGATTAAAGACCCGTTACCCCTTACATGCATGTCGTAAAAGGCGACTATTTTTGGGTGTGCTGAAATCGGATGTGTTTGGCTAAACGGCGCAGATATCACAGCCTAACTGTAAGCCACAATAAATATGTCAACAGCCCTCTTAAGGACGAAGCCAGAAAATCAACTGCTTTCACAAACTAGTAACTGCTTCAGTTATGACATAACTCACACCTAACATAAATCTCTTTACTAAAACACACAAGCACCACTCAACTTGACCTAGCACGCAGGCAACACGCGAGAATAACAACCTAGTCGACACATGCATGGGAAGTGAACATCTTAACTAGCTTGTGCTTTTCCAACTCACCGTTCTGTGCCAGTCCAGAGACGAGACGCTGAACGAAACAATTAGGTTTTCCACAAAAAATGTAATCAACATTTTTATACAGTGAAATATCACAGATTTAACTCAGCCATCTGCGACTACGTAAATAAAAACACACTGACCCAGATTTGGCTCCGCCGCTGACGGCTCTGGGAAACTATAACCGCTGTCAGATTACAGATAAACATGTGTGTGTGCTTGGCTCGGATTTTGGTCCACTTTTGTCTTGCTCTTTGTATTGATTTCCTCCAAGTTTAAGATGTTTTAGGTATATTGGGTCCTGTTCGCGTTTCCCGGTTCATCTACACTCTGGCAGACATTGAATTTATGCTTCCTCAGTCTGTTCTACGACAGAGTGTCATGCTGTCTTGCCTGCTATTACATCAGCGCCGATGTCGCGGTTCTATACCGCAGGACGACACAGCTTTAAACGATCCGGGAACATCTAGAACTGGCCCTAATCCAAAATCCCCTACCCACAGCTTGATTCTAGGTCCAACGAAGGACTCTTTTAAAGAAAACAGCACAACGTGACACCCCTTTGACCTAGACTAGACTGAGACAGATTGTAGATGGGCCGGGGAACCAGACTTGGACCGTATATTGTTAAAACTATATACAAATAGACGCCAAAAGAAGCAGATCGCAGAAAACAGGATGGGATGGGAGAGGTGTCGGCGCTCAGAAACCTTAAGCTTTGTTTAACCGCATAATAATAAAAATTAAAAAGCTTAACTTTCTTCCTCCTCCGTGTCGGTTATGATTATTATAATTATTATTATGTGCTTTTCGTCGAAATCGGAGTGCATCTGCCTGAGAGGCAAGGAACCAATAGTCTGCACACAAATGTGTTAGATCTGTCAAACAGATTGTAGCACAGCTCTGTCGCTTGCTTACGTTGTTGTCACACCCAGGTTCGTCTTTAGTTTGCGAAAGGAAGAGTCGATTGGAAGATTATAGACGAGGAGAAAGATTGAGGTGTCGATAGTGGTGATGATGATGTTTTGCTAGTTTTATGCTTCTCACTTGACTCTGATGCTTGTATAATAAAATTTCTGGAAACAACTCTTCATTTTTGTGCTGTCTTTATTGTGATACTTCAGTAATGTCGTAAACAACATCAATGATATTCTGAATGTCGCTGTGTGTTCCATATGACTGGTAGTCTGGTAGTCTTAGTTTCAGCTTCATAGCAAACGGGTCACCCCATCTTTGCTCCCCTCCTATGCATGACTACATTTTCTTGAAGTCGAGTTGTGTTCTTCATCTCTAGTTACTTTGTTAATTGGTTCTAGTTTTTGCAACTGCCACCTAGTTTCTAGTGCTGTCTGGTACTAACGGCTTGACCGTCGACTCTAACATCTCATTAGAGTTTCTACCTAATGTGTCCCTGTTGACCATGGATCCATGTATCTTGTGTGTCGTCTCTGTAGCTCGTTATTTCGTTTCATATCTGCTCTCTGGTAACTGTCTTCGAGGCTCAATATGACTGGTTTCTCTGCTTCTAAGTCTTGATGACCGAAGACTCTTTGGGGGTCCATATTACTAGTCCCTCCTCTTCTAAGTCTGGTTGACCGAAGGCTTACCCTAGTGGTTTCTCACTTATTATTTATACGTAGATGCTGGGATGCTAGGTATTTCTTTTCTTCTGTTCTAAAAGTTTCTAGTACGTCTTAACATGTTTACTATGTGCGTTCTCACGTGGGATTTTCTAATTATATATCAATTGCATCAGATTTCATCATCTTATTCTGCGCCTAAATATAGCAATTAAATTGACGGCAGACGTCAGAGAGACTTCCAGAAAGCCAATACTACTACGTTCCTCTTTGAAAGGGCACGTCAGCAAATACTATTCATTTGCAAAATATTTATCTGTTAATAACAAGCTATGGTTCTAGAGAAAGGGAATGTCAAAGTTACCAAAACGTGTTGATCCCGGTACATCTTAGCTTTGCGTAATATCCTACCTCCTAACAAACAAGTGATGACGTCTCCCTGTTACATGATGCACACTCAACACGCATCATTCAGGTTCTGGAACAGGACTTGCAGACCAGAAGTGGACGAACAACCAGACCTTCTGACCAGAGTTTACAGCTGGTGAACGCAAAGAAGAAGAAGATTATGTGCCGAAAGGCAAATAAATATATTGGAAATAATATCAAATGCATTAGCAAAAGCTTAAGAAAAAGATAACCTCTTAGGAAGGGGAAGGGTGGTTGCATAGGGCTGTTCGAAGCTTTGTTTAATTGCGCAAATCAGTAACTAATCATCGGGATGTGAAAAGGGAAGGTAGGGGCAGGGGAGGGGGTGCTCAAGGTATCTGAGCTCTGATATTCGGAAATAGTTCATGGACAATTCGACTTTCGGTGGGATATTTTGGGGAACCTGCATAGCTGAGGTTTTTAGAAAGAATAACGACAAGGCTGCACAGCGCAATGAATGTTCAAGTTAAATAACTAAATAAATGAATACGTCATCAACAAAACATTATTAGTTAGAATGTTTGCAATAACAGTAGGGAAAACTTATTCATCGTTATCATCATCATCATCATCATCATCATCATCATCATCATCATCATCATCATCATTATCACCATCACCATCATCATCATCATCATAACCATCATCATCATCATCATCATCATCATAACCATCATCATCATCATCATCATCATCATCATGTGTCCTGCCTATAAGGGGTGCTTGTTATGTTTCGCCATCCTACAACGATCGCCACAATTACCGATCAGTCAGTGTTTTTGACTCTCTCTCTCTCTCTCTCTCTCTCTCTCTCTCTCTCTCTCTCTCTCTCTCTCTCTCTCTCTCTCTCTCTCTCTCTCTCTCTCTCTCTCTCTCCATCCATGTGGGAGACGTCCAGGTCCTTGATTGCGCCCCCCAGCCCCCTCCACACCCCCATTAATTTTTTAAGAGGTCTTAAGTGCTTCCTATAACTATGTATAGTCATTATAGGTTCTATCCCAATAATCCACCCGCAATGACGTTACGGGACAGTCCAATATTTTCAAGGGTGGTAACTATACGCTTCATCTACCACCCCCTGAAATATTAGAGTGTCCTGTCATCCGTGGATTTCCGGTGTTTGGAGTGAATTACTGGGGTAGAACCGTATTTGTTTATACAATTCATATCATTTCAATCCTAGTATTTTACTTGTTTGCCATTCAACACAATATTATTAGTAATATTAGGCTTACTAATATTACTATTATTGTTGTTGTTATTGTTATTAATAATAATGTCCTGAATTTCAAATAAATATGATAATATAATTCACATTAATATGAAAGCATAAGCAAATATTTTTAAAGTAAATTTCTATCCATGGTTAAATGAGATCTTTTAAGTAGCCTGAGTTCCAAGGTTTCGGTGCCTGTGCCTTTGCAGTAATTTATTTTACGACTCTTCTTTCCTCATTTGAACTGCACAGTCGCTGCTGGGATCCTGTTGTCATGTGAGAACGCTAATCTAATGCGGATGTCATAATAATGCGAGATTTATATATATATATATATATATACATACATACAAAATTCTCTCTCTCTTAATTATTTATTTGTACGTATATATATTTAAACGGTTGGACTAAGTCAACACTCTTCAAGTCAAAATCGAGGCCCAGGTCGTTACCACCAAGTCCCAAGTCATTACCACCAAGTCCCAAGTTATTACCACCAAGTCCCAAGTCATTACCACCAAGTCCCAAGTCATTACCACCAAGTCCCAAGTCATTACCACCAAGTCCCAAGTCATTACCACCAAGTCCCAAGTCATTACCACCAAGTAACAAGTCATTACCACCATGTCCCAAGTCATTAACACCAAGTCCCGAGTCATTACCACCTAGTCCCGAGTCATTACAACCAAGTCCCTCTACAACCAAGTCCCAAGTCCACCAAGTCCCAAGTCATTACCACCAAGTCCCGAGTCATTACCACCAAGTCCCGAGTCATTACCACCAAGTCCCAAGTCATTACCACCAAGTCCCAAGTCATTACAACCAAGTCCCAAGTCATTACCACCAAGTCCCAAGTCATTACCACCAAGTCCCAAGTCATTACCACCAAGTCCCAAGTCATTACCACCAAGTCCCAAGTCATTACCACCAAGTCCCAAGTCATTACCACCAAGTCCCAAGTCATTACCACCAAGTCCCAAGTCATTACCACCAAGTCCCAAATCATTACCACCAAGTCCCAAGTCATTACCACCAAGTCCCAAGTCATTACCACCAAGTCCCAAGTCATTACCACCAAGTCCCAAGTCATTAACACCAAGTCCCAAGTCATTACCACCAAGTCCCAAGTCATTACCACCAAGTCCCAAGTCATTACCACCAAGTCCCAAGTCATTAACACCAAGTCCCGAGTCATTACAACCAAGTCCCAAGTCATTACAACCAAGTCCCAAGTCATTATCACCAAGTCCCAAGTCATTACCACCAAGTCCCGAGTCATTACCACCAAGTCCCAAGTCATTACCAGTCCCAAGTCATTACAACGAAGTCCCAAGTACCACCAGTCCCAAGTCATTACCACCAAGTCCCAAGTCATTACCACCAAGTCCCAAGTCATTACCACCAAGTCCCAAGTCATTACCACCAAGTCCCGAGTCATTACCACCAAGTCCCAAGTCATTACCACCAAGTCCCAAGTCATTACCACCAAGTCAAGTCTCAAGTCACCAAAAATGCTTTTAACTCGAGTCCCAAATCACATAACTCCATGTGTCAGATCATTTCCAAGTCGGGCATACGACATTGATTTTGGATTTAATTAGTAAGTGTGTTATAATATCAAAACGACAGCCAACATTTGTTAGATTTGGATTTCGTTTGTAAAAAGTGCATAGAACTGGATAAAGAAGGTATTCTTCTTCTTCTTCTTCTTCTTCTTCTTCTTCTTCTTCTTCTTCTTCTTCTTCTTCTTCTTCTTCTTCTTCTTCTTCTTCTTCTTCTTCTTCTTCTTCTTCTTCTTCTTCTTCTTCTTCTTCTTCTTCTTCTTCTTTTTCTTCTTCGTCTTCTTCTTCTTCTTCTTCTTCTTCTTCTTCTTCTTTTTCTTCTTCGTCTTCTTCTTCTTCTTCTTTCGTTCACTTGAAACAAATTATCTATATCTGCAATGTTGTCTCTAGTATGAACTTCACTTGTAATTCACTCAGCGACCCGTAAAGTTTGACTTGCACCGATGTTTCTCTTGGCCAAAAGTTTTATCTTGATATGTTGTATTTGGGACAGTCTTGGAGGACATGATCTGCTGTATCTGGATGCCAATTCCCATGTTCTCATGGATGATTCGCCAATTTTAAATTGTGTGTACATATATCTAGAAGTCGCTTGGGTCCTGTTCTAAAACGTAGAATGATACCTTGCTCTTGTCTGTCCATAACATTGTAATTGTTTTGTTCCGGTTCAAGTGGCTTTCTGATTGATTTCAATTTTTTTTTTCTGATAAGAGACTGGTACGTCAGGTTGCTCTTCAGTTGCACCTTCCTTAGCTAGTTTATCTGCTCTTTCATTTCAGGAAAGTCCACAGTGGGATGGTATTGTTATTTTAATAAATTGCAGATAACTGAAGAGCTAGTAAATTATTTTATTACTTTTTTTTATTATTAATGTGATTACCAAACCATACAGTGGCCGGACACAAAGATAGAGTCGTGCCAAGTCGTCGAATCTACAAGTCGCAATTTGAGCGCCAGCTGCTGGGCAAAACGCTAGGTTGAGTCGCATGTCACCAATTACCACACTTACGTCGTTCGGTTTATACAAAAAGTCACCGGTGCTACGGGGCTAGTGCACTGCGCTGAGATTCTTCTGACTCAGCCTTGAGTTTAAAATGTCATCCCCACAACCCAACCCCGGTTACGCCCTATAGGCCAACCCCTCCCTCCCTCCTTAGACACTCAGTGTACGCTGTTGGCGTCTAATCCGCCCCTTTTCTCGCCCCCACCTGCGCGTTGGAGATATATAGGCTGACCGTCATTTCATTGTAAAAGTTTTTTTCGAAAGGGACACAGATGAGTATCATTTACTTTATACCTTAGAGTCCTATGTAGTCACCTCATAATTAGAGCATATTTGTGTATGTGTGCTGTGTTGTCCTTTATGTGCTGATGAAGGCTAATCGCCGCAACGTCCTTTGTTTGTTTATTGTGATCGATTTTGTAAAGCTAACATAAACTATTTGTTGTTTCTCACTAACTGTTTCTCTTCCCTATAATTTTCTACTCTTTTTAAAAACTGAGTTAAAAGTAGAACGGAGCACTTGTGGGTTACTACCCTTGTGCTATGATGTAGTTCCGTTGTATAAACCGAAACAAACTTACGTCGTACTTGAGTATTATCTTGTTACTTGAGTTCCGACGTCTACTATATATATATATATATGTATATATAACTGCTAGTTTTATTTTACCGCCCTCAGAATGTTGTCATCCGCACATTTGTGCCGCACTGTCCATACACACGTTGCACTTGCATAAAAAAGGCCTTGTCTGCGCCTGATCCAAGAAGGTTGTGTCCATTTACTTGCTTAAGTATATTTTTATTAAAGTTTAAACTACCGTCCCATCACCTGGCACAATTTTGTTTTATTATATGGCCCCACTCCGGCTGTTGTCTGGGGGCCCTAATATAACCCCTGAGTGGTTTAACGGGGTTTCTGGAACCTAGGCCAGGGTGATCCACATCAGAATGTGACACCAGGTGTTTATCGTTCGGTGTGATGTCCTGGTAGGGTTCAACGTCAGTCGATGTTTCCATTTGCAAGGAATACAGACTGTGGTACTTTATTCTTCTTGTCGATAAACAGCTCTCTGAGCACTGTCAAACACAAGTTAGAAGGCAGTTGGCCATACATAATGACCAAATGACTCACGTTTTGGGTTGTGTAAAAAAAAAAAGATCAAACAGGAGACTATGGTAAAGAAGAAGAAGAAGAAGAAGAAGAAGAAGAAGAAGAAGAAGAAGAAGAAGAAGAAGAAGAAGAAGAAGAAGAAGAAGAAGAAGAAGAAGAAGAAGAAGAAGAAGAAGAAGAAGAAGAAGAAGAAGAAGAAGAAGAAGAAGAAGAAGAAGAAGAAGAAGAAGAAGAAGAAGAAGAAGAAGAAGAAGAAGAAGAAGAAGAAGAAGAAGAAGAAGAAGAAGAAGAAGAAGAAGAAGAAGAAGAAGAAGAAGAAGAGAAAGAAGAAGAAGAAGAAGAAGAAGAAGAAGAAGAAGAAGAAGAAGAAGAAGAAGAAGAAGAAGAAGAAGAAGAAGAAGAAGAAGAAGAAGAAGAAGAAGAAGACGCAGAAGCAGAAGAAGAAGAAGAAGAAGAAGAAGAAGAAGAAGAAGAAGAAGAAGAAGAAGAAGAAGAAGAAGAAGAAGAAGAAGAAGAAGAAGAAGAAGAAGAAGAAGAAGAAGAAGAAGAAGAAGAAGAAGAAGAAGAAGAAGAAGAAGAAGAAGAGGAAGAAGAAGAAGAAGAAGAAGAAGAAGAAGAAGAAGAAGAAGAAGAAGAAGAAG
>CAJHNH020000425.1:110000-152500 GCA_905116865.2 Candidula unifasciata | reverse complement strand
TGGCCCCGAAGCGAATACGAAGCGAATATTCGGTACAGCCCTAATATATATATATATAAATAATATATATATATATATATATATATATATATATATATATATATATATATATAAGATATGTACCATATCAGAGATTATCACTATTTGGCCGAATACTAATAACGGGACCAACTATTCGGCCGAATACGAATATAAATAGTGTATAAAATAAATCTAAAAAAAAAAAAAAAACATTCATACTGTAAAATGTACGCTAAACTTTTACTTCAAAATATAGTGCAGAATACTAAACATTAAAAAACATTTTTTTTGTTTTGCAACCTTTAGCCAGTCTGTCGTAACTAATAAAAGAAAATGAAAGTATTCTGAGTATTTTAACAAGTAACTAAAGTTGTAAATAGTTACTGACAGCTTAGGTAATACGTGAAAGCTGCATTAGCTTTTAACAAATGCTTTGATGAAATCAAAGTTATTGCTCCAGAACATAATTGACCCCACCTAGATGTATAACAGACCACAACAGATGTATAACAGACCAAAACAGACTATTAGTGATCCAGTTTCGTCCTTTTTAGAATGAAATTTTTTGTTATTTGAAGCCCCACCCTGGCTTTTGCCAGGGGCCGCATTGTAGGCAGGCCATAAATATGGCCAATTGTCTGAACGCGGTTTCTGGGACCTCTCCACGGCGATCCTCATCCACATGGTGGCACTTTGTGTCATCGGGTGTTTATCGCTTGTGTGATGTCCTGGTGGGGTAGAAAGTCAGTCAGTCCGTCAGTATAACAGACTGATCAGGGAAAAAATGGTATAGCAATGGTGTAATGGACAAACAATTCCATTTCTGACAAAATATAACTATCTTAAGCCGGTTATATGTGTGGCTTTTTTTTAAAAGATGTTTTAAATGTTTTGAAATTTAAAAAAAAAAAAAATATTAAAATCTGGTACCGTTAGTTTGTTTTGGTTGTTTTTTAAAAAAAAAGATTCAGTACTATTTCTAAAATAAATAAATTTCAGCAGCTCTGGTCCCAAAGCGCCTATTACATAGTGGTAAAACCTTATATAGCCCTGATGGGAACTTCCTGGAAGATTGAACGAGGTATAACAAATTTTCCTTGTTGCATTGCCATCTAGGATGCTACTCTTTGAATCGCAGTGGTAATGAAACAGTCAGGAAGCAGCCTGGAGTTTAGAAACTGTGACTCGATTTCTGTTTCACTACTTTACATGGGATGCTGCTAATTGTCCTGAACCTGCAAGAATTTAATTGCGTATTTTTTACATGACATTGCAAAACCATTTTAGCTTTTGTGGTTTTACTATTCAAATTTATGTCCTATTTTGTCATTGCTTTTTTGACGGTCGACTTTCGATACCACTGTCATCTGCTGTCAAATCGCCTGCAGCTAGGATCGCAACGCCTAATCCACAGACGCGATCTTTTGAGGGAAATAAATCACATTAAATACATGCTATGGTAACAAAACGGGTCAGGTCTTGGTCAGATATGACTGAGCTACCGTATAACAGTAGCTGGTATCCCCTGTCTTCTGTTACGCCGAATTTTGAGCGGCGTATACCAAACCTGACATCCCATATTGTGGCAAAGGTTTCAGGCGGAGGAGTGCATTGGGAAGGATACTAGGTTTATCCTAGGAAGAGGAAATGCAACCTGAAAACTTTGTTATGGAATGGCAGACCAGGTCCTTAGCCTTGGCTGGCAGCTGGTCTAGGAGGGAAGCTCCGGCTGGCGGACAGATAGAGCACTGCTCTTCTGATCTGGCAGCTTCTGCAGCCTGCTTTGTTCCAAACGTACTGGCTTTACCTTTCCTTTGGAGTAAACAAGGCAGGTCGAGAGAGGGATGCTGATGCATGGGCAACATATGGTCTCTACAATACTGCCCAGGCTTTTGAGTTATGGAGAGGATGTTATCGAGATGGGCTGTGAGTCCCATGCCTTATTATGGAAAGATGGAAAGGTGCCAATCAATCAGTCATGATAACAATCCTCGATCGAAACCCACTGCTGGCTGTGTAAATTTGTATCATGGTATGTGGCGTCACAGGTCGACCTAACCGAAAATGGGTACCAGGATGTGTGTCCTTGGGAAGTAAAGATGGGCGGCGTAATGCTGACCACATTACCCACCTAGGGCCGATTGGTCTGTAAAAATATGGGTGCTCTTGTCATAGCCCAGAGCACCTAAATGCGTGAAAAGGTATCTTTACCTTGTTTTGTGGTAACAATCGTCCTGAAATCCCAGTCTATCATTGTGGAAGACTTTTGTTAACTCGAGCAGTCTTGCCTGTCTATCTCGCCTTCTTCATGAGCTGTGAATCCTTTGCCTCTCTTTAGAAAGGGGCAGGTCTGTGTGTTCTTCTATCTTTCTACTTCTTTCTATGAGTGCCGTTCACAATACTTTCTGTTACTTGATTAATTCTATTTCAAAGGGGCAAACCGTTTGCCTCGCACTCTAAAAGTCTTAGATTCGTTTCGACATTGAGGTAATAAGTGTAACTTATACGGAGATCCCTGGGGAATTACAAAGTTCATTTTTTTATGCGGCTGACCGCTAGACGTTCTACAGAGAGAGAGGCGAGCCATCTGGGTAAAAACCAGGTGCTGTGAATCGGTGATCTGGAATTTAACTTTACCCTATAACAAACTTAGCAGTATCTTATAGAAATTCTAAACGTGTGTCAACTAACGTCACATAACACATGCCTTCGTGGACAGACAGTTTTACAACACACGCCGTGAACTTGTCAGTCAAATAGCAATTAACACATGCCATGTATCTGAACGTTCGGAATGCAACCAGGTACCGCTGAGTGAGAAAGAAAAAAAAGGAACCACTATTGGCGAGATGATGAATTCTTTCACCAAGTTACATTTAGAAACTTAGCGATAATGGACTTGTTCTTTTTTTCCCAGATTAATGTGTCCGTTGAAAGTATACGAGCACTGTTGTAGACTTTGGACTGGAGTTACAAAAATTCCTCTTCCCATTCTTTTGAACGTCGTCTCTGTGGCTAAGTCGATGAGAACGCTTCGAATTGCCGGGATGCCGGGTACGATCCCAACTGAGGGCCATGCGCCTTGCGTTGGTTTCAACAGTGGTATCAAGAAAGCCGACCGTCCAGAAAGCAATGGCAAACTACTGGACGTAAATTTTCCTAGAAAACCACACAACAGCCAGGGGCTATTGGTGTTGGTTCTGCAACGTCCTGTAAAGGATACACAACTAGCCTTATGCTTCTGAACTTAATTCTCCTCAGTGGATCATAGACCTTCAACTCTCGCTAACTCCATCTCTCATTTGCTGCCTCGTTCAGCTCATCTCCATGACCTCCTCGTCTGTGTTGTGTATGTACCTCTTTCTCTTATTCATTATTCTTTTGACCATGTGGATTCCACTGCAAGGACATTCTAGTTATATGTTTTCTCAACGAGAAGTAATTAACTATGACCTACAAATTTTAACCTATCAACGTTATAGTGTACACAGAGTGAAGGGATTCAAAATAACGGAATGAGAATCGTCTTGGGCTCGACACGAGATACACCAAGTAAAACAATGAGGTATGTGATAACGGAATGAGAATCGTCTTGGGCTCGACACGAGATACACCAAGTAAAACAATGAGGTATGTGGTTGGGTTCACATCGGTAAAGTCCAGACTTTCGTTGGCGAAAGCCAAGCGAGTTACCAATGATGAAAGACATTCACTGCATGGAATCTGAAAGGTTTACGAGGAAACGGTTGAAAAGAGGAAAGTAATGGATGACACTAGCTGAAGCTACCATCCAGTCGGCGGCCTCAGTCAAGTAAATACACAGGGTCAGGAATGGATCGACACGAACGCCCACAGCAGCAGTTTCCTTCAGGTCATTATCACATTAGGAAGAAAATGTAGAAAGTTGTGTAACGGAGTGGCAGAATTAGAGGTACAACTACTGATAGCTTAAAACGCTGGGCTAGATGATCCAATAGTGTACACAGATGGTTCTGTTCATCGGGGTGTATGATCGGGCTGAGGATTTTCAGCTTGAATAAAAGGAAAGATTGTGGCAGAAAATGAAGCTTTTTTATCTACAACTGTATTGTGTGCTGAACTCACTTTGGTATTCAAAAGTACCAGAGGTCAGAAGCGTCATTGCCTACGCCAGTCATAAAGCGCTAGATAATGATGATGACAGAGACGAGTGCAAAAGGTACACGCTGCTTGAAGTGTGAAACAGTTGCTTTGTTAGGTTAGCGGATAACAGCGGCTTCACGGGTATTGCGAGACCCAAATGTGACCGGTCACTGAAGGTGAGCCCGTGTCCACGCCAGTGACTCTCGGTCAGTGAGATACGGTGGACGTTTGAGGACATGTGTGACTTCTATTCATAATTATGTGTACTATTTCATTTTATTGGAGAGTTTAGACTATTTAGTGGAATTTGGTCTATTATTCGGAATGCTACAAATGAGTGTAGTTATAGGAGACGAGGCGGTGAGATCCCGACACCTTTTCTGACCACTGTGTTATTTGACTGAGTGCCAATGGCTGTAACATTTAGCCGTGTGGGTCTTTTGATAACAGCGTATTTGGACTGCGTCCCCGCAGGTCAGCCTAGCATATACAGCGATAACTGCAGTTGTAGGTTATTTGGTGACCCAAATTGTGGCCACATAGCCGAATGCGGTTAGTTCTACGTCCCCCAGAGCCCGCCCCTATACACACTAGCTCAGTTCTGATTAGTAGTTCGCACACTTCTACAGTGATGTTCCGCAATGCCGTTGATATCTCATGTTGTATATTTAAGCACGCCAGCGCTTTTAACACTATAAAAACATCGACAAAGTGTGTCCAACATCCCCACCCCCTCTCCCAGAGAGTGCTACAACCTATGTCACATGCATTCTATTTCTCGGAAGAAAAGCGTAAATGCAAGACAAGCCAGAAAGCAAACAACAGAGCGGAACATCCATAACTCCCAGGTAAGTAGACCAGTCCAACAAAGTTATCAATAGAACGTGACATACTTTGTTTGGGAAGATCAACGTGGAACTAAATCCGAATGCGTGTATTAAAGGCTACTGGTGACCCCATAATCCTGTAGGCCGAAAGTGTCTTGTGTTGTGAACTTACGTCAAATCGAGGCTAGGGGTCGCCCTTTGAGGTGACACCGCCTTGAAAGAATACCGCCTTGAAAGAATTACATGTGTAATTGGCAATAGTAGACAGACAGTAGTTCTACAGTCACCAATTCATCTTCGTCGCATTATGTTCGTCAACAAAGAGACCGATGCACTTATTATAGAGATGACGTTTAACGTACTGCTGTTAACACTGTAATTAGAGTGTTGGTGGTACGATGTGGACTGTATTGTCTAGGCCCTCTCCGGTAGGGAACCCAACTAGTCGTCGGATAGTCGACTTGGGAACTTTAGCAGATGCGGGCGAAGCAGGGTCATAACTCTGTGATACATCCTCCCCCCTCCCCGGATCGCATATTACAAACTTCAAGCATGAGGTTAGAGGAGCAGACAATCACTGCAGCTCTGATTTTAATAGCATAAAACAAAGTTAGAAGAGGAATTATTGTATCTGATTCTCAGTCGGTACTGCGGAAGGTTCAAAATGGATTAATGTGGCATGAGTTGATTCCAAGCATCAGTACGCTAACATTGCAGGGAATCACGTGGATATATATACTGTCCGGGAAACGCAGGAGTGAGAGGGAATGAAAGAGAGGGCCTCGAGCTGGCTCTGGGCACAACGGAACGTCGTGGGGGATGGGCCTCGGTGAGCTGGTCCGGGTGTCTAGTGGAAAAGAAAATCTTATCCCTTAAAGTCCATCGTGTCCGAATTGTCTGCCAGTGTCCCACTACCATCTGCCAACAAAGTCTAACACGTGTCCGATAAACCAACCGTAAGCTTGCCTCTTGGTCGTCCAGGTAAGCTGACTGCTCTAATAATGCTAACCGCAGCGACTATGTAAATACACTTTGTATCTCACAGTACCTTTTGCAAAGTCACCAATTTCGTCTTGTCCCTGTCCGAGAACATCCGGTAATACGTGCAGAAGGAGAAAATCAACAATGAGCCTCGTGAACTCAGGTGGGCCCACTCTCTGAAAATGTCTAGGAGCTCGTGGGCCGAAACATTTGTCGACGAGAGATTACTTCTAGTGATGATTGGTAGACTTCTGCTGTACATGCTCCCTTGTGGAGTTTCTTCTTATTGCCCGGGAAATGCAGGAGCGAGAGGGAATGAAATGGCAGATATTCTGGCCATAAAAGCGATAGCTACAGGAACACTCGTACTGGACAAAGGAAATACTGTGAAGACCATTTTTGAAGGAAAGTTGACAGAAGACACGAGATTGGATGAAATAACACGTCAAAGAATGTGTAAACGAGGAATTCGAAGTGGATCCGGCATCGAGGGATGAATGAGCGGAAGAGAACAACATGCGCGTAATCAGTGGAGTCGGAAAGAGCATCTACACCTTAAGACATTTGCTGCTGGAGACGGAGCATCTATGGGTAAGCCCGGTGTGCTATGATGTCGATTCTTGAGTCAGTAAACCTCAACTAGTGTCCTTCCTTGCTTTACCTCTTGCTTCACTGTATTTTATTTTTAGGCACTAGCTGACTATTTGTAGTTTAATAATAATTACTTAAGTCAGTTTCCATGTGTACCTGCTAGACGCTCGCTTGTGGATCAGAAGGTCGTGTGTTCGAGTCCTGGCGGAACCAGGTTTTCTACAAAAATGACTTTGGCTCCCAGATCGACCCAGCCTTGAGTGGGTACCAGGGGCAGTCCTAATTAGTAACGACGGCCGGCGTGTTGTTGACCACATCACCCATAAGTGCCGATTGGTCTATAAAATATAGGTCTAGCCCTATATGCCCTATACGCCTAAAGGCGTGGAAAAGCTGCCACCAGGTCACCCCATTAGGGCTCTGCCCTTTTGCCAGTGCAAATCTCTTTTACGTTCCCATTAGAAAACTAGTGATTGACAAACATGCGTTTCAACGAATAGGATTCATTTTTGTGCGTCATCATATGTTGATTTAACTCTGCAATAAGGCATCTGACGAGATAACAGCAAAAAAAATGCCAGGCAATCTTCTTCTTCGTGTTCACCAGCTGTAACCTCTGGCGGAAAGTTCTGGTTGTTCCAAAACCCGTGTTGCGTGTGCATCCGTTTTACAAATCTGACTCATTAGTATGCAGGCTGCTGGTTCCTCGCCTCTCAGGCAGATGCACTCCGACTTCAAAGAAACTTCCAATTAGTCGACTATTATGATATGTTTTTGGGTAGGCAGTGGGTCTATTCTTGTTTTCCCTTAACAGGGCCCCGGAACCCACACGGGGGTGTGTGCTATGTGATGTTTGTGTCTGCATTTAAAAAATTTACTTGTACCCTCATCGGATGAGTTTCTAACAAACAATGGAGTGAAGCAGGGATGTGTAATTGTTCCGACCCTGTTTGGAATATACTTTACTTCTTTTGAAACATACCTTTGTGTCCGCCTCGAGTGCTAGAGGTTCCGGGTGTAATCCCCGGTAAAGGCTGGGATTTTTTCACGTGGACTTAGACTTCTAGTAATTCCCCCTGGTCTCTGGGTAGTGAGATCGGAAGCCCGTGTGCATTGTTGTGCACGTAAAAAAAATTCCTCGGCAGTTGGAAATCGAAAATAATATCCTAACGGCGCTGTCCGGGCAAAACGTAGAGTTAAAAGTCTACCCAAGTATTTCAGGATCCTTGCCGGTGCTACAGAGCCTGTGCACTGTGCTGAGCTTCTTCGGACTCAGACTAGAGTTAGAAGAAGAACGGAGCACTTATGGGTTATTACCAGTGTGCCATGATGTTGATCGGTTGTTCAAGCCTTAAACTCTGCAACCATGCATCTGAAGAGATACAGGAAAACAAAATGCCAGGCAATAAATTTTACTGTTTGGTCTGCATTTTAAAAATTTACTTTTACCCCATCTGAGGTGTTTCTAACAAACAATGGAGTGAAGCAGGGATGTGTAATTGCTCCTACCCTCTTTGAACGTACTTCTCATTTCTGTTCAAACATGCCTTTCGAGATTAGGAAGGTGGTAAATTCATCAATTATCGATCTGAGGAGTCTTTACCAATGCTCATGGACTGAACGCCAGAAACAGGATAAGGAAGGTACGTATCAGAGAGCTGCTGTTTGCAGGTGATGCAGCAATTACCACCGACTTAGAGAAAAACTGCAATGTTAACTATTGGCATTGGCTGATTCATACTGTCGATTTGTACTAACAATCAGCATAAAGAAGACAAAGGTTATGGTGAAAGGAGTTAATGATAGACCTGCAGTCTACTATAATAGCGAAGAGCGGAAGACAGCTTTAGCTGTCTGAAATCCAGTGAATAACAAACTATCGCTGGACTATGGCTAGGTCACACCTGGCAAATGGAGGTTGGCAGAGTCCCCAAGGACATATTCTACAGGATGGCAGTCCCTAAATACATCTTCTATAGTGAATCACAGATGGGTAGAGGATGTTGAGGCCAAACTCTACTATGAGGTGGACTATTGAGAAACTTTAGACAGTATGATAACCAAGAGAAGATGGAAATGGCTTGGCCACGTTATGAGAATGAATCCTGATATGCCTGCCAAAACATCTCTCACATGGACACCAGAGGGAAAGAGAAAACAGGGGTGCCCAAAAACAACATGGAGATGAACGATGGAAAGTGACCTGAGTGCGGCATCTTTGACATGGAAAACTGCACTGAAGATTGCACAGGACAGAAAAGCATGTAGAGTCCTCTCTGAAGCCACATGTGCCACTAGGCGTAACAAGAACTGATGATGATGATTGAGAATTTAATGCTACTGACCATGTTGCTTGGTAGATCAGGAAGGGAATGAGAATGAAGGAAGAAATGATTGCAGAAAGGATGACAGCTAAGCGTCTGAGAAGAAAAGAACTAAATACAAATGTTAGCAACAAAAGTCCTGAAATCCCATGCTATCATTGTGGAAAACCAGTCTTAACGTGAGCGGGTCTTGCTAGTCACACTCGTCATCGCCATGGCACAATATAACTAACGTTTGGAAAGGTGGCAACAAGGTATCCTTTTTTTTAAGCTGGGTCAGTTTGGAATCTAAGGCCAAGCTTAAAAATCCACTAGTATTCTAAATTGCAACAATCTCACACAAACATCAACCAATAACAAATGTAGTGCAGTGCTTTATTGAATCAGCTCTTAAAAAAGAACATCTAACCAAAATAAGTCCAAGCAGAAAACCAGTAATGAAATGAGAAAACATAATCTGTAGTATTATACTGACATTCTTTCCTAGTAATTCTTTTGGATTTCAATTGCTGCTCTAAGTAACTTTTTTCCCTTTAAATAATTGTATTCCATTTCCAGAATGATGGTGGGTGTAGCCACTTCTCTCCTTGTGAATATTTCATGGCAAGATCCCAACTCTTCAACAGACACATTGCGACTTTCATACCACTGTTAAAAGTCACAAGGGCGGTTATAATTAAAGCTAAAATTACAACAAGAAAAAAACTATCCTCCATGGAAACTGAATGCTTGAATGCAAGTCAAGGGTCATGCGAAGTTAATCCTTGTATTCAAGTTGGGGGTCATAGGAACTGAATTCTTGTATTTGAGTCATGGATCATGGAAACTGAATCCTTGTATTTGAGTCAAGGATTATGGGAACTGAATCCTTGTATTTGAGTCAAGGATCATGGAAAGTTAATCCTTGTATTCGAGTCAAGGATTATGGGAACTGAATCCTTGTATTTGAGTCAAGGATCATGGAAACTTAATCCTTGCATTCGAGTCAAGGATTATGGGAACTGAATCCTTGTATTTCGAGTCTAGGATCATGGGTACTCAATCCTTGTACTCAAGTCAAGGATCATGAAAAGTTAATCCTTGTATTCAAGTCAAGGATCATGAGAACTCAATCCTTGTATTCGAGTCAAGGATCATGGAAACTGAATCCTTGTATTCAATTCGAGGATCATGAAACTGGTGAATTTATTCTCTACCTCATAGCCTCACACATGAGTAAGTTTACATGTTTTCACAAAATCTTTTTCAGGAATATATTAAGTGCATAGTTTCAAGAGATTCTGTAAACAGTATTCTTACCCCCAAAATATTTTGGCCACATCAAGCACCACGGTGAATTAAAAAAAAAAAAAAGTAGCAGAGTGCATGGTAGTAAGAAAGAGGGCAGGGCATGAAGATGGGCAGAAAATATTAGTGACACTTTGGGTAAGAAAGCACATGAGGCAACAAAGCAGGTTAGAGACCGAGTTTCTTTCAGGCAGACCGAGATGACAGCGACCTTCTGCAGATGACCTGCTATATGATCATAACTAAGTTTACAGGTTTTCAATATCATGAGAACATGAGAAACCTCTGGAACAAATGCACTCAATCAATGAATGAACATGCTTCCTTAGAAGAAATACCTCTAATGTAGATGCTGCTGCCCAACATTTTAGGGGGGAGGGAGAAATCTACCCACTGCTTTCTACCATGCATGTCATAAAAGGCAACTAATGAAGAGTTTAGAGAAATCAGATGTGTTAGGCCAAAGGAAAAGATATGGCAGCCTTGCTCTATAGCATATTTCTGATATGCATCAGATAAGACCAGAACATGTTTTATTACAAAACATCAATAACTAATATCCTTACGTCCTTTTGAGGACGTAATTTTTTGTTATTTCAAGCCCCACTCTGGCTTTTGCCAGGGGCCGCAATATAGGCAGGCCATAAATATGGCCAATTGTTTGAACGCGGTTTCTGGGACCTCTCCACGGTGATCCTCACCCACATTTGTGTCATCGGGTGTTTATCGCTTGTGTGATGTCCTAGTGGGGTAGAAATTCATTCATATTACAACATAAAATATCGGATTTTGTAAGGAATCATTTCTGATATTTGGTAATTGAAGCATCCTAACTGTGAAAGGTTACAATGAATCATACATACACTTTTCATAAACATAGACTAATTACAACATTTTAGATCATACATCTTTCTGATTTATGGAAACTGAAATATATTTTTAAAAGGTTATAATGAATGTTATTTAAAGGCATGCAGCTAGAAAATGTTTTTAAAAAAAAAAATGCATAGTTATCTGATGGCACATTTTTATTAGTTGACAGAAAAGCCCACATCGCTTGAAAACTACTGATGACCCATCTGCAAAAGAACTGTCACTTGATTGGATGAATCCTAAGGTATTCTTAATCTGAACAGTTTCATTCATTAAATTACAAAGATTTGTAACATTAAAATTATGACAAAATCATGCTTCTCTCAGTAGCTATGCATTTTTTTTTTAGTAGCATATTTTTAATGGATACACTTATATTTCTAACAAAATAATAAGTAACATGCTGACATAAATGAAATACAATGATTGAGAAAGTATACTGAATACAATAATTATATACTCATACCTTGGTTTAACAGATATTCGGATCATTCGATGCAATCTAGAGGAGTCAACTTTAGTATTTTTCAGTTTAAGAGAGTAAAATGTGTGCAGCAGTTAGAGCTATGGCGACACAGTAGAAGAGCCAGTGCTAAGCTTTTGAAGATTATATTTACAATCAATCAAGTGCCACTCAACAATATAGGCTCTTCTTTTGTCCGGGATGCCTACTCTGGCAGTCTCTGGACATTTTCCTACCACTTGTATCACCGTCTGCCCCTTGTTTTACAGTGTAGTTCCCCCCCCCCCCCCCCCCCCCCACCCCCCCCCCCCCCCCCCCCCAGAATGTGAGTTTTGTCTACACATCCATTTCACAGTTCTATCTTATTTGTATGCAGACTGTTAATACCTTGCCTCCCAGGCAGATGCCCTGGGACTTCAAATGAAACCCCCTCCTAACTACTTGACTCTTATGACATGCTTGTTAGGGAGGCAGTGGGTCTACTATTGGTGTCCCCACAATGGGGCTCCAGAACCGACACAGGAAAGTCACTGTTTATATTCATCCCTACAGACTTTCTTCAAGTAAATACCAACAATTGAAAATATCCGATTTAACAAATCTAACCCTTTTGTCTTAAACACAAGTTATATGTATGTGTGAGTGAGAGAGAGAAAGAGAGAGAGACAGTGAGTGACTGGGCGAGTGAGAGAGAGAGAGAGAGAGAGAGAGAGAGAGAGAGAGAGAGAGAGAGAGAGAGAGAGAGAGAGAGAGAGAGAGAGTGAGTGAGAGAGAGAGAGAGAGTACGCGCTTGCACAGATGTAAAACAAAAAATATTCTCAAAACATTTGCAAGAAGCTGTAAAGGGATGAAATGTGTGTCTGGAGTAAACAGTAGTTACATTAACTGACAACCCACACAACCACTACTCAATCAAACCACCAATATTGATCTCACACACAAGTGTATATAAAAGCAATGAATACGAAATTTAGAAATGGAACACAAATACTAAAACAAGGCTACAGGGTGATAATTCAAAAATAATGTCGCAGTAGTCTTGAATATTCGAATCCACATCAAATCATCCCCCCCCCCTACCCCCAATGTAGACAGTAAAAGCGGAGCCAGTAACAGTTAACATTATTGCTATTCTGGTTAGAGATATTCAAATGGAAGGAGATTCATTGTGAACATCCCTATTAAACCACCTCCTTTTTGTGTTCTGAGGCCCCATTGGGGGGAAAACAAGATTAGACCCAAAAACACATGTCGTATAAGTCGACTAATTGAGAGCTTCCATCGAAGTCAGAGTGCATCTGCCTGAGAGGCAAGGAACTAACATTCTGCATAAACATGAGATAGATCCGTAAAATCCACTCAGGTTCTGGACTGCAGTCCAGAAGTGGACGAACAACCAGAACTTTCTGCCGGAGTTTACAGCCAGTGAAGAAGGCTACAAGCCGACTATTGCTTGTCTTGGATTTGACCCGCAGGCTGCCAGTTGAACAGCTCTGGCACAGGGCTTTATAAGACTTTGGATAAAGGTCTTTATGTAATTAAAAGCTTAAAGCTGAGAGGATAGAATGATTGCACCGGGTTTTATTCCATATAGCTTACAGCCGTATGCAGGAAGCATCCTACAACAAATAAACTCCTTGGCTCTGACAACGATCTTCATATAGGTTACACTCATGGACCTTCACAGCACGAGTTAAAATGGCCTAGCCATGGAGTTCACCGGCAAAGCCAAGTTCTGGATGTTCATCTAATTCTAGACGTGGGTCTCATTCGAGAACTGAAAACTGTACAACAGTTGTAAATTTGGCTTATTTGTATGTAGACTGTTGGTTCCCCGCCTCTCAGGCAGATGCATTCCTACTTTTAAGGTAATAATAGCCCTCATCAGATCATCTGAGAAGCAGCCAGGAGCAAGTGTGACCAACCAAACTCTTGAAGGCAGGTCATTTGAAGTGTAGCATTCAGGATGCAACAGCTTCCAATCTTTTTGTTTTGTAATGCTTATAATTTATATATCCTGTTGTAACACTTAGGGCTTGCCACTGAACCCTTAACTCCATTATTTTCAGTTCTTGCAACATTTTATGGAATCTCTCTTTGTGGGCCCTGAGGAGAAAATGGGAAAAAGGGGGCAAATCTGCTACTGCTTAAAGAGCTTATAGTAAAAGACAACTAAAAAAGGGTTTGAAACTGATGTTACAGCCTAGCTGTCAACCACACATTATGCCAGCTGGCATTTTAAGGTAAAACACTGAAGAAAACAAACAGAAGATTTATGGTGTCACATCCTGCAACTCTAGCCAAATTTATTATTGTTTGTTAACTCTTTCAGTCCCACATAGTTTAGCATCAGAGGCCCCAGGGGTGGTCAAGAGAGATGTAAAACAGGGCATCAGGCTTACACTGGGCTTTTGGGTACGAATCTATGGACGTATGCTGCTTTCCTAGGAACTGAAAAAGTTAAAGAGTTTCTGTTATACCCATCACTTTTCCCACTACAATGTCTGGTAGGTTTTAACATGTTCAATGCATCACCGTATATTCATGAAAATACTGAAACTTTTATTTCAACAAGTAACAGACCAGAGACCTCTACCAAAAATAAGTAAAGGTGGCCAGCGTGATACTGACCACATCTCCCCAAGTGACATTTGGTCTTTAAACACAGGTCTAGCCCTATATACCCAAAACGCCTGAAAGGCATGGAAAAGGGTCCTTTACTTACTTTTATAGGCAGCGGGTTGTGGGGTTTTGCTCAAGGAGTTAGGGTGGCGTGGTTAATGCAGTCGCCACACACTGTTGAGGTTACCAATAGGTGCTCAGGAAAAAACTTCCCTCACCTCATTTAAGATTCATAGTCTGGGTCCCCCGACTGAGATCCCAGTGTTTGAACCTCTCAGCCAGACACCGGTATTTTTATGCCGATAAAAAATATCACAGGCATTAGAAATAAATATGAAATTTAGACACCTTAAACATCACCAAGGTTAAAAAAATAAATATATGTATATGTGTATGTGTGACAGACAGTTCATAACTGGGTCAGGCATACTGAGTAGTGAAATTGGCAAGAAGACGAAAATTGGCTGTTTACCACTCTACCTATGTACCAGTCCTGACCTACGGGTGTGAGTCATGGACAATGACAACACCCCACAGAAGCCAGCTTCAGATCTCAGAAATGAGATATCTGAGAAAGGTGGTCCAAGCGACAAAGTTGGCAACCAGACAATACGTCAAGATCTTGAAACTCAGGCCTTACAAACTCATGTGGATTAATCAGTAACGGCGGTTTGAAATGTCGCAGAATGGGAGAAAATCCGTAACCATGGCAGGCTAAGAACCAAGGAACTAGACCGCCTAGGGCGACCCGGCGTCAGGTGGGAAGACAGCATCTGACATTCCCTGATGGACAGAGCACTGGAATGGAATAAAGCCAGAAAGAAAACTGCTGATAGAGAAGTCTGGCAATCTCTCTGGCAAACCTCTACGCCCGATGAAGAAGAGGAGCGAATAAGAAAGTAGGTCAGTCCATTGCAGCCATTCTTAAACTTCCAACTTCGCTCATACACTTGCTGAACTGACAGGTACACATTACAGTACTGTCCCTTTATTCGCTGATGAATTTCTAGTTTCACCCCTTCAATTTTTTTTTTTAACAGCCCATCACACCTCTTTGGTCCATGTCAAAAGTGAGTGACGATCTTTAAACCGTCATTATGATGCCATCCTGTTTGTCTGCAATGTGGTGTCAAGTGCTTAACACTTTCAACATCCTTAACAAAAATACTGGCACGATGTTGCAATTTTGGTCATACTTTAAAGGTTTTCATTTGAAGTCTTCTTGTGTGTGTGTGCGTGCATGCATTTGGTGTATATATATGTATGCATGCATACATTTCACACCCTAGCAAAAAGCAACAATATATTTTTGGGGGGAGTAATTTACATCATGCTGCTGCAAGTCAAAGATTTTAGTGGCTATGTGTTACATTTTTCCTGAAAGACCTAACAATTTTAATATGGCAGATGATCAAAGTGAAGACAAAAAGTACCACATTGTAGAATGAAAACACAAACATCAGTTTCCAATACCAGGGTGACAGTTTTTACGAAAACAAGTTTAATTGACATTAAGAATTTCAGCACATCAGTTCATGACAAACATAATAAAAATTTCTTTCCCCTGAAGATTCACTTTTTAAATTCACCGGAACTCTTCTTTTAATAAAACAAGCAACAGAATAATCAAATCACACTGGTAGATTCTTCCTCTTGAACAGCCCTTGAGGTTCACTGCTGTAGATATCACACAATTCAATTCAGTTGGTGACTCCGAGGGTTCGTACATCAGCTTGTATTATCTCTCCACCATATTTTTTGGTCTGCTTTGTGTTCTACCTCTTTAAATCTACCTCTTTGTGTATGTAGTTGTTATCTCTGTTTTCTGCCATTCTCTTTGCCCCCAATCATCCATCAGTCTATTAGCTTTTATGAAGCCAGTAACAAGTGGTGATTTAAAGAGATTATAAATTGTGTTGTTCTAACAGGCTGACTGAATCTTTTGATATTTCCTTCATTGGAACCCACATGGGTAGAGCTCCCATCCCCTCCCTTTTCCACAAGCATGGACCACCAAGTAGCACGGACTGTCTCTCTCCCAGCAGTTTCCCAAGCGTGGCCCTTCATGAGGATAGAGACTCATAAGCAAAACTACCAGTTACAAAAAGTATCTACTACATCACAAATATCAGCTGTTACTCTCTGTCCCCTAAAAAATTAGTCAGTCAGTAGTAATTTCTGATAATGGTACGACACTGTAAGTAACATAATTTGGCTAGAAGAACAAAACATGTTATACATTTTTTTTATTACCAACCAACCATTACTCCAAAATTCAAGTCCCAAGGAGCTTGTTACAAGTAAATTTTCACCATGTACACTAATAGTTGTAAGAGTTGTCAAGGAAATCTGAGGCGTGAGCACTAGTTTCTAGACCAAGCATTTCCCAAGGGAGATGGATCATCTATGAGTTTGTCCAGAGTGCTGTAGTAAATCTGTATAAACCTTTACGCCATCTTTCTATGTATACTATTGTCATTAAATTGTGCACACAACAGGTTTAAAAAAAAAAAACTACTATCAAACTAAGGCAATACTAGCTGACAAAATCACTGGCTACAACCAAAAAGTGATTACATGCGTAAGATGACTAGCCAAAATTACCAGGTATGACCAAATTAAAAGATTTTAATAAAAAACATCTCAGACAGCCAAAATTTTCTCGTATAACAAAGCAAAAGGTTTAAAATAACATCAGCTACAGCAAGAAAAATATTTCAGTCGACTGATATTTCCCCCCCTTCGTTACCTGAAGGTCTAAAACCCTCAATCTAGAAAAAGACTAACAGGTAAGATCTCAGCTACCCCAATCAACTTCCAAAAACGTTACAATTTTGATACCTCTATTGCCCCAGTCTTGTGCAGGTAAAGGTTGGAGAAAACCACATACATAATTCATTGTGCTATTCACAGATGTCACAATCATCAACAACTGCCAGTTGTACTGTTCTAATACATTTACCAACAAGTCGCAATACAACAAATAATGTATCAGGACAGACAACGTGATTTGTGTCATTTGAAAAAATGCAGTTTTTGTGTGGATGTGCTGTATGTAACTCTGTAGAAATGGACCTGACAAAATTCAGTGACCTGTGCCAAGCAATAATAAACTGTGCAATGTATTTGTGTGCACATCATTTAAATGCATTACAGAAACATGTTTTGAAAGAAAATTAACAAACATAACCTCTGCCTTCAGGTGTAGATTGTACGAAGTGCTAGCCCTAAATTCATTTTGAAGGACCAGCTAGCAACTGAAAGGTAAAAGTAAACAAGCTTTTAGAAAACCAATTACATGTTTAAAACAGGGGGAAAACTCCATTTCCATCATCAGCATATTTCTATACATGGTACAGGCAGGACAGAAACAAAAGATGACAATATTTTAATAAACAAAACAACAAGTGACAAGACAAAAAAAGGGCACAAGACAAACAAAAGAATGGGACAAGACAAAGGACGTCACAAACCAGGCAACGAGATACCTGAAGCACATAAAACTGTAAGTATGAAAACCTGAACTAACTACCAAGATGTCTCACTGGCTTACTCATAATTACTGCAGAAGAAGAAAAAAAACTGGACAAAGCGCAGCTATATTAATTAGTGTGTGCTCTTTTATAAACGTTTCATTTGTATTAACTCGCTTCTTTCTTAGTGACTTTCTGCTGCCATAAAATAAACACTGTTCTTAGGGTAAAGTTAGACTCACTGCAGATACCTGGGGAGTGAAGAGTTAAATTATGTGTGGTCTCCACAGTGATGGTTTGCAGCAGACTACCCCTGTTGTCTGTGGGGATATTATGAGGTGAGGCCCCAAGCTCTTTCTCTAAGGGAACAGCGCTGTATTTTTTTAAAGCGCAGGAATCAAAACCTAGTAAACATGGATCGCAAAACTGTTCTCCGCATTTGGTAAGGTCTAGGCCACAATGCTGCACGTAAAAAGGCAGGTTTAAGCATATTTGGCATATGAAGCTGGTTCTTAAAACTGCAGGAAAAACAATCATTTAATTTAAACATGATTTAACATCAAATTAGTCTAACTATTGGCTGAAGAAGGCTTCTGCTAAAATGAACAGCAGTGATAAGATCAGGTTTTCAATAACATACTGGCATCATCACAAACGTACATCATGGGAAGACCATTCCAGTGTGGAAACCATGTGTTGTTTTCTCAACAGGTTATAACCCTCCGTAGCCCAATCACAGCCAAGCTGTGAAGGGTAAACACGGCAGGGATTCGATTATTGTTATCAGTTGGGCTCAGAAGTTCTGGGTCTTCGTAAAGCTGGCTGTTTTCAATTCTAACACTCAAACACTGCTCCACTAGCTAAAAAAGCAAACCCTAATAGAGACTCTATCAGCCAAAATAAACATGAAACCAAGATGATATATGCTAATTCAACCATCTGACAACGAAAATCTATATCACTCCCAAGAATGGACCCCTTTTTTTTTAAACTCAAAAGAACGGTATACCCCCCCCCCCCCCACAACCTTAGTAGAGGATAAAATGCTTAATTAACCTGAAATACAACAGGTAGGGTTCATGAATATGCTATAAACATTGCGCACCCTTTGATTATTGGGAAAATAAACAGAAGGCCAGATGGACTGACTACTTTTCAAAATTAAAAGGCTATTCTATGTGTTTCTGGCATATAATTGTCAGAATCTTGACTAGTACTTTGGAGTTGGTGAACACAACATGGAACTTTCTAGACTGACTTAAAACAAGAGATCACTACTGTACACTTTAAAGTGCAATGAAAAAGGTCCATGAATATCACATCAAACCGTAAATAAAAATGGCTACGGTTGTCACTGGTTTGGAGCATGCATTTAGGAGTTATTCTACAGTAGTCATTTACTGTTTCTAAGTCTCAAAAGCTCAAGATAATCACCGAAATGATGATTCACAAATATAGTCTAATCCATCAACGCATAAAACCCTAAAAGATTAAAAATCACTGCTCTTGAGAACTTCAGCTAACAGAAGACTATTTTAAAAACACATCAAGTGACTATCTGAAATGTGGTTAATAATTTCTAGTGCAAAAAGAAAGCTTCACAACTATAATTAATTAATAAAACCTTGAAAAATGATTAAAATCACTGCTCTACAGAATTTACTATTAACAAGAGACATCTAAAGAAATATCAAGTGATTCTGTGTCTGAAATACTAATAGTATCAAGTGCAATAAAGATGCTTCAGAAATTTGCAAACCTTATCTTAAATACTGTGAAAGATAATTGAATAAAGTCCTTACTATATATAAATCAAAAGGCATTTCATAAAGTCTTCAGGGGCCTGCTTTCCCTTAAACAAAATGCAGCAGGTCTGAGTGTTTTCAAATCTGATCCAGCCAATATTCAACCCTCTGGCCTTTATATTCTCTTGCTCTGTTTGGCAATTCTTCATGCAGATCTTATTAGCATTCATTTGTGTCGAAATTGGGTTTTTTCGACAAGGAATTGAAGTCACACCATCTAAATGGTCTATCCCATGAAATACTATTTTGGGCGGCGGACGATGTAGCCCCTCCTGACATTCACCTTCTTTCTTCCTTTGCGAGAACGCCACACAAAAATCTGGCAACGAGAAGAAAACAGCATGAAAAAGCACAAACATCTAGAGGTCATACAAGAACAACGGCAAAATCTGTTGAAAGGAGAAAAACGGTAACGACACTTAAGGTTGCTAACTAGCTTCACACATTGTGTGCAGGCAGGCTTCAGGCGTGTCTGCAGTAAGGAGTGGGCAACAAACGGAATTTTATCTCTCTTGGATAAGATTCCCTGACTCTGGCCGCGTCTCCTACACTGTTGATTATGATGACACGCCCACGGGAAGCCCCTGCACATTGTCCCCTAAATAACTGGGCGGGAGTACTGCGTGTAGGTCAGATTGTAGCTCTTGAAGCTGCAGAACTGGTGGTCGTGACGCTGGTAGCCTTCAATGGTGTCCACTCTCTCTAGGTGCTTGTGCGTGTCCCGGGCTATTGAAGCCTGTAACAAAGCCACCCAGAATTGACAATATTGTAAAGATCTCTTAAAGTGTAGTTCAAACAACTTTTTAAAAAATGGTATGTTTTAATGGAGTATGTATAATACCTATGTAAAAAATATCTGTAGGATAAAATGACTGAAGGAAGCCACCAACCTAATCATCCAATACTATTGAGTGAGAAAAGGTAGACTAGGAATAACCACCAACAAAATATAACTACCAAAAAGAACCCCAAAAAGATCTGATGTGAAAACAAGAGGGCACCCTAGTATAAAACTGACTGACGACATTAAGGACACACTACACGGACAAGAAATAAAAGCATACGCTTAATTATGAAGCAATAGATTGCGACCAACATCAAAAATAGACACCGGACATTAAAGACACATGGGGTCTAAAATGCAAAAGATTGAGGGATTAAGAGAAAGATCAAATCTGTTTTTAGAGAGCACGATTAGAGCAACATTCTCCAAAAAACATGACTTTCTAATAAAACTTAGAGCTAAAGTAACAGAAGTTTAGAACCGTCAACAACTGAAACAGAAAAGGTTGGCACACTCCCGTCCATGCTGTCATGCACAGTTATGCAGCTAAGCGCTACCACACACAGGCGTTACACTTGATCTCAGATCTGAGATCAAGACGGTACCCAAAAAAAACAAAGGACTGATAACATTCAAGACACTGTAAATTCACGCCTAATAATGATTCCATGTGGAGTTGTAGAATCCAAAGCTTAAAGTTAACAACTAGAAATAAGAGGCTGGTAGACTGCTGTCAAACTCTACACATGAATATTTTAAGGTGAATGTTCTCGAGAGAGGTCAAAGGGACTGGAATAGATTCCATCCCTGATATTAGATAGGACTGGGCAGGATATATATAACAGACTGGAGGATTAGACAGCCAGTCCTGTGTCTGGTGGCATGATAGGATGATAATGATAAATCATGTGATTCCAGTGAACACACATCTGTATCCTCACTGGCACTGAAGAGTTCATGTACTGTGCAAACACTTAATGGTATAAAGCAGGGCATGAAAAAGAGTAAAATGGTTAAGATAAAGAGTGACAAAACATTATTTATCATCAATTAATGTGTTAAGAGAAATAAGCCAGCAATCATCAATGTACACTGTTAATAAAAAAAAAAAAAATTCCAGACACTGTTGTAAAGAGCTCCTTTCATCAAAATTAATTAAAGTCAAAGGTTAAAGTTGAGAGGGTCAATTTCAGTGCATTAGGTTTTATCCTTTATTGCCCGGTCTCTCTCAGCAGAACAACTAGCCACCTGCCAAGAGGACGAGCTCCGTAGATCAGGTTACAACCCCCCCTGCACTTGCCAACCAAAAGACGCAATGGTGAAACTCGAAGCGCGAGGCAAACGGCTCGGCCACTTCGCCACAAGGACCCCCCAAAATTCACTAAAAAGCAGATCAAACGGTTTTGTTATCCTATTAGAATGTAGCCAGAAGAGCTATCATCACATGTGTCCCATACACACACAATCTCATGTGAGAGCAAGGCCGTGCCCAAGAAGATGGGACTGATGACGTTATACATCCACCCTGAAATGATAATGGCCTCGAGAGACTGAGTGCGAATAGTTTTGCCTCATGTCTATTACCAAATGTAGAAGATTTTTTTGGGTATATAGGGCTGGACGTATAATTTATACAACAATCGGTATTCAGTGGGCGATACGGTGAACATCCTGCCGGCCGCCTTACTTCCCATGACTTACCCACTGAAGGCTGGGTTAACCTGGGAGTCAGGGTCATCTTTTTTTATAAAGTTCGGTGCGGCCCTGACTTAAACCCTCAACCTTCCGATCCCCACGCGAGCGTCTAGCCGCTACAACAAGGCGGCTCCCGCACAGCCATATAGCAGTTGTATGGGATCACCATAAAACCGTTATAAAGTAACTTTTGTTTCAGTCCATGCTGCTCCCAACTAGAAAAAGATGTTGATTAAAAATTAGTGGACAGAGAAAAGGTACCTGGTTCGCAAAAACTGTCATCAGAAACTTCCCAGGGTTAAAGACTTGCAGCACTTTCTTAATCAGGTTTTGGTATGATTCCTAGAAAGAAAAAAATTTATTTAGGTGAGATAGATGAAGACAAACAAGACTTTGGAAATTTTTCTAAAAAACACACACAAAACATGACCTGATAGGTCGGGGAGCAGACATCTAACTAGATCAAGAGACAAAAACAAAAGATCAAACAAATGACTGAATAAACACTGGAATCAGATAAACGGAAGAGAAGGGAATAAGGACAAAAAGATGTTTTAGGACAAAAAAAAAACAAGAAGCAAAAAAGAGACACAGATATAAAATACATAAATATTATGTAGATCAGCCCTCACTATTTATGTCAGGAATTAGTCGTCTTCATCTGGTTCATCCCTAAAAGGATGCCTGGCCTCTGTGTTGTGGTTTACAGCCAGGCTGCGATATCCGCACCTTTTGGTCCAACATATCCGCTTTCAGTAAATCGAGCATTAATCACCTTTCATGAAATGCATGCTACAAGTCAGTGGCTCTATTCCTCCCCCCTCCCCCAATAAACTACACAGAGAAATAATTACAAACACTATTATTGGGAGAAACAAAATAGAATTATGGATCACGCAAAATTACAAAGTGCTTTCCAATGATGATGTAAACACTCATATTTTGAATTTAGCTATATCTATTTATTTTTATGAGACAAATATTCAAATGCAGATTTTAATGTTTTCTTCTACAGAAATTTCCGAAGTCATTGCTGAAGATATCAATTGCCTCCGCTTATCATGACTCCAAATATGTGTAGGTTTCCCTGGATATTGTCTCTTCACTGTCCTTTGTTTATTGTGAATATGCACAATAAAATGACAACAGGTAAAAACATCAAAAGTAGACAGCTTGTTTACTATGAATATGACAATAAAATGACAACAGTCACAAACATCAGAAGTAGACAGCTTATTTACTATGAATATGACACAATAAAATAACAGTCACAAACAAACATCAGAAGTAGACAGCTTATTTACTGTGAATATGACACAATAAAATAACAGTCACAAACAAACATCAGAAGTAGACAGCTTATTTACTGTGAATATGACACAATAAAATAACAGTCACAAACAAACATCAGAAGTAGACAGCTTATTTACAATGAATATGCCACAATAAAATGACAACAGTCACAAACAAACATCAGAAGTAGACAGCTTATTTACTGTGAATATGACACAATAAAATAACAGTCACAAACAAACATCAGAAGTAGACAGCTTATTTACTGTGAATATGACACAATAAAATAACAGTCACAAACAAACATCAGAAGTAGACAGCTTATTTACAATGAATATGCCACAATAAAATGACAACAGTCACAAACAAACATCAGAAGTAGACAGCTTATTTACTGTGAATATGCCACAATAAAATGTCAACAGTCACAAACAAACATCAGAAGTAGACAGCTTGTTTACTGTGAATATGCCACAATAAAATGACAACAGTCACAAACAAACATCAGAAGTAGACAGCTTATTTACTGTGAATATGCCACAATAAAATGACAACAGTCACAAACAAACATCAGAAGTAGACAGCTTATTTACTATGAATATGACACAATAAAATGTCAACAGTCACAAACATCATAAGTAGACAGCTTATTTACTATTAATATGCCACAATAAAATGACAACAGTCACAAACATCAGAAGTAGACAGCTTATTTACTATTAATATGCCACAATAAAATGACAACAGTCACAAACATCAGAAGTAGACAGCTTGTTTACTGTGAATATGCCACAATAAAATGTCAACAGTCACAAACAAACATCAGAAGTAGACAGCTTATTTACTATGAATATGCCACAATAAAATGTCAACAGTCACAAACAAACATCAGAAGTAGACAGCTTATTTACTATTAATATGCCACAATAAAATGTCAACAGTCACAAACATCAGAAGTAGACAGCTTATTTACTATGAATATGACACAATAAAATGTCAACAGTCACAAACAAACATCAAAAGTAGACAGCTCACCTGTGGGACGTTGCTCTCAAAGCTGACGTAGCTGCAGTGTGGCTCAGGGGTCACATGGATTGTGATGTAATAACCCTACAATATAAAAGACAAAAAATATGTTTTCCCATTGCAGAACTCTTTTTAATGGTTAATGTTTGATTAACAAGATGCATACACATGTGGTAATTGTAACTAGGGCTGTACCGAATATTCGCATCGTATTCGCTTCGGGGCCGAATAGTGGACCTATTCACTACTCTGTATTCGGTCGAATAGTTGCGGTCGGGCCGAATACAAATAGTTACCTCACACCCTCTTCTGCATACACGGGCTTAACGCTGACAACATGGAACGATTGGTTTTGTTGAAAGCTAATTCAGCTTTTCTGCATTAACTAAGCTGTCAGTGACAATTTCCAAGTTTAGTTACTTGTTATAATACTTAGGATTCTTTCAATCCTAGTTATTAGTTACCACAGATTCACCAAAGGATGCAGATTGTGAAGATAAGGCCAGCCAGAGAGATGAATGGAGACGAGTGATATCTGCAGCAGTAAACCTCAAGGGCTCAGAATGCTAAAGATAAGATGACTATTCTGTGCTACTTCATGTGAAGTAAAAGTTCAGCGTACATTTGACATTATGAATGTTTTTTAAAGATATATTTTTTACACTATACACTATTCGTATGCGTATTCAGCCGAATAGTTGATCCCACTTTTCATATTCGGCCGAATAGTGAAAATCACTATTCGGCACAGCCCTAATTGTAACAGACTCTGAAAGCATGCTGAAAAAAGTGAGGAGAGGGATGCTTCGAGCAGAGTGGCTAGCTTCACTGGAAAGGTCATGGGTGGTGAGCACACTGCAAGTGTGCTTTTACACTGTTCACTTGCCCCCTCAAAAACCCTCACAACATTTAGCTTGTCATGAATCAGTTCACCAAATAGTTGTGCACAACCAGCTAGTATATCTACATGTTTATTTCCTAAGGCACCAGCATTTCCTTGAACTGTTTTTTTTTTTTATAAAACCAATCACTACTTTAATATTACCTGAAATAGGAATAAACAGCATCAATATATAACAGAATCTACTGTTAAATACAATGTGTTCTGTAATGCACATTTTGGTAAGTGCACTGGCAAATGATAGTAATGCTCTCAGAGAGAAAACAATCGGAGTGTTCTAGGGTCAAAAAGCCTAAATTGCTGCTAAAAATGGAACTGGGAGTTACATATTCTGACAACAAGACCAGATGACAAAAAAAAGAGGAATGGGTGGGCAGGGGGTGTCAGCGCAAGTGTGCGATAAAGCAATGAAGTTCAGTCTGAACTGCTACATTTTTAGACACTGTTTGATAATAAGCAGTGAAGTCTTCAAATGGTGGTTTTAATATGCATTATAATTAATGCTTCGAGTACAAACAGGACAGATACAACGAGAAACACCGGTCAATGGTAGAGATGGACAGAAATTAGGAAAAACAAATTTTCTACGGTAAAGGTCGAAAGGTCCACACAAGAGACATAACAAAACTGACAGATGCACATCAGGGCCAATAACACTAAACTGTGACAGATACACACAAGGGACACAACATTCAACTCCGACAGATACACACAAGGGACACAACATTCAACTCCGACAGATACACACAAGGGACACAACATTCAACTCCGACAGATACACACAAGGGACACAACATTCAACTCCAACAGATACACACAAGGGACACAACATTCAACTCCCATAGATACACACAAGGGACACAACATTCAACTCCGACAAATACACACAAGGGAAACAACATTCAACTCCCACAGATACACACAAGGGACACAACATTCAACTCCGACAGATACACACAAGGGACACAACATTCAACTCCCACAGATACACACAAGGGGCACAACATTCAACTCCGACAGATACACACAAGGGACACAACATTCAACTCCGACAGATACACACAAGGGACACAACATTTAACTCCGACAGATACACACAAGGGACACAACATTCAACTCCGACAGATACACACAAGGGGCACAACATTCAACTGATAAAAAAGTGTGCATACCCCAGGCAGAAGTCCATTCATAGAGTATCCGCAGGGCTCAAATAAGAAGTCGTCTATCTTGATACCAGGAATGATGTCACAGATACCAGATTTCTGGAAATTTAAAAATAAGACAATATGAATGTTCTGCATTCTTAAAAAAAAAAAAAAAATAATAAAAATAAAGTGATACTGTGGTTTATGGTTAGGCTGTTATACCATTTGGCTTAACACATATCACACCAGTAATACACTAATTGGTTGTTTTTTTATTGCAATGCTTGAAGGGCATAAATAGTTCAACTTTACTTCCTTCGCCCTCATCGCACAATCGTACGCCTCTCGCCTTCCGCTCGATCGCCTGACTCTCTATTTGTTGCCCGATTGTCGATAGCCAGATACTTGACACTGATTCGCTAGATATTCGGCTGAGTCTGTCCTGACTGGTTATCGGTCATTCGGTGTTGCGAGTGGAATTTTTGGCAGCCCGTATTCGCACCAGATATTAAAAATTGCGTAAACTGCGGAAAAAGCACGTTTGTTGCCCTTTTCATAGCACTCAAACAAGCCTTGCCGATTCCGCAGGGATCTAGCTTTCGGTATAGACCGTAACTGACCAGCATTGCTTTCTCCATCATGGGAAAAAAACAGCAAGCAGCCGCACCTACACCAAGGAAGAGGATGGCCATACCCGCAGCATCTCAACCAGCATCACCAGCAGGCGCCCCTATCGCGGCGCCTCGCTCACCTATGCCAGCAACTGAAGCCACCCCCATCGTGGCGCCAGCACCAGAAGCCTCCCCTATCGAGGAGCCGACACCTGAAGCCTCCCCTATCGTGGAGCCACCACCTAAAGCCGCCCCAGTCGTGGCGCAGAGACCTACCAGCACACGCCTACCAAAGCAGCAGCCTGGAGCCCACACCACAGACATCATGCAGTGCCTACGCTGCAACAGGGCGTGGCACACCGCCGCGACCTGTCGCAGTGGCCCCATTTATCGGTGCTGCTCGGGGGGCCCACGATTTTAAGGAGTGCCCGCTAGCGAAACTCGATACCGACTTCAAAAAGCGGAAATGCAGCAACTGCTCAGGTGCACACAGAGCAAGGTACCTGGGTTGCCCATACCTTAAGAAGTGCAGGAGAGAAATGACAGCCGCCACCACCAGAGACACATACCAGGCGCCCAGAGAGCAAGAGGCAAGACCGCCGAGAAACACACTAAGAGACAGACAAAATGATAAGGCACGTTCCGCCACCATGCAAAACAATATACCGCAAATAGTCGACGAACTGAGAAGCCAAATCACAACACTCCAGAAAGAAAGAACCACCGCGGCCGCTGAAAGAACGGAGACCCTGGAACTGATTTCCCTACTGCTAGGGGAGATCAAGGACCTAAAGGCAGAAAGGCTGGCATACACTACCCAGCAAACAGACAGTCAGAAGACACAGAAAACCTTCAAAGGACCAGAGAGCTACTTACCAGCCTCAGAGCAACCCAGGCAGAAGAAGAATTACGCCGCCAGTCAGAGAGAGAGGAGAGAAGGAAGGAGCTAGCCGAGTTAAAAACTGTACTGGAAGCCGCATCCCGCGAAGTCGCACAGCTAGAGAAAGCCACCGCAGAAGCCATAACAGCAGCACAAGCAGCTAAAACAGAAAGAACCCTGCTGGAGAAAGAAAGAAATGCTTATAAAAAGCCAAATACCATCAGGGCTGACAAAGGCGTCTCCACTGACAACGTAACAATGAAGCATCAGGTGCAAATGACTGAACCAGAACAAGATGAAAACAATGAAGAAGACTCAGAAGAGATCCCAGTAATCACAGACACAGAACAGTCAGATGGAGAGACCATATCCGATGAAGAGTATACACAAGCAGAGCAGGAGTTTCCGACTGCTAGCAGTGCACCGCCCGAAGAACCCGCACCGTACATCTTCGATAAGGAACAATTCCTAAGAGACCAGGAAGAACACTACACACTAGAGAACTGCCAAGTATGGAACGCAGAACAGCAAAAATGGGGCCCACTACAAACCACTCCCACCCAGAGAAACAACCGAGGAAGACGACGACGACGCTACTAACGTAGCAGAAACCAAAAACCCGAGCCGCCATCTTCAGGAAAAACCAGCCCGCCAAACGAATGACGCCAGAACGCCACCAGAACCTGACAGCAGAAGTCAGACCCCACCCATTCCGTTCCAGGCCACCCAGGCACATATGGCTGTCCTTTTCAGGACTGCCATGTCCACTCCCAAAAACCTGCAAGCCGCCCGCCAAGCCCACGCTGCTGACATGATGCAACAACCAAAAGGAAACTCAGGCGAAAATCATCGCCACAAAAGAAAGAAATTCAAGCTCAGATAGCAAATAACCCGTCCTTGAGAAAACAGGCCATCAGGCGGTTAAAAAAGGACAAAGCTTATCTTTTTTGTTTTCTTCGAACGAACGAACGAATCCTTCGCCCTGCTGCTGGTTCCATAAGGCATAGCAAAGGAAAGTCAGATGTACTTTCCTGTCCTTTGCTAGTTGCATAACTTGTGTTATTGTTATATCGGTAGTGTCTTTATTACGGCCCCCACCCCCGCATCTCTCTTTCTTGGTCAGCCTCTTGCCTTGCAGTCTGCTGTTACTAGTTTAGTACACTTTAGCTGTTGGCTGATTTTTCTCCATTCTGACTAGATGTTCAAGATACTTTATTCTTTGATATTCTATTAAATTATTTACCGGTACTGTGCCCACAACTGTACTTCATTGTTAGTTGGTGACTGTCTCTTTGCAAAGAGTGCAGATCAATACACACACACACATATATATATAGTATGTGTTTTACAAAGGAAAAAAAAAATTAAAATCTACCAAAAAATAAGACAAGAAAAAAATAAAAAGGTCAGTACCTGTGTAGCTTCTTTTCCATCCGCACAGATTTCTTTGGTGAATATTTTCATTTTATTGGGGCACAGTTCCCACATCAGAAGCTAGTCACAGTTAAGGATCTGTCTTCAGTACATTTTGTATGAAATAAATTCTTTACTATGCTGTTCCCACACAAAAATAGTTATCTGATGGCGTGCTTTTTTTAATAGATGGGAAAGCCTAAAAAAACAACCAATGACACATGTAAAAGTGTAAATTCTTCTTCTTCTTCGTTCCCCAGCTGTAAGTTCCGGCAAAATGTCATGGCTGGTCATCCATTTGGACTCGGCCTCTGTGCCAGGGCCTGAGTTTTGCGTGTACGTGCACATCTATTTCTACTGGCTTATTTGCATGCAGTTAGTTGTCCCTTGCCACTCAGGAAGATGCACTCTTAAAGGAAGTCCTATGACGTGCTTCTTAGGGAGGCAGTGGGTCTATTCTTGTTTTTCTAACAACCCACACTGGGAGAACTATCAACTGACTGTTTGAACCCTTAAGTATTCTCGTGTGAAATCGGAACTATTTCTCTCAGATTACAAAGAATTTGAGCGTCAAAATGGGGTCCCTTTTAGAACCAAAGAATTTATGTCTTTCTTTTCATTTTTAGTAGTATTGTTTACTACCTAAAGTGTGCACACTATGTGACCTGGTTTGCTGACATACATTTCTTCTTTCTCTTGAGTTTCATGACATGAAGTGACCTTAGGTACCTTGTGGATCATGTGGTCAGCACCCCGCTGGTAGTCAGTGGACTCAATCTCTTGGACTACCAATTACATATATGTGTTCGTATAGGAGTGAAAATGCTGAAAGGACAATTTGTTTTTTAAAAATGCGGATCAGTCATCTAGCACAGACAAGATGTTTCAGCCTCGCAGACAGACAAAACGGACGTGGAAAAAAATGCTGACACAGAGATAGGGCATTTTAAACTATGAATCCCACAGATAGTTGTACTTTCGGCCAATCTGTAATGTAAAAGGATACTTCAAACGTCTGATCTGGTTGCTCGACGCCACCGCTGTCTAAAGTGTATAGATACCTGAAAGGCAAAGGCAATATATATATAAACATACAACACAAGCTACATAGGTCATGACACTAACCATCCACCTGTGGTCAATCAGGATTAGTATCATGACAAAATCACTATTGGGACCTTTGAAAGAAAACATAAATACATTTCAGCCAATCAAAAGATGAGAAAATGGTGCTAGCACTAGATAGGATTGCAGCTGGGGGAGGGGGGGGGGAAACCTTACAAAAGTAAAAGCTTTTCGTTCTTTTCAGAACGAAATTTTTTGTTATTTAAAGCCCCACTCTGGCTTTTGCCAGGGGCCGCAATATAGGCAGGCCATAAATATGGTCAATTGTCTGAACGCGGTTTCTGGGACCTCTCCACGGCGATCCTCATCCACATGATGGCACTTTGTGTCATCAGGTGTTTATCGCTTGTGTGATGTCATGGTGGGGTAGAAAGTCATTCAGTCGGTAAAAAAAACACCTCAAAGGATAACCTGATTTGAGGACAGCCCGACCAGTAACCACAAATATAGTAGACAGGGCAGAGAGCATGTTTTCTGGTCCTAGCTGAAAGTGGTCATGGCAAATATTTAACTTAATTGGGAAAAAAAAAAATAATTGGTAAGTGTAATTAGAATGCCCTTGAAATAGAATCCAAAGATATGAAGAAGAAAAAAAATAGCTAGAACTAAAAAACACAGAAACTAACTGAACAGGACACATACTGAGAAAAGTCTAGGGAGAAAAACAGAACCCCCCCCCCCCCCCCCCCCCCCCCCCCCCCCCCAAAAAAAAGAGAAGTGAATTGGAGATAGCAGTGAATGGGAAGGGGGCATAAAATGAAGAACAGAGAGGTCTCATGCAAGTCTGTTCATGTCTATGCTTTTTCAGAGAGAATACAGGGTAGAAGAAACCACTTTCAATGAAAATGAAAAAAAAAATTACTATAATCAGAGGAAAGATAATCACCATTAAAAAACAAGCCGGGACATCACAAATACAGAGGCATCTAAGTACTTCAAACCACTAACATGCTGCCCTAAATAATATAACAGGCTGAAATCAATAACTACAATGTTCCAAATGCTTAAACAAAATTGCTAGAGTGTGATCAACTGGGAATGAAAATCTGAAACCAGCTTGCAACATCACAGATCAATAAACCTCTTCAAGTGTCTTGACACAGCCCAACATTTTCCATTAGATCCATCTAAAAATCAATAACATGAGTTGCCACAGTGGATATTTGTTTATTTATTTCTATTCTGGTCCTGAAAAAAAGACCTTTAGGTTATAACAAAAACAAAAACATCTTTATTCTAAAACAAACTTTAAACCAGAAAAGTAATTCAAAGATTCTAAAAGTGTAAAAAAATAAGTAAACAGTAGATTTAAAATTAAGTTCTAAATAATTTACTCCACAATTACCAGAATTTTATACTGACGAAATGACACTTTACTGCCAAGTCGGCATAATTTGAGCTGTCCATAAAAGTATCAGTTTGATTTTCTTCCGAAATGTCTACATTATCATTATATCTCAAGGGGTTAATTTAGCTACATAAAATTAGCAGAGCTTTTAGACGTAATAAGAAAAGCAGTGAGGAAAGTAACTGGGTACGTTGCCTCATCATAAGAAGGGTTAGAAAATGCGACCAATCTGAAAATTTAAACACATAATGACAATATTTACCGTAGAACCAAAAAGCAGTTTAAAAGCACTTCTTAGAAATAAACACACATGTATGTCCCATCTGCTCACATAAACATGGCTACAACAGTCACATTAGGATAACATGCAGTGACTCACCAGCAATCCTTGTTCATACGTCCCAACACATATGCAGCACTGTCTGTGGATAGAAATAAAACACTGTATGATAACAGCACGCAAGAAATTGATTACTTCTACGGCATTTCAACTTCCAGTGAAACCAAGAAATAATTTTTGAGAATATAGTTGAAAGATCTATTTTACGAAAAGGTTTCCATGAGAACACTAGGTTCAGCTTAAACTATGCAATTCCTTTCTTCCTCTAGTTAAGGAGTCTCCCCCTTTTTTAATCTGTTTTTTTCTCCATATGCCCCAACCATTATAGCTGATTAGCCCCCACCATGTCAGTAATCAGAAACAAATTAGAGGTAATTAGTTCTCCTTACTGGTTACTGATGTTATCAATGCCATGCACTTACCATACCGAGGAGCAGCCAAAAGACATGACTCTGTATCTCTGTCTAGCCTGATGGACATGGGGATGCAGCCTGGAGCTGCAAGAAATGAACATTTCACTAAGGGGACAAGACGTTTTATTAACCAACACAGAACAGGCGTCATCAGTAGTTTTACATTTGTAGAGCTTTTCATTAGGAGATCGGAACACCTATGGATCTGTCCAGAGTGCGACCATGATAATCCTATCTAATCACTAATCATTTTACTGGTTTAACGCTTTCTCAAGACAATGAAAAAACCAGATCTTCCATCTGTTATTTGTCTATAAAATCACATATAACAACACAAAATTCCACATGTAACAGATGGCGAGCATGTCAAGTGATGAATCTTACTATTAGATATTGTTTGTGCTTGCAACATCCTATTTATAATACAACATCCTATTTATTCCTCCTGTAAAACCATTTCCAAACAAAGACACTGCTATATTTAACTTCCAATATGCAGTTTAGAAATAAAGCCATAACTTTCTTTTATCCCTTCCTTTTAAATTTCAAGTCACAGCATTTGGCAGCTATTTTCCGTTTCACAGCTCATTCCACCACAAATAGCTCAAAAATGTATGTGTGGACCAAAACAAATTTTTTTCACGTGGCCTTAAATTTACCATGCCCTTTTGATTTCATAATGCACAACCACTCAGATGCTGCTGTTTTCTTAAAGCAGCAAATTTCTTCCTGTCCTTGTTTGAGACTAAACATTTCTATAACTCTGAAAAATATACCATACAGCAACTGACACATGTGGAAATTAGAAATCAGTTCACATGTGCAGTGATGCACGAAACTAACCAGTCAAGTGATCCATGGTCCACAATGCACACACAAAAATGGTTACAAATGAAAGCCACATTGCCAAGGTCAGTAGCCTGTCATACTCAATACTTAGCTCCCAACAACAACAACAACAAAACAAAGTGAAAGACAGACTGAAAGTCTAGACTGCAAGCTATTTGATACTAGACAGCATGATAGAATAAAGATTCTGATAAAATCAAATGCTTACTTGTGAACATCTGATCAAGGTGATCAACTTCCTTGTCAAACGACTGGTGCAAGAAGTGTTGCAACTCTGGCCGAGCAAAATTCTTGCGTGAGTAGAATATGTCCTGGTTTTATAGAGATTGATTCAAATGATATGCAAACAAAAGCAGATGTATCACACACTCAACATATTCAGTCACTTAAGTGTACACGCAACTAATTTCCGGGAAGTATGCATTGTACTGGCCACACCCACTGAGTGACGATTGGTCTAATAAAAATGTGAATTCAGTAGTTACTACTATTTCAGTGTAGGCAAAGGGTATTGCTGTCACCATGACCATGCAGGTTTGGATTTCACTTTCGCTGCTGCCAGAAACAAATTTACAACCTCTCTAATTATTCAAAACCGGGTCTCTCGCGGAGAGCCTGACCGGTTAAAACCATTCTGCCCTCTGCTCCAATGACGTGAAAAGGGTCTGTTTTTACTTTGAAAATGGCCTGATACTTTTACTTATGTGTGGTATTTAAAACCTTTATCAGAAAACTATCAGACTGCTGTAATAGAGATAGTCTAGTAAACACTATGCTCTATTTGCAAAGTGTTCTGCATTTCCTAGGTCAAAGTACAATGTACAGCGATCTGTTAAAATGCTTGGTCATTTATACAATGTAAAGTGGATAACGAACTATATGCATTGTGCTATACTGCACACAATAACACTAAAAAATAAACAAGTCAGGCAAAAGAAGAAAGTGGAAATACTAAAAATAACAAGGCAGATATAAGTGGAGAAAAAACTGAATAAGAAGTTATATAGAACAACCTTTAAAAATGTAACATAAAAAAACAAGATAAAAGATTTCAGAATACAACTAAGCAATAGGACAGAGGTATGTTGCTGTGACCGAGCGGCTAGACGCTCGCTGTGGATCGGAAGGTCATGTGTTTGCTCCCTGGAGGAGCCAGACTTTTTTCAAAAATGACCTCGGCTCCCAGGTCGACCCAGCCTTGAGTGGGTACCTGGTGCTGTCCCGGGAAGTAAAGGTGGCCGGCGTGACAGTGACCACATAACCCACCTTTTGCCGACTGGTCTATAAAAATTTAGGTCTAGCCCAACATGCCTAATGACGTGGAACGGGTCCTTTACTTTACTTACTTTACTAGTAGACTTAAGAATGTGAATACTCTAAAAAATTGAATTAAAAAAGAAAGGAAAACCCAGACACAGTACACAACTACACTAATTCCACCTTCTTATATCTGCCTTTTTTATTTCTTAAAGCAGCCAGACATTACTTCCCCATCACGAATATTGCATTTCAATGACTATAAATATGATAGGAACTTTGGTCAGTTGATGGTAAAGACCAGGCAGCCATGGACAGAAGCAAGCATCTTAGCTAAAGTCTTTATAAACAAACACAAATGACCAGAAAACGTTTTATTTGGTCTAAGTTTGCAAAATAAATCTGGACAGTACATGTTGTATCGCTGAAGGTCATACATTGATTTCTTCAGTGATTATTGTGCTAAATTGGGCTTCTATTATGAAATCTTCTGGGACTGAGTTTTATCTTAGAAAATTATATTTTTTAAAAAAAAGTTTTGGTTTTTTGTCCACTTCTGGACTCCAGTCCTGTTTCAGAACCTGAGCGTTGCATGTACATCCATTTCACAGGGCTGACTCATTTGCATGCAGACTGTCGGTTCCTTGCTTTTCAGGCAGATGCATTCCGATTTCGAAGAAAGCTACCAATTAATCGACTCTTACGACATGCTTTTGGGCAGGCAGTGGGTCTATTTTTGTTTTCCTTCACAGGGGAGCCAAGAAACCCACACGGGTAATTTGAGGAAGTAAACAGATTACAAATAATAGATATAAGCATGTGAACATAACTGGAGGATACTTACAGCGACATTGTCAAATCCGCATTCTCTTTTAACAAGTTGAATCAGACCCTTGACTGCAAAGAGCAAAGTGGTCGTCCCGCATGTTTTCAGAATGAATCTGTTCTTTGTCACAAACATACTGCTCTCACTGTAATAAGAGTGTGCGCAATCAGATATTAAACATCCTTGTGGTTGCAACATCGAACATTTTTAAATGCAAACTCTTGGCAAATATATCAATGCTGATGGAAAGAGATTTAATCTCAACAGGATGTGCTGTGTGTGCAAGCTAATAGAATCAGGATGGAACATTTTTACATGCAAACTCTTGTCAAATATATCACTGTTGATGTTAAGAGATTTAATCTCAATTTTATAAACAGGATGCGCTGTGTGTGCGAGGTAATGGCATCGGTTGAAGTTAAAACCATTAGCAGATTTTAAAAATGAAACTGAATAGTTTATCAAAGCAAAGTTTCCTTGCTGTAAGTGTGAACAAATAAGACAACTGATTGCACAATTTATTGCCTGGCTAATTGTGCTGCACATCATTAGGTTGACTCAAAAGCATAAAGTCAAAATCAAAATGAGAACAACAGTAATTGAATAAACACTGCCCAATGTATACCACCTTCTGAACTTTATGGCAATGCTGATTATGGCACATAGGGTTTGCAGTCTATTCCCCCATTCCACTGTCTCATGCAATCAATTCAATATCATGGAGGAAATCTGCTTTCCACCAAATAACGGGCACATATTTTGGCGGCCAAAAACACACCCTAACAGGGCCTCAGTCACATGTGAAATGCGGACATCTGGTCACTGCCGGGAGTATCTCCCATGCCGCTACGCACGGCGGGCCTAAACTAGATGGCTGGGACTCACGAGCAGCAGCTAATGCATCTCCTGCAGCTTCCTTCATTTTATGTGCCCATAAATCCCAGCCATCTAGTTTAGCCCAACTCCATGCTGCGTGTAGAACCGTGGGAAATACTCTTGGCGGTGGCGGCAGTCTGCAATTTATGTGACTGAGGCCCTGTTAGGGTGTGTTTTTGGCAGCCATAATATGTGCCTGTTATTCAGAGGATAGCCAGGAAATTCAATCCAGTATCTCTGACCTCTCGTCATGATTAGTTTTAGGGTTTGTTTTGAGCATCCCCACTTTCTCAATCCTTTTTGTCCTGTTTTCAGCACCTGTTTGGTGATTCTCCTCACATTTCTTTGCAGGAAGTCCTGAATGCAGTAACATCTTCTTTGTGTTATAACTGTCGCTACCAGTGACTGTCCTGTCATTTCTTCACAGCTCTTAAATATCCCATTTGATTTTATCTATAACCTCACCTTGTGCACCACTTGGCTTTACAGGAACAGCATCCTTTTCGGTGCTTTATTAATATCCTAACCCAAACAGGGCAAATCCTCAGATCATGGGACAGTCTAATATTTCAGGGGGGTGGCAAATAGGCTGCATGCACTCGTGGAACGAAGGTATGGTGGGGTTAGGGCCAGTTCTAGATGTTTTGGGTCTTTCAAAGCATCAAAAAGCCGGGAAACCCAGTCTTACCACCCTATAAAATGTTGGGACTATCCTGTGATGTCATCTGTGGTAGGATATTAATAAAGTACCCCCTTGTCTGCAAATTCCCACCACTGCATGGTTTCGGCTCTAGATATATGGTGCTAGTGACATATTTTACAGGCCACTGGACAGTCTGCAGATAAGGCAAAGCTTACTGAAACTTTGACAAATGTGGAAACCTAATACATTTGGGGGGAAAAAATTGGAATGCATATACAACATTGTATTGCAATCTTACCTCAAGACATAGGAGTCCATGCTTTCATCTTTCAAAGAGCTGATGATTTCACATTTCACCAGTTTTAGCAACTTTTCCCAGTCTTTCCTGCAATCAAAAACAGAATTCAGTAAAATATAAACGAACAAGTAAATTAAGTCTTAGGGCATTAAAATATTGTGATATTACAATTTGTTGAGACATTTACAAATAAGGAGAACTGAAGTAAGAAAGAGAGTTGTTAAAAAAGTAATACAGAGAACCTAGCATATGGAAGTGAACCAGTCAGTTTAGCTGAGGAGATAGCTGCAGTTGAACAGATCCACTTCATGCATGAGAATGGAGGGGGAGGCAGTACACACATGTCATCATCGTAACCGAGTCAGAGTATGGTGAGAAAGGTGGAGACGGGTATGTTCCGTGCAGAGCGGCAAGCATCACTCTTAAAAAATCCCGGTTAGTTGACGTCCTTTGGATATTTCCTCCAGGTCATGCAAGTACTGCACAACTCAGCAGTGAACTGAGGTCACTGTGTAAGCCAGATGTTGTGAGTGAGGGCTCTTCAGAATTGGAACTCGTCTCTTGCTGCTGAAGATGGGGACGGAGCACTTATGGGAGTATCCTGAGTGATATGATGTTGATCCTCAATTAAAAATTTAAAAAATTCATTGCATGCATCTGATAACAGGGCTGAAGTTTAAATTTTAAATTTTCAGAGACACAGAAAAAGAGAGAAATAATTAGTTTATATAAGGTTGTACTGAATGAAACGGACAGTTAGTTGTCCTGACTAAAAAGTGCATGGAATCTTTCGCTTTAGCCCAGTTGAAAAGTAAATCAAAAACTTTTCTCATACATTAACCCTTAAAAAGGCAACTGCACTGCGGTTTTTTGCTGAACTACCCCCCCCCCCCGCACAAGGTTTCAGACCCCACGCAGAAAAATAAGATTACCCTTCACGTTTTGCAATAGGCATGAGTAAATGATGTTTATAAGACCAACTGGCATTCAAATTGAGGGAGTCAATACCATGCATCTACTCCCCAGGACATTTCCTAGTCCCCTTTTTAAGACTAAGCCGGCCTGAACAAACTAAGGTCGATGTACTCAAATTTGTCCTATGCTATCAGTGTCAAACATGGACACTTATATCCTTCAATGAAAGTAAAATTGTGACTACAGAGATGAAACGCCTTAGAAGAGCTGCTGGAGTTTCAAGGAAAGACAGAATACGAAATCAGACAAATGCTAGGAATAAAGCCAGTCTTACAGGTCATCAAAGAACAACAAATGAAGTGGTGTGAACACCTAACGAGAATGCCCTGGTACTATCTGCCACGCGAGCCACACTAAAATGTTACAATGGGTATAGAGCGAGTGGAAGACCTCAGAAATTATTGAGTGATGGCATTCAGAGCAGCCTTACAGAAATTCAGCCTTAATGGTTTTCTTGACAGAATGTTTAATCTCCCCCTGACACTCTGATTAGGCACAAGAGAAGAAGAAGAAGGCTCCAGTTTTCTCCTTGTGATGTTCAGAAATATAGCCAACCATATTCTTCTGATGCTGGCAATAAATAAAAAGGGCTCTTTTCTATGCCTGAAGGCACATTGGGCATGACCTATATTTTACACCTGAAGGCACATTGGGCATGACCTATATTTTACAGACAAATCGACACTTGGTGGGCAATGTGGTCAGCATCATCCCGGCCACATACTTTTCAGGTCTTTTTACCTGGTACCCATTTAAGGCTGGATTGATCTGGAAGCCAATGTCACTTGCAAAAAAATGTCCAGCATCATCCAGGTTTGAACCCATGACCTTTAGACTAGCAGGCTAGCATCCAGCCGTTACACTATGGTGGCTCCCTCAATACAACTATTTGCTCTAAAAGAGGTTTACCTTCTCTCTAAATGTACTAGTAAAGTTCCTCGTTGGCAGTTGGCACCTTGATTTGTGGCTTACAGCTAGGCTGTGATATATGTGACATTCAACTCGACACATCTGATTTTAGCAAGGCCTCACTGTCACTATTTTCGATTTAGTTATTAAAGGGCAGCGGGTCACTTTTCCCCGCCCCCTTTTTTTCTTTACAAAATGCCCCAGAACCCACATAGGAATGGCAAAGTGCAATGGCTTAGATTTGAGATTTTTTCAAAAAATGTTTATGGATACATAATTGTATTAAAATAACTGATTCTTTTCCACACCTTCAGGTATACGGGGCGATACCCGTATTTTATAGACTAAGTGGCACTCTGTGGGTGATGTGGTCAACATCATGCCGGTCGCCTTTACTTCCCAGGAATTTACCTGGTAACCCTTTGAGGCTTAGTGGACCTGGGAGCCAAGGCCATTTCTGAAAAAAGTCCAGCTCCATCAGGATCTGAACCTACGAGCTTAGGATCCGCAGGCAAACATCTAGCCACTACATAGGAGGCTCCCTGTCGGAGCAATGCAAAGTAAAACAATATGATAAAAGATAAGTCACAAACAAAAACAGCCTGCTGCGTTAAAGCGTCAGAATGTATCCTATCCCTAAATGGTGATCCCGTCTTTCACCGAGTTGATACAGAATAACCCGATCAATTAAAAGTAAATATGTAAGTGACATGTATACAACTGATGTACAAATATATACACTGATGAGGACTTTTTACCAACCCTCAACACAAACTTGGTGATTTTATTCAGGTTAACTTTTGATAATGTTCAAGTCTGGCACAAGTAGCAGTTTTGGTATGAATATGCAGTTTACAATCAGTTTCCTTGCAGTCATATTTATGTTCTTATGTCCTAATAACGGTTTGGTACATAAATGAATAAACAGATTTTTCATGAAAAGCAAATATACTTTTGTTTTTCTAATGTTTTTTTAAAATACAAATGAGTGTAAGACTACAAACATACACCTTAGGACTATTATAGTCTGGAGAGAATGGAACAGCTAGAAATGGCTAGGAGAATCTGGTCGACACCCTACACACAGAGGAAAGGCAAGAAGGACATATAGTCTGATCAGGGGAAAAAATGTTACTGGTACTATCGGAATTAGAACCCTCTGATGGCTGCTGAAGATGAGGACAGAGTGCTTGTCCCGACTGCTGTGATGTCAGCTTTAAAGTCAACACACAACTATGATTTTCATTAATAAACCAGTAAATTAGCAAGCAAACACAGACAAATAGTTATTTCACAACTTTACAACTACTTTAGTCTGAAGATTATATATAACTTACTAACTGACCTTAATGGCTTTCCCCTCAAGCATCAAGTGCGCCACTGAACAAACACCAATCAATTACTAATATTGATGTTGACAATATAAACACAATGTCTTTGCATTGGAACCCACAGGGGTATAGGAATAATGGAAGGCCAAACAACACACGGAGAACAAAGCTGGAGAATAAAGTTAGAAAGATAGGGAGACCTGCATGCAACAGCGTGAGTTGGCTGAGGGCCTATGCTCTACTGGGGGCTAGAAAGGCAGAAGACGATTGACGTTGATAAAGAAAGTTACTGACTTAGAGTTACTCAACTCTTACAAATCTGAGACTAATTTTGAATGGTTTTTTTTCCATCTTTATACCTCATTTTAATAAAATAATCTTGATATCTTGGCTTAGAATTTACATTAGGCGCCTTTAGAAAGAGATTTGTTTAATGTAATATAATAATTTAATATCAGTAGTAGTTGTTTAATTAACTCTTTAAGCCCAAAGCAACGGTGTGAGAGTTGTTTGAGAAGTTCCGTTTTGCCGAAACAACGGTGTCATCATTAATCGTGTGTCCCTTACATTTTGCTTCGCACATGCCCCTTAACTAGTTTCTAATGTTCAGAGGTACGATTAAACTATTCAGGGAAAGTCACTCTGCCAAAATCCTTTTAGTTTCATTTCTCAGCCTAATCCACACGGGCAGAATTTGATATAAATAACAGCAAATTTTTTTTTCAACAGTGAATTTTCTGAGTTCATTTTCGAGTGCCATGAAAATCAATGTTCCAACCACAAGTACAAGTTGCAAAATGTGTCTTTCTGCAGCCGAAGCTCTGAAATTGTTTGTCAGATATTTTTAATTGTGATAACTGATAATAAAAATTTTGACATTTTCAGAAAGTAATTTGGACGGTGAATTTTCACCAGCGAAGCTGAGCGACCAGCTGTTCGGAATCTAGCGATTCTGATGAGTTTATTACACTGACAATGTCCCTTATTTATGCTGTAAGAGAAGGAAAGTGCTCTAAACAAATAGATTGTACTATGCTATGATGACTAAGCTACATTCTTCTTCTTCTTCACGTTCACCAGCTGTAAACTCTGGCGGAAGGTTCTGGTTGCTCGTCCACTACTGAACTGCAGTCCTGCTCCAGAACCTGAGTGTTGCGTGTGCATCAGTTTTACAGATCTCATTCTCTTGAATACAGACTGTTGGTTCCTTGCCTCTTCGGCAGAAGCGCTCCGACTTCAAAGGAAGCTTCCCAATTAGTCGACTCTTACGACATGCTTTTGGGGAGGCAGTGGGTCTATTCTTGTTTTCCCCACAATGGGGCCCCGGAACCCACACGGTGGTAAGCTTAAGCTACATTGAAATCATCGCAGCTACAGTCTTCTGTAAATAACTGTACAGAGTAAATAGTAAATGGTGTGTGTGTAATGGTTCTTTTTTCTGCCATTTTTTCTCTGAAATTTTGCTCAGCACTCTGTGAGTGTGAGAACTAAGAGCCCCTGAGTGCTAAGCTAACCCAGAAAGTTATCATAACTTTGGAGTATGTTAGGAAATTAAACAAACTTTGAAGTTTTGTTCTCAAATTTTGATATTTACTTTACTACTCTTGTGGCTGCAAAACCGTGGTAAGTAAAGTAATGCATTTTTTTTTTTTTTGGTGAAATGTTGTCCTTGTGAAATGAACACCTGTTGAATTCTTCTTTCCTATTAACTATAAACAAAAATAATATAGCTTTTCTTGTACACCCACCCCTCTGCCATTTTTGTAAAGGGAAATTATTGTGGGCCAAGTCTGTCAAAATGTATGGGCCTGAAAGACTTAATCCTATTCTGAGTTGTGAAATTTTTGCTTATTAGAATAAAAGGATTTTAAAAACCTCACTACATTGACTTCTGTATTACTATTCTAGTATAACTAACAGCTCCATAATAAGTTCAGATATTGATTGAGTCACTAACATGCGTTTTCTTGGGTCTCATTCGTCTTTTTTGGGTCTCATTTTTTCTAGAAACTTCCATAATCATAATCCTAAAGGCCCTTTTTGGATAACCTTTTGATTTAAAAAACAAATTACCCTAGACATCCTATAAAGCTCCTAAAAAGTTTACTCAATCAACTATCATGAGTTTGTGGCACTGGAACCTAACCGAAGAATCAGCTAAATTCCTGTA
>CAJHNH020000425.1:0-105000 GCA_905116865.2 Candidula unifasciata | reverse complement strand
CTGGTTGATTTAGTGGCAGGCGATTTTGCCGCAGACCGCTTTGTATCGGTTTCGACAACGGTTACAGTGTCTACATCGGCAACCAATCTATAATTCCTCACATATGATTTCCTTAGGAGATTGAGCAGTGAGAAAACTGTTATGATATCTATCTCTGGACTTCCGTTCCACTATGGAGGACTAGTCATGATAGTATGTTTAGTTTTGAAGTTATTTTTGCTTCTAGTGGCGCGTTGCTTTCCTTTGCTTTCTTCATAAGGACGGAAGTCTACGGTTTCGCTTCCTAAGCTACAGAGTTAAGTGCTTGGTGCAGCACTGTGAACTGTGCCTAGTATGTGAAATGCCTTTTATTTGTGCACCGGTTGTGTCGTGGTATTTAATACGGCCTGTTGCGGGTTTACATATGTGCTGGCGAAATATTTATGTAATAATGTTAAGTGTGTACAGACAACATACCGAGACTGACTACTTCCATGAATGACAAACTGCATTTCTTTGGCTACTTTCGGTTTAGCCCCACCGCCTTTTGCATTTACTGTGTGCTTATATGTACCGATTGTGCTACTTCACGGCATGACAATAGCCAGTGACAGCCAGCGAGCACTAGATCAAAAATTATTCCTCCCCACGTCACTTAACGGCAAAAGTAGTTTATGATGATGATGATTGTGAGAGAAGAGTGCTGAGAATACAAGCTTGATAGAAAACACACTAATAAACGTACAATTCTCTTTTTTTTTTTTAAAGAGAGACAAACCAGCTCTGGCTGATTCGTATGTTACGTCTAGTAAAGGATATGCAACGATTGTAACTTTAAATTCTTGTCAGTTTGACAGCTGTCCGCCCATGCTCTAATTTGTGATACTGTATTGTGACCAGCCAACCACGGTGTGTACGCCCTGCTGCCCCTTTCATGTGTCAATTACTTGGATTAACACATGTAACTTTGAAATTCTTTCAAGTGGAACTGCGTGTAGAGGCTGAAATTAGTATACACTTCGATGACGTTAAGACGCAGATACTTCCGTCGTGTTTGATGCGCAGACGAGGCCTGCTAATGTGTCATCATCATCATCATAAACCACTTGCGCTGTTAAGAAGCGTGGGGAGGAATGATTTGCGATCCAGTACACGCTGGATGACATTGGCTATTGTCATGCCGTGAAGGCGTGGAGTGTCTTTAATGTTGTCGATCCATATTTCCGCAGCTGTCCTCTTGCTCCTGTAGCTGATCTTCTGAGATGTAGTAGGTATGTGATCTTGCTGCATTCTAACGAGATGGCCAAACAACTTGATCTGCTGTTTCTCGACGAATCTAGTACAAGGTGCTAATGTGTGCATTCATAAAGTAATATAAGCTGAAAGGCAATCAGTATCATGGCAATTCTTCATTTCCATATTCACCCCGACCATATCTTCAGCAACCATCTTCTACTTATACTTCAGCATTTCGAGTCCTTGTGGTGCTTGCTGCAGAAATACCCCGCCTCCTTAAATCTTTCTGATTGGCATCTCTTTCCAGTTGATGGAGCCAAACTTCTGTAGGTCTGCTTGGATTTTATCTCTCCGTCGGTTTTTTTTTTTTTTTTTTGTCAGCCTCGCGATCTATTCCATTCTAAACTTGATAGGTCGTATTTGATGGAAATAAACACAGTCCAATACAAAGGTTCTGGAAAGACTACAAATGAAAAGAGAATTACTTAAAGAAATTTGTTTAAGGCAACCAAAATACATTGACCACATTAAAAGACATAATACGCTTTTAAAACCCCACTGGAGGGAAAGGTCGAAGGCAAGAGAGCAAGAAGTGTGCAACGATACAAGTGGGAGAACACCAAGAGAGATGTTCTGGCAGAAGTCTGAGAGAAAGAGAGTACAGCCAGGACAAGAGACAGGGAGTGTTGCAGATCCATTGCAGTCAAACTTCACCGTGGAGGCGGCACGTGATTGAATGATTGATTGAATGATTGATTGATTGATGTACTCATTCAGCAACTATCGTAGTGTTCTAATTCAGATAGTGCATTTGACAGTCTGAGTATATCCATGTCTTGTTTTTCTTTCGAGAAGTACCTGCCAGATTTCTCCCTCTCATCCAACCACATCATTCCCTCTAGGCAGAGCCGGATTTAAGTATATGCCAAAAAAGTTGCATCTTGTGTCCTTACAATCTCTAGGGGCTTTTAAAAATGCATAATTATTTTGAACCTCCCCCAACTAATACAATTTTCTTTTCATATATTTTAAATGCACATTTTTTTTTTGGTATATTTATATCGTTTCTCCCGGAAACAACAATTGCTATATGTTGCAAATTAAATTTTTCCGTGAATTATATGATATATTTTATGTCATTTTGCTAACATATTATTTTGTCTTTTAATAAAAATTAAACGGCATTATAGTTACCGTATCCATAAATTTAATAGGCGTAGTTTTGTGTTGTAATTTGAAACAGTAGTTGTCGCATGACTTTATATAGTTTATGGTGTCATTAGGTCTAAATTCGCCCCTATGTCCAAAACTTGAGGATCTATTCGCTCTTCCGAATGACTCATTTGCTCCCAATGGGCCTTGACCTCATTTACCTTGTCACTCATCGGTTCAGGATCACGTGGTACTGAACCAGTCAATCTATCTTCTAATTCAGTTCTCAACACACTAGCACGCCCTGGAGAATAGGACATTCACTGTCTGAGTCTTCTAAGGAGATATTGGCAATAGGAACCGTAGACACTGCAACAGAGCATAGTGGTCAGACACTGGCCTGCCGGCACAAAGGTCTTGGGGATCTCGACAGCCTTCTGGCTAGACGCTTGCTTGCCTGCCTGTCGGAAGGCGGCCTTTGGTTCTTCTTCTTCTTCTGCCTTTCTATCCCCCAATGGAGCATAGGCCCTCAACTAACTCAAGCCAAGTCGTTCTATCCTTCGCCATTCCATGGAGCTCTCCCCATGTCCTCCCCATCTTTCTAACTTCCTTCTCCAGCTCTCTTCTCCGTGTTTTTTTTTTTTTTTTTTTTTTTTTTTTTTTTTTTTTTTTTTTGTTAACCTTTCTTTATTCCTATGCCCCTGTGGGTTCCAATGCAAAGACATTCTAGTTTTACTGTTTTCTCAGTGTGTTTCCTATCCAACGCCAGCGTCTTTTCCTCACCTCTTGGTCCACTGGAGCCTGTTTAGTTCTCTCCCAAAGCTCTACATTAGTTATTCTATCATACCATTTAATTCCCTCTATTCTGCGCAGGCACTAGTAAATGAATGTCTGTAATTTATTAGCAATTGCCTCAGTCGTTCTCTATGTTTCAAAAGTACTGATTTGACATAAGAACTAAAAAAAATTTAGTTTAGTATTTCTTTTAATTTCTTTTGACCTCTACAAATTCCATAGTGCTATGAAAGCTCCTCTTACCTTTTGTATTCTTATTTTAATATCTCTATCAGTTCCTTTATCTTTATCTACATTTCTGTCCAAATAAGTGTACGACTCCGCGTCTTGGAGTGGGATGCCATTAAGAGAAACCACATTACTATTTGCCTGATTTATTCTCATTATCTTTGTCTTTCATTTATGGGTGTTTAGACTAAACTGCTGTGATCTCGTATCAAGTATATTTAATTTATCTTGCATCTAATTCTTTTGGTTCTAGTCAGGATAAAAATGTATTAAATCAGGGTGCTTTATTAATATCCTACCCAAACAGGGTAAACCCACAGGTCACTGGACAGTCTAATATTTCAGGGGGTGGTATATAGGCTGGCTGTATGCAGTCGTGGAACCTTGGCTGCATGCAGTCGTGGGACTTAGACTGCACTCTCTCGTGGGATGTAGTTGGGTTGGGGTTAGTTGTATATGTTTTTGGTCTCGTTTAAAAGCCGGGAAACCTAATCTTTCCACACTCTAAAATGTTGGACTGTCATGTGACATCCTCTGGAGGTAAAACTCTAATAAAGAACCCAAATCAGTTCCGAGGTCGTCTCATTCACCTAAACAAAAGGTATCGGACAATTTTCCACAAATTTCTAGAAATTTTCTGGAAAGAAAAGGCGGCAACTAAAGGATCTGGCCACAAAACAGTATTTGCATGTCCTGTAATATGAATACATATCACTGCACATCCAGATGACACCGTGGCGAGGTCTGCATGCATGCATGCAGTAGCTGTCAACGCCGCTTACGCGTTAGAACTCCATCGTAAAAGAAAAGTGCATCATTATTTGTTTCTTCTTTTCTCTACTTCTGGAATGCCTCGCTGCGTGAGAAGACATTTCTGGAGCGAACACTTCTGTTCACATCGTATAAAGTACTTTTCAGTGTCTCTCATATATGCGGTCCCTATTCTGGGTGGTCTGCCTCTGTCTCTGTTACTGTTATTTAACTATTCATTTTTATTGTTTGCTATTGATAACATATACGCCACCAGGCTACGTCTCCCTCAGCAGGAAACGTTTGTTGAAAATATTAACAGAGGAGAAAAAACGCTTCCTACGTGCTAAGGCCACTCATTAAGAAACTGTATCCTGTGAAAGCTACCAATTACTAATGTTACGATGCTAGCTGCGCTCCCATTCCCTCAAAAGCGAAGCGACGAGGAGGTAAATATCACGTGTTACCCTCCACAGTATATAATAGTTACCTGCTAACGCTTACACGTGTCGCCGGTGATTAACGACAGTAACTTCTAAGGAACTATTGTTAAACACATGTTGGTCACATGTACTGGTGCACCAGGATTAGGGCTTATACTGGACAAATACAATAATTTTCTGTCTAAGAACAGTAAAATACAAACATTGTCCATCAAAGAACAGCCAAATACAACAATTTCCCCTCTATTAACAGACAAATACAAACATTTTCCTTCTAAAAACAGAAAACCAGAAACAGTCAAATACAATTGTCCTTAGAAGAACAAGACACTACAGGCTCAACTACAACTTGTAAAAAAAAAAAAAAAAAAAAGATTGTTCAGTCCCTATAGTGAGCATGTCAGATGGGACCGTAAGCACATCAGCCCTTCCTGCAGGCTTGTCAACTATATCTAGGAAAAGAATCCTGGCCTCGAGAGCAGAGTGTGCAGAGTTAGCTATGGGGAACCATGGAGGACCTACAACCGGCATGTGAGTTCATAGAGGCAGTCAAACCGACGTTCTGACCTGAGCATTGGACAACAGGACGCAATGAAGAAGAAGATAACTTGGTCGAGACCTATCTACAGCTGCCTGCTTCATCCTGAAAAACTGATCCTAGACAAGAAGCCTGGCCAACATACATAAGATGGACATTTCCTTCGAAGCTAGAGAAAATCCGCATCAGAGGTAAGAAACTAACAGCCTGCACACACCTAGTCCAGAGCTGTTGAAAAAAAAAAAGAATGTGCACAGAACACTTAAGTTCTGGAACAAGACCAAAGTCCACAAGGGGACGAAAACCCAGGCTTTCCACAGTTAACAACCGATGAACGCGAAAAAGACAAAATAAGCAGATACATATGTCGGTCAACTTGACAGGTGAATTAGATAGAATGTTTTCTGGGACGGAAAGATAGTGACTGGAACCATCAAGCACCTCATAAAATGACATACTAACATATGTTGAGGTCAAGTGTCACTAAGCCCATAAGTAGAGTCCGTCGCTAGTTCATCTGCACTTTTGTATTGAAGAGATGTACAGTGTAGTCGTCCTAGAGCAGTGTGTCTCAAACTGTTAAAACCCGCGGCCCTCCAAACCGACAAACATTATTTCCCGGCCCTTCTGACAGTAACCTTATACAGAAACATCAACATATCTAGGTATCTGTTAAATTCAATGTCACACACTTATCATTTTCGGCTAATGTGACTCTTCTGTGGATTAGAGGTCATAAATATGATATACGCGACTAGAGCGGTGTTTCTGATGGACAAAGCCCAATAATAACATCGATTAAATTGTTCTGTTAAATTTTTTTTTTTTTTAGCGTGACATGGCTGCTAAAGCCATTTTGTACAAAATATAAAGTAACAAAGAAAAAGAAAATCGGCAATAATCTGAAAGCTCCATAGCTCAGGTTGGATAATCTTGTCTCGTTAAATGATTTGACAGAACATTTTGGAAGCCCATTTGGGCTTTTTCCCGGCGCACCTACTAGTAGGCTGCGGTCCATGGGTTGAAGGACATTGTCCTACAGCCCACTACTGAGTTGAGTAGGACACTTTCTGATGTATAAAATAAAAGTAAATATTTACCTTTTTGAATTTTTTTTTAACATTCATTTGGTTCGACAAAACCTATCATTAATTCACTTACTATTGCGTTGGGAGACCCGGTTTCGAATCCTTGGTAAAGCTGGGTATTGTTTTCTGTCGGGGGCAAACAAATATCGTCATCGTCACAGCCGTGGCGACGGCGGCCTTAAATCATGAGGTTCAAAGACCCTTCTGCCTTCACCCTAAAAAGTGGTATATAAAGGAAGTAATTGGCAGTTGTTACTGTTGCGTTGAGTTGAGTAAATAACCAACATACTGCGTCCCAATGTCAGACGTAGTTTTGATATTGTTCTGAAGCCCCACCCTGTCTGGGGCCCTAATACAATCCAACAAATGGGTTAAACAGGGTTTCTGAGACCTGTCCCCGGGTGATCCTCATCCGAATGGTGGCACTTTGTTTCACTGGGTGTTTATCGCTTGGTGTGATGGCCTGATGTCATTATGATTGAATGTCAATCAATGAAAATTGAGTTGAGTTTCAAGAATGCACTTAGAGTCACCTTGCAAATGTTCAGTGGAAGAATGAGATAAGCTCCACAGACACTTAAAAATTATTTAAGAGCTCAAAAATCCTTTAATAAAAAATCATTTCGAAGGGTAGGTTAGTGGATGAGGGGGGGAGGGGGGGGGGGGGCCTTAAGGTGCCTGACCTCCCGTACTCTGATGTCCTAGATTAGTAGACCGGGATAGACACGGTTCACTAGGGCTGCCAGATAGTCTAGTTCTCCCCCTCCCCTCACCAGGATACTTACATTTCTGCCCGCCTAATATTTATTCCTATGGAATATCTTAAGTGTGTTGTTCATATATATTTTGTAGCCTTTTAGAAGTGAAGAATGTCTTTAAACACCAAACAAACAACAAGCTGTCACTCTGTTTTTTGTTTACATTTTTATGATACATCTCCCAACACTCTTAGACACACCTGTCACATACTGCGGGCTTGGTTATATGGATGCCTAGTACTTATATTCCAACGCCAGGCTTTGCTAAGGGATTACGTTTTGATAATCAAGGTGTAGATTATGCATCCCCCGGTGCAATTTAGTTTATGACCTAGAAATGCACGTTAGCAGTTCACTAATGTTGCAGGAACAATTCACTCGTGGTCTTAGTAATATTAGGTAATTGTTCGTTCGAATTTAGTGAAGTTCTTTAAAAAAAAAAAAAAGCGTTTATCTGTCGCTTTTGTTGTGTCATTTGTCCATTAAGTCGGCCTATGATCGCTAGTATTATTTAACGAACGCTAACGTTGATTTGATTTACCTCCCTAGCAACCTCTATACAATTTCCAGAAATGTTTGCACCTACGCCAGTTTGATCCAGTTTGTTCTGGTGTGGTATTGTTTTTGTTTGTCACTGCTCTTCTTTTTTTATCACATCCCCTCCCCCCCCCCCCTTTTCATCACTATGTCCAAACCCATTCTCCTCCTCACTTTATTACTACTACTACTACTACTACTACTACTACTACTACTACTACTACTACTACTACTACTACTACTACAACTACTACTACTACTGCTGCTGCTGCTGCTTCTGCTGCTGCTACTACTACTACTACTACTATTACTATTACTACTACTGCTGCTACTGCACTACTACTACTACTACCACTACTACTACCTCTACTACTATAACTACAACTACCACTACAATGACTACTGTAACTACTGCTGCTGCTGCTACTGCTAAATCATCATCATGTAGCAGGTCCTTTGCAGAACGTCGCTCTCATCGCAGTCTGCCTGAAAGAAACTCGGTCTCTCGCTAATTCTCCTGCCTCATATACTTTCATACTCAAGGAGTCACTTATATCCTGTGCCCATCTTTGTGTCGGTCGGCCCCTGCCCCTCCTTCCTGGTACCATGCCTTCTGCTATAGTTTTTTTCCAATCCGTTGTGGCGCTTGATATGACCAAAATATTTCAGCTTCCGAGAAAGGATGCTGTTTATTAGCCAATCTTCCTTGATGTTCAGATCTTTTAAGATGTCAATATTTCTCCTCTTCTTTGTTCAAGATATTCTGAGAATCTTTCTATAGCATTTCAGCTCAAAAACCCCTATCCTCTTTCTTAAGGACTGAGAGATAGTCCACGACTCACATCCGTACGTAGCCACAGGGAAGATGCATGCTCTCAAAATTCCAATTTTTATCTCCTTGCTGGTGCTTAACCATAGACTTTTAAGGCTGTTCAATCTTTGCATTGCCAAGGCCATCCTCCTTTTAATTTCTGCCTAGATATTCAAAGTTTGTGACATTTTCAATTTCTTCATTATTTATTGTTATTTTTGGGTGACAGCCAGTTTTATCTGTGGACATTATTTTCGTTTTCTTTAAATTCAAGAACAGAATTTGATCTTCACTGTGCTTTTGGACAGACAATATTGAATTTTCGATTCCCTTTACGCTGTTCGAAAGGAGCACTGTGTCATCTGCGTAGCGGAGTTCCGGAATAGGGTTGCCACCAATCTTGAGCGGATCATAACGGTCAAATCTGCTAAATACCAGAAGAAAAATGATATCGTTTATGGCAGCAACACATATATTTCACACCTCTGTCTATGCATCGCTTTGTCTTTCAGAAACACTGCTTCAGACACATGTATAATTTTGCTTACCCCTGAAAAAGAACAGATGTTCATCATCATCATCATTATATGCCCTGCCAGCTGGGGTAGGCGATCATGCGTCTCCACAGATCACGATCCCTGGTTGCCCGGAACAGCTCTCTTGATGATATCCCTCCATGACATCGTTTCAGCCCATCCAGCATCATCTCTCTTGGTCTACCTCTCTCCCTTTTGCCACTGATCTTTCCAGTTGTCACGATGTTCTCCCATGCCTCTATTCTCATTATGTGGCCAAAGAACAGTGTTTGTCTCTTTTTTATTGTTGAATATAGAGATCTACTTTCATTAGTTTCTTTCAAACAATCGTTGTTAGTTACTCTGGCCGTCCATGGTATTCGTAGATTTCGTCTCAGAAACCACATCTCGGTTGCTTCCAAATTGTTCCTAATTTATTCACAGACATTCCAAGATTCGCTGCCATACAGCATAACAGGTTCTATGTAACATTCTAGCACCCTCTTTGAACAGATGTTACATAAGCTAGAAGAGCATATTTTTTTTGTGTTTTTTTTTTGTGTGTGTGTGTGTGTGTGTGGCTGTGTATATAATACATAAATCGGCATCAACAATTGGATTTGGTTTTGTCCTATTCGTCAGCAGGTCAGTGAAAACATATCTCATATTTTCCAAACACGAAGAACACTGGTAACATAGTGCGTCAGTGTAGCATAGGATCTTTTTCTTCATCCTTGACAGTTCTACACAAGGTCTTTCTGCCTTGATGCGCCCATGGAACACTTTATTTTTGTATCGTCAGGTAGAAAATTCCGCTACGAATTCTTTCTCAAACAACAACAGAATGAAATACGGTCAACTACATGAAAACGCATTCAACGGGAAACGATATGGTTGCTGAGCAAAAGAAGCAACACAATTGCTTCAGTTTAATATGGTGGATAGACAGATTTTTTTTTTTTTCTAATTGTGGTGAGAATATGCTTCTGACAACAGTTATCAGTTATATTTCCCAACATTTGTAAGTGAAGTAAAGTAAATAACAGTAAAGATCTCTTTTTACGCCTTAGTCGCATCGGGCTTACGGAAGAGCTCCCATATTTTTTACAGACCATCGGCACTAGGTGGGTAATGTGGTCAGCATTACGCCGGCCGTCTTTACTTTCCCAGGACACCCATCATGGTGACAATTTTAGGCTTGGTCGACCTGCCCCATGCCATGATAAAAATCCACTCAGCCAGCGGTGGTTTTCGATCGCAGTACGTTGAAATTACAAGTCGGACTCGCAAAGCCTAAGCCACGGACGCCGCAACCATATGTAGTTAAAGGGTTAAAGTCCCATAGGCCAGCTATGGCAAAGCACGACACTAAAAGATATGGATTTCATTTTCGAATTCGCAAACAGTTGTTTGTGCTGTGAACTGCAGATTAAGAAAAAGGCCAATGACTTGTTGCGAGAGAACTTGTGCGATTAAATGCGTGTACAACTACTGATTTGTTGCCACTACTGCTTTCATCGACAATGAACTGTATTTCTTGTGTCGTGGTGTTTCTGTTGACACTTCTGACAGCTGCCTTATAAAATTATTGAGCGTGAATGCTGCTGGAATTGCAAAGACTGCAGTCTGTGTCCGTTTGCTTTACAAGCGATATTGATAGGCAGTCTGTGTGGTTTCAGATGACACTGGAAGAGAGCAACTATGAGGTGACATGTTGGTCTACTGGAACTACGATTACCTGAAGGATGAACGCATAAATTATAAATAGGCGGAGGCCAGTCTACTATTTAGGTCTGATGGTTACTTTTCATCGGACAAATCAGTTTGAGGTTTGAACAACAGATCAACATCATGGCATACGGTTAGTAACCCCAAGTGCTCCGTTCTACTTATAACTCAAGTTTGAGTCCCAAGAGGCTTAGCACAATGCACAGGCTCTGTAGCACCGGCGAGGATCTTGAAATATTTCGGGTAGATTGTTAGCTCCAAATTTTACCCCAGCAGCGCCGTCAGGCTAATCTTTTAGATTTCTAACTGTCTAGGGATTTTCTATGTGCGCAGCAATACACACGGGCGTCCGATCTCACTACCAAGAGACTAGGGAAAATTGCTAGAAGTCCACGTAAAGAGAAAAAATCCCAGCCTTCAAGGGGTCTTGAACCCGGGACTTTTAGCACTCGAAGCGTACATCTTTCTAGAGGTCTTACTAGGCATCTTACTTCTAGTAATATCCCCTGGTCTCTGGGTAGTGAGATCGGACCCCCGTGTGCAGTGTTGCGCACGTAAAAAATCCCTTGGCTGCTGGAAATCGAAAAAAGTAGGCTAACGGCGCTACCCGGGCAAAATTTAGATTAAAAAATCTACCCAAACTATTTCAGGATCCTCGCCGCCTCTACAGAGCCTGTGCACTGTGCTGGGCTTCTTCAGACTCAGACTTGGGTTAGAAGAAGAACGGTTGCTACCCATGTGCTATGATGTTGATCCGTTGTTCAAAACTTCAAACTTTTTACAAATACAGGATTATTTATAAGTTGCATGCCAAATTTCAACAGTTTACACCGAACGGTTACTGGATTATAGATTATTGATGTTGGGTACGACTTTTGGAACGCCCTATAACACTGAGCCATCGTTACGAAAAACGAGATTTGTGCCAGTTACGAAATGCCCTTTTTTTTCTAGTTTCGTGCCAAAAATTTACTGAAAGTTCAGTTGAAAAGGGAATGTATTCATGACACCAGAAATTCTGCTGTTGCTGACGTCGAGTATTGTCTAAACGTCGAGAATCGTCTAGTTTATCTAGAACTAAGTGAGTCTCCGTTGAAAGAGATCAGTGAATTGGAACAAAACACGAAAATATGCAAACAATTTTGGCCAGATGACAGAGACACTTGGAAATTGTCCAGGCAGACGTGTACATTCATTCAGAAAGATGTCGGCTAGAACTGGAACATATTACAAAGGCAATTCTTCGCCTTGGCAACTATGGTAGCGTATCCGAGCGGCAAACAAGATAGCATGCAGCGAAAGCACCTTCGATCACCAAGCGCCACAAAACTCGTTAGTTTTCCTCTAATAAAGAGTTATGAGTTAGATAACCCCAAGTGCTCCGTTCTACTTCTAACTCAAGTCTGACACATCCATAGGCGCTCAGAGTCCCCTCTCAACATATTCATTAGCGTCGTGCGGTTAATAGTACCAGTCCTATGTTGGTTAACAAGACGTCGTGTGCGTCCAGTGTGCTGCTCATACTTGGCTGTGCCGATCTTCACTCCCAATTTGCATATTCTTAACAGTGATGTGGACACGTTGCTTCCAAAATCCACAGAACGTCCTATCTCTCTAAGGGCAATGACAATGTCTGCGTGATCCCTTGGCCGGCCATCTTCTAATAATGTTATGCTGGATGCATGAGTGTTATTTGTAGCAGACTGTAAAGAACTTGTCAACATCAACTATACAAACTACTTGGAAAAGCATGATCTGCTGATTTGATTGATTGATTTGATTCAAGAACCGACATCACAGCACCTGGGGCATTCCCATGAGCGCTCCGTCTCCATCTTCAGCAGCCAGCGAAGAGTTCCGATGCTAATGGTGCCAGTAGCTTTCTGATTAAATGTCCGTCTTGCCTTTCCTCTGAGCCTTGAGCTTCTGCCAGAACCTCTCGTCACCCCCATCTGCATCAATCTCACCAATTTGTGGTGATCCATCTGCTCCTCCGCAATGTACACGCTCTCTCACAAGGCACTAACAACGTCTGCCCTATCATGTAGCAGTATTCCACCAAGTTGTGCAGAGCCAGCCAGTCTGTCCGCCTGTTCATTTCCCAACACACCGGCGTGACCCGGTGAAAAAATCCAGACAATACTCCTCACTCGTGTCCTCCGCAGCGAAGCATGCCACTCTGCACGAAGCATACCTGTTCTGATCTTCCTCAGCATGCTTTCTGAATCAGTTACAATTACAATGTGTGTGTGTGTGTTCTCTAGCCAGCGGAAAGCTGCAGTGACCGCCTCCACCTCCATTCTTAAGCTGGATGTTGTGGTATCATATGCTAGGCTCTGCTGCACCAAACGTCGACCAATAACTTTTGCTAAAAAGCCCAAAGCACTTCTTTTGCCTCTTGACACTGAACCATCTGTGTAAATGATCAAATCCTCTGAGCCAGCATTATCTTGAATTAATTGCTGAATTTCCACCTATGTGGCACCTGCTGGCCAGTCTCTGCATTCCCGGCTCAGCGTGATTATGACTCTACACAAGTCTGACTGCTCAGGTGGCCCTTTGACCCACTCCTCTCCTCGCCTAATGTTCTCAAGGATGCAAACCTGTCTGATTGTGTCTTCTGCCTGAGCCATCCATGACCTCCCTCTTATCAGCCGCTGACCCATAACTGCACCCAGAGCTTCATGCAGAGGGTGGTCTGTGTCTGCAGCTACCCTGAGATATGACTTTCCATGCAGCACCTTGTGCCTACCTGCAACCGTCGGCAAACCAGGGATGTATCGCATACACGCCACTGGGGTGTCTCTGGTGCAACCCAGAATGACCCGCAGAGCCGCGTTCTGTATGCGCTCTACTTTGTCCATCTGACTCTTTGAGGCGGTAAGCAGTCCCAGGCCATAATCAACGACTGACAGGGTCAGGTGCTGATATAGTGTGAAAAGCATTCTCTGCTCTATGTCAATTTCAGCCATAGTCTTAAGTGCACTAAGTCCTTTTTGGCATCTCGTCACAACTCTCTCTCTACATGGTCCTTAAATGACAGGCTCCTGTCAAATGTAATTCCCAGATACTTCAGTTTGCTCTCTCTGTTGACGTCTCTACCATCTATCGTGAGACTTGGGACATTAGTTTTAACGATTCTGTTGTCCAGAGAACACCACAAAACAGACGCCTTTTCCGGGTGGACGACAGCCTTCATTTCTGTACACAACTCAGTCATTTTGTCTTCTGTCGTTTCTAGCTCCCGGGCTGTTTGCTCCCTCTCTTCTTCTCTTCTGATAAGCTGAATAAAGTTATCAAAAACAAACGTCCTTGAATGCTTGCTATCTCACAGTATAATTTGACTGATTTAGTTGTTTAAAAATCGACATGCCCGGCTCGCTAGCGTAGTTGGCTAAACCGGACTGAACGGCGACCAGGTGACTAAATTCTCGTGGTCCCGGTTCACGCCCGGGGATAGACAGACAAGCCACGTTCCTCCCAGATTAAAAGTATCTTTCAAGGAATCAAGGCTCAAGGGTTGCGATATCCATAGTACCGAGCCAAAGGGTTAACCACTCATGGTTTCTGAAAGAATCGACATCATAGCCACACCGGACATACCCATAGGTGCTACGTCTCCCTCAGTAAATTTAACAATCTGTAGATGCTAACTGTTCTACAACAGACTGATTATTACCTCGTCGTTCTCTTCCTCTCGTATCTATCTCCTCGTCTGATTCACACCAAGTTCCTCTTTTGTACATCTTTCACATGCTATCTGATGTGTTTTTGTTGAGCAGTAATGCTCGTCCGCATGTTGCTTAGACGGTACAGGAAACGATTGCCCTGAATAAGCGAGAACGTCGTCAAACTGTATCACATAGTCCCGGTTTGTCCCCATAGGATTTCAGACGTAATGCAAAGGCAATGAACGCGATAAACGCTTGGTTCGATGAGCAGCCACAATCCCTCTCTTTCTTTTTTGTGGACGGCATACGTAGCCTACCTAAGCAATGAGATATTTTCCTGAATGCCAGCGGAGACTATTTTAGAAAGTTTTGTGTTATTCTGCTACACCTCTTGGTGCTTTTGTCCTAAAGTTTGCAAATCACTTTATTTTCTTTGTATACAACTCAGTAATAGTTCTATGCTGGGTACTCTTTTTGAATAATTCCCTACTGATCACTTGTATTCACATAACAAGGTTAGTTGCGTATTCTTTACAGGACGTTGCAGAACCAACTCCCAAAGGTTTTTCTCGGCAAATTTACGTCCAGTAGTTTGTCATTGCTTTCTGGACGGTAGGCTTTCTTGATACCACTGTCGAAACTAAAGCAAGGCGCATGGCCCGCAGCTGGGATCGAACCCGGCATCCCGGCATAACGAAGCTTTCGCATCGACTTATCCACAGAGCCGACATTCACATAACAGCCTTTCCTAATTTAGAGGTAACCCATTTTAGTTTATGGATATACTGATCCATTGTGAAGAGAGAGAGAGAGAGAGAGAGAGAGAGAGAGGGAGAGAGAGAGAGAGAGAGAGAGGGAGAGAGAGAGAGAGAGAGAGAGAGAGAGAGAGAGAGAGAGAGAGAGAGAGAGAGAGAGAGAGAGAGAGAGGTTGGAAATATATTGTAAAGTATGTTTCTTTGTTCTACCTAGCAATCTTAAACAGGCCACGTGAACTTCAACTTGACGGAATCTATTGAAACTTCAACATTCCCGTGTATCTATCATTGAAGCATTGTTCCGGGGGAAATCAACAAACCCACTAGTAACAAGACGACTAATTAGGGACTTATTGAAAATAGAAATGTTGAGCCGACAGGCGCAGATATTGTTTAACTGTAAGCCACAACGTGCTGACTACCTTTTCATTGGCAAACAAAAGCGTAAAGGAAGACACAACTAACCGGGATTCGGGAACTAACCCAGGGGTGCCGCGTGGGTATGCTAAGGGTGCCTCGGCAATAATCAAGAATTTTTCCAAATTTACTTCAGATAAGCAAAGAAAGCAGTTTAAAACAGAAATTTAGTGAAGGAAGCCGCAGAAAGTTCTGGATGCACGTGTATTCAAAAGACAATGCTGTTGGCAAGGCTGCGGTGCATTCTCAACGTACACTTACATAATAAAACAGACGCAGAAGCAAACTTTCTGTGTCAAGTGATTTGAGGGCATATTTAACTAAACTTCTTATACACATATATGAAAAAATTAAAAATTCATCCAAACAGTTTCTGTCATCGCAATACAGAAAGCTAAACATTAAATGTGCACGTTTTTTTTTTCTTTTCCTAAGTATTCGAACCGCTTTAATGGTAAGAGTGCTGTAAAGTCGGCTCTGTAGATGAGTCGATGCGAACGCTTCGTAATGCCGGGATGCCGGGTTCGATTCCAGCTGCGGGCCATGCGTCTTGCGTTGGTTTCGACAGTGATATCAGGTACAAACCAGAATATATTTTTAAAAATTACGTAACTGATGTAAGTCCGAGAGGAATCACATCTTTGTCTTGCCATCTGAGTCATTCAGAAAACGATTCTTTGTTATTATCCTACCCTAGATGACGTCACAGGACAGTCCAACATTTTAGAGGGTGGTAAGACCGGGTTTTCCGGCTTTCTGATTCTTTTATCGACCTCAAAACATCTAGAACTGGCCCTAACCCCAATCCCCCTACGTCCCACGAGAGAGTGCAGCTTAAGTCCTCACGACTCCATGCAGACTATCTACCACTCCCTGAAATATTAGACCGTCCCGTGACCTGTTGATTTCCCCTGTCTGGGGTAGGATATTAATAAAGCACCCAGAAAACAACGACAAACTACCAAACGTAAATATGTTTAACAAAACCACAAACAGGTAATGATTATTCACTACTATCGTCATTTAATACCATTTTAAGGTACCTCCTCCTCCTCCTCCTCCTCCTCATTGTTGTTGATGTTGTTGTTACTGCTGTTGTTGTTAAGTGCCAAAGTATAGCAGAAGGCGTGGTGCCAGGAAGGACGGATAGAGGCTGGTCAGCAAGAAGATAGACGCAGGATATAAGTGAGACATCAACTGCGAACACGAAGGAAGTCAATAAAATAAAAAATGCCAAGTCGACCTAGACTTAAAAATGTACCAGGTAAATTAATGGGGGGTAAAGCGGCCGGTGTTATGTCGACCACATCAACAACCCAGTGCACATTGTTTTGTAAAATATCGGTCTAGCACTATATGCCCAATACGTCTGGGGTGGAAAAAGGGTCCCTCACTTGAGGTAGGAAAACGCACATAGAGGTGGTTCTGGCAAGAAACCGAGTTTATGGCTGCTATGAGAGTGACCTTCCGCCAAAAAACCTGCATTGTTGTTGTTGTTATTATCATAATTATTATTGTACCCTGCTGAAGTTATGTTTCTATTTTTCTTCTTATACCCCACCAGGACATCACACAAGCGATAAACACCCGAAAACACATGAGGATCACCCGTGGAGAGGTCCCAGAAACCGCGTTCAGCCATTAGACCACGTTTATGACCGGGGTATATTTACGCCCCTGGCAAGAGTGGGGCTTCAAATAACAAAAAATTGCACCCCAAAACTGGATGACAAGATTGTAGTAAAAATGTTATTTTTCTTAACACTGGACAGCAAGAATTGCTAGGTAAATTTAATCAGGACTAACATCATAAAGATAAAAGTGCATCACAGAACCAATTATAAATTACATACAAATACAGCAATTCAAATAGTTTTCTCACTTACAGAGAATGCGCTGTGACGCCTTACCAATACAAGGCATACATGAAAAAAAAGGAAGAGACGTAGAACACGATGTAGACCAAGAACAAAATGGCAAGATAACATCAGATAAACTTTAAAACAGCACGAAATTGTCTATGGTTGAAGTGTCAAGAAAAGCAAAAAAGCAGAACCATGTATCTCCCTCGACATCTGAAGCAGCAAAAAAAAATGAAGTGAAGAAGAAAAATAAGAATATTTTGTTGTACCAACTTCAAAGATGCACCTATATGTATGCACTTTAAAAAAACGAAACCCTCAGATAACGACGTTCCTTGAGAATCGACATGGAACTAATAACATGAGGGAATGTTTAAAGATAGGATCGTAGTTTAGATGGCTAATACCCACCTCCTTCTTTCATACATACTAAAGTTGTATAAATAGGGTGAAGCGACAGGTTACGGAGATTTCCTATAACATTATGATCAAATGAATTATGTACAAATACAGATCAATCTTCTTTTCTTGTATGTAAATTTTTCGACATGTGACAAAGAAATTAATGCAACTACGAAATCGTTCAAGCTTTTAAAAATATTTTGATAAATTCAGTGCGTCTTTAAACTGGATTTTTCACATACCGTTAAAGCTGGCGTACTGGTCGACCTCACAATTTTTAGTTCAAATTCTGAATTAGGCCTATATCTATCCAGCACGTATTTTGCCGCCTTATATGTCGACTCCTGGCTTCAAACATATTTTTTACAGGCTTCACATCTCGAGTTATGTGCCGCAATTTATGGTAACTAATTCGGAATAAACTCCCCCAGAGGCCATTACCTTGTGGTGGTGGGCAAGCTTGAGAGCTTCAGTGATCTAACTGAGCTGTGCCGGCGTGAAAGTATGTTCCTGGCAGGGTCACCCAAGCCGGACAGGTCATTGGTGCGTGGCCAGACTAAGGATGGTTTTGGGACAGAGTCCCTCTCTCAGCATGAATAACATGAGTGAAAGCCGAAAGGAAGAACATGATTGAAAAAGAAAGTCTACTGGACGTCAATCCAAAATTGAGAATTGGCATCTGGATTGTAAAAACTGTGTTTAAAACGGCCAAAACCGTCCAAGTAATAAAAGAAATGCAAAACTCCAAACTGCATATTCTTGGAATCAGTGAAAGCAGGTGGACAGGGTTTGAGCAGCTCTCACATGGGTGTTAGAGGGAAAGAGAAAAAAGGAGCGACCAAAAACAACATGGAGACGTATGATGGAAAGTGACCTGAGTGCGGGATCTCTGACGTGAAAAGCTGCACACAGGACAGGTAAGCATGGAAAGTCCACTCTGAAACCTCATGTGCCACTAGGCATAAATAGAATTGACAATAGGAATAAATACTATCGAGAAGTTATTATTTTTTTTTTCATAAGCAGCAGCGGCAGCGTCTTCTTCTTCCTTTCTCTACTCCTTGAATTCCTCGCTGCGTCAGGGCAGCGAAGTAACATTTGTTAATTTGAAGAAAAAAAAAGTGAAGTAGGTAAATGTCCGTTTACAAAGCAGTGGTGCATCGAACATATGTGGCCAGACTCATAGTTCATAGACTACCACAGTGGGTAGTGTGGTCGACATCACACCGGCCGCCTTTACCTCCAAGGACTTAACTGGTATCCATTTTAAAGCCGGGGCAGACTGAGAGCTGAGATCGTGTATGGAAAAAGAAAAAGAAAACTCCGTGCGGATTTGAAGCCATGATCTTCATACCCGGAGGGAAGGGTCTAACAGCCGAGTAACATTTGTGAATAACCTTGTTTATATCGGAGAAGCAGGGGCACCGGAACCTGGGCTGCAAAACATCTTGAGAGATTGCCCCCCCCCCTCCCCCACCTTTTTGTTTTGTTTGATTCCCCCCTACCCCCACCTTTTTTGTTTTGTTTTGTTTGACCCCCCCCCCCCCCTCACTTTTTGTTTTGTTTTGTTTGACACACCCCCCCTCCCCCCCCCCCCCCCCCCCCCCCCCACAAACAGAAACAATTTTAACTGCAGGTCACCTGATTGTATAGACGACTTAGTTCATAGTTCACGTTAGAGATCATCTTTATCGCACATCGGACATGACCATAAGTGCTCCGATCTGCCCCTGGGTATGTCTCTTAATTGATCGTAAAAACTTCAGAGGTTGCTCATTATTCATCAGCTTTGTCCGAATAGGTGGCTGTGCTGATACAGCGGCTAGACGCTCGCATGCTGGTCGAAAAGTCTGAGGTTTAAACATCATCGAGGCGGATATTTTTCTTTCTTTCTTTCAATACTGACCATGGCATCTTTCCGTACTTTGTCTGAAGCCCCAACTTTTGGTGCCACATGAGGAAGAGACACACTGTCGCACCACAAAAAAGCATGTCGTAAATAGCGACTTATTGCATTTTGCTGTGTTAAGTCAAAATACGCAGACATCGCAGCCTAAATTACAACATAACATCCCAATTTGCCTTCTAGGGGCGAACGCAAAAAAAAAAAAAAAAAAAAAAACAGTTAACCAATTCACTAACCAACTAATTAATCAACTAACCAACATCTTCTGTTTGCTAAATTATATAAGATGGAGAAGCAGAGGAACAGAGGAAGACCGATACAAAAGATGCTGGACAGTTTGACATTATAGCCATCTGTATCATAGTTGATTGAAAGGTTGTGGATTGATATAACCAGATAAGGACTTTAGGAAGAAGAAGCAGGAGTCGAAGAAAGAGTCGAAGAAGTAGCATAAGAAGAAGAAGAAGAGTGCGGAGGAAGAGAAGGAGGAGAATGAGGAGGAGGAGGAAGAAAAGAAGAAGAAGAGAAAGCGGAGGAAGAAGAAGAAGGAGGAAGAAAAGAAGGAAGAGAAGAAGAAGAAGAAGAAAAAAGAAGAAGAAGAAGAAGAAAAGAAGAAAAAAGAAAAAAGAAGAAGAAGAAGAAGAAGAAGAAGAAGAAAAAGAAGAAGAAGAAGAAGAAGAAGAAGGAGAAGAAATTATATAATTCAGTCACTTATTACACATTCAACAGCCAAATTACACCAGCATTCACAAGGACCATAAACCCAGTGTTTGCTTTACACATGTGAACTATTTGCCCTGGTTTGTAGCCAGGATATTTCTGGGAATTCTTTCGCAAGATCCATCAGCAAGTCTAGGCTTCCCCCCCTCCCCCTGCCCCCACCTTCACCTACATTGTCAATGCACGTGATGGATTCAGATTTTCTTTTCTTCTGCACAGCTCAGGTTAGGTAACGTCAGCTGATCACCGCGTTAGCGTCTGCGGGTGAGCCCGTGTTTTGTTTTCGTTTCAGTGTACGTGGTGAGTATACTGGTTTGTGCGTGCGTGTTAGCGGAAATAATTTTGTGTGTGTTTGTGTGTGGGGTGAGGAGAAGGGGGGGGGGGGGGGGGGGGGGGGGGAGAGGGGGTTGCGTGTATAAACATGCTGTTTGTTCAACACTCAAAAACAGCTAGTTCAAATAGTTTTTTTGTTTTGTTTTTCTTGCATTTCTAGTCCTATGTTCCATCTTTTCTGCTAAGCATTGTGATTTCTCTCTGCAACTGTTGCTTCATTGTGTTGCCATATTCTGCACATCACGCCTGTCGCCATTAATTCCCTGAATATTTCTTAATCCACACTGTATTCTGGACTAACTTAGAAACCAGGATCAAGTTTAAACTCTTCTTCAATCATATAGTAAAGTAAAGATCCATTTTTCACACCTTAAGCGCTTCAGGCATAAGGGAAGAGCATCCCACATTTTTTAAGACCAATTGGCACAAGGTGGGTAATGTTGTTAGCATTACACCAGCCGTCTTTACTTCCCCAGGACAGCCATCCTGGTACCAATTTTAGGCTTGATCGACCTGCGATGCCCCATACCATGATAAAAATCAACGCAGCCAGCAGTGGAATTAGATCGCGGTACGTTGGAATTACGAGTCGGACTCGCAACGCCTTAGCCACGTGTCACATAACAGCATCAACTCCCCTTCCATAATAAACTTGCCCACAGTCTGGACACCCCCTCCCTAATTGGTGTATTTAAAACTAGGATTGTCCGTAGATATATATAGTTCTTTTTTTAATGGAAAATCCAGATGTGAGAAACGTATATGAATCACTCCTAAATTAATCCTTTTTGACGAATAGTTTCAATATGTATAATACGACACGTTTTCTTTGCCTGTTCAAACCTAATAGTGTGACCTCTTCACTGCAAGCTTGAGCCATATTAATGCCCAACGATGGTAGTTAGGGACTTGTATTCTGTACGTCACTACTACTTAGTCCGTTCAAGGGAACAGATGTGTTTTGGCACTGTGGCCACTTGACCGTTAATAAGGAATATGTTTTCTCAGATAATGTTCGTCTGCATGGGTGAGTTTTCCTTAAAGGGATATATATATATATATATATATATATATATATATATATATATATATATATATGCGATATATATATATTTATATATATAGTGTGTGTGTGTGTGTGTGCGTGTGCTCAGTGCCTGTATGTGTTTGCGAGAAAAAGTAAGAAGAATGATATCTGTCCACGATCGCCTTCCACGTGAGACGGCAGAAAGGCTTGAGTGAATGTACTTTCGGAAGACATTTTTTCGTAAATTCTTCTAGCCTGCGTTCTAAACCGATTCGGATCGATCAGTCCACTTGTCTGGAGTGTAACTGAAGTCTTGAGGAACTTGTATGATCTGAAATAATCGTTTAATTGGACTCCTTATTTGATGAGTCGAATGACGGTTGGAGAGGGGCAGCACTATTTTAAGAAAACATGACGTCACATCCTCCGTTGCTAGGTGCAGATATAATCAAAACAAACTCAGCGGTTGGAAAAGCCTTTGGCATCATACTCCTAATCTGTCTGTACTATCCTTCTTATCTTCCTAATGTTTCTTACTGGTGAGATGGGAATATATATAGGGATAGGGACAGATGGATATCTGAATGGCTTTCGCTATAAAACAGGATTCAGAGACTGTTGGAATCAATAGAAACGTCTGACTAGCTATTACACTCACTCTAAGAAATTGTTATGGCTCCTGAGGGAAAAAGTCAACCTTAACAGCCGACTACAGAAACCCCAGAAGGCTAGACTAAAGAGAACTTGCTTTATTAAGAACGCAAATGCCAAGCTCGCTGTCCTTAAACTCCCTCCCATAATACCAAATGTTCCACTTAAACCTTACAACGACTGCCCCGCTTGGCTTAGGGATAGCCTACCAACAGTCAGAACCACTGTAACAGGGGTCTCCTCCAAATCATCAATGAGCAGCACTGATATGAAATCAACTACAGAAGGAGAATCAATAGACTTTACCCACACCAGAGTTGATCGAGTATATACAGATGGTTCAGCCAAGAGCAGTAAGAGACGGAGGGAGGAGGACTATACATAGAATGCCCAAATGGTTTAAAAATCAACAGGCTGTACCAACAGGTTCATATTCCTCCAATTACAGAGCAGAGGCAGAAGCACTTCTAGCAGCATGTTTCTTTCCTGAATGGACAACAGCACAGCAAATATAGCAGAGTGGTCTTTCTACTGATGCTATGTCAGTTCTACAAGCAATGTTAAACCCAAAAGACACTCAGTTTGTAGACTTGACGCAACAGCTGATTTACTTAGGCTCTTCAGTAGACAATCTGTACTGCAGTGGATTCCAGGTCACTGTGGCTTGGAGCAATGAAATAGCGGACAGATTGGCCAGAAGCGGCACGTGACATGGTACAACCAATAGCGACTTAACCCACCAAGAGATGAAAACGCTAATACAATCTAGTATCCCAAGAAAGGTGGCTGGATACCCACACCAGATTTTCTCCCCAAGACTCACTTTTCATCGCCTCTCTAGAGAGGGACAGTCCTATTATATTTCAGACTAAGGACAGGGCACGACAGATTTCGTCAACATATGTTCAAATTTTTCGGTGTATGGAAATACGAGGAGACGTAGTCCCTGCAGCATGGCACACCCGAAAATGCTGAGCATTGCTCCAACACTGTCACTGTATGCTGACCAACAGAGACGCAATCTGGCCTGTTTCCAACCACAATGAAGACAAAACTGTATGGTACACAAGAGGATATGGATTGCACGATAGCTTTCATAAAGGCTACCGGCCTCCTGATATAAGTTTTCTGACAGAAGGATCGAAGAAGAAGAAGAAGACTCCTGTCACGTGCCTGATTTAAGGATTTCTCCTTAAGAACCAACAGCACTCAGAAATAATTATGTTGAGTCGTTTGGCTCGTATTGGTCTAAGGGATGCCCCATGGCCAATATACGCTCAACTTATTTCTGGAGTAGGGCAACTCAAGTTTTGGCACTACAAAATATATCTGTATATGAATACAATATTCCTAGGCACACTTGGCTGGACACCCCCACTACTATTAAAAGAAAGCCCCCAGGTTATGATAGTTTATTATCATAACCATGTTAACACATATAATATTTATGATTCATACACACAACAATGCTAAACACTTAGAAAGGTGAAATAGAGAGACCTAAGTCAGCCATGAAAATGAATGCATGTAATCAATTCAACATATACATATATATATATAATAGTGAAGTAGATGCCAGATTTCAGTGGATGGATCCCAGAATACAATGACCAAACCTAACAGAAATCTAAACAGTCAGAAAGTCCTGGAGGTAGCACATCTTCATCCTCGGAATCCAGTGGAGCTGTGGGGAATATAGCATGATCGAGACATAAACTGGACTTATCCTAGTTCCACTGTTGATGCTTCCCTCAGCTCCTGGTGGTTCGACTGTCTTTGACCCTGGTAATGCTGCTTCAACTGGATCAGGTAGTGGAAGAGTACCTCACCATAGAGGACACAACAACTGTACCGGTACTCAGCAAGTCTCTCCCACCAGTCAGGTCACAACACTGTCTCTGAGCCACACCAAGCTCTGGCACTGTAAGTATGTTTGGGGTATATGGCACCCCATAGTGATGATGTCAGGAAACTTCACAGGTGTTAGCTGGTGGGTAGTTGGTTGATAGTTGGTTGATTGATGGTTGATGGTTGGTGGGTGTTGGTTGGACTGTGATTATTCTGCCAGCTCTTCACAAAGGTTTGACCCTGTCAGGAAAGAACTCAGAATTAGTCATCATAAAGAGGGTATCATCTTGACAGGAAAGACTCAGAATAAGCAACAGTCACCATCCCACATCAGCCTACTCCACCCCAGCTCCTCTGTTTCATTCCTCAGAGTGTACTCTAAAGACTATGAGACAATGTCTCCTATCATTCATCTGTCTGTTTAGTGCAAGAGATGGAAAGTCAGGTATAGAGTGGAGATAGATAGACACTCTCACACATTTATCAATCTCTCTCCCCCCTCCCATTTGCACACAGACACCAATATTTACCGTTAGTACCTCTATTCCCTACGACTCTCAAGCCAGTTCCACACATCCATTGATCTGGGTCAAACACACTCAACGCAGCTCTGGCTGCCCAAGTACTGACCTAAATTCTTTGTCCCCATTCGTATGCACAATCTTCTGTTGTTAGTTTAAATGGTACACACTTGTAGGGTCATTATTTTTACCAGTATGTGTGGGTTAGTTAGGGCATAGGCTATTTAGTCTGTACAGAAGAAGGTCTAAGTTCGAATCCCTTCTCTAGAGATCAAGAACGGTCGAACTATGTGTGATCCCATAGCCGATTCTGATCTCTCTACAGCAGTGACCACTTTAACAGACATCATTTAAGGTACTCGTAAACTTTAATTAACTTACCCAAGCATAGGAAAAGTCCTCGACACTACAGGCCGCCTTCTGAAAGTGAAATTTGCTGGCGTCGATGCATACATCTGAACGCTAGGAAAGCCGGCAGAAACAATGCCGCAAAAATTCAAGTCAGGCGTCGGTAAGAAGAAGTTCCTTGTATACATGAGCACGGAGTAAACCGGTTTCCAAGAATATACAATTAACTCCAGCAATATTTATCATATAGTTGCAAATTTGAAAATGACGCTAAGTCAAAGCAACTAGAAGATGTAGATATTATTAATTTTTCCCGATAAAGGCATATATCGATATAAAGGACTATATACCTTCCCGGACGAGTCCAAGTTTAAAAATTTTGTCGAGCACAGGTAATACAGGTCCCGACTCTTTTAGGGGTGATGTGTAATGGCTTGTCATTCCTTGACAGAGAGGTGTGTGATTGGCAAGGCGTATTGAGTGAGGTTTACTCATAGATATTGCCTTGTTAACTGCAGGATGCCAGAGAATCCAACCAGTGTCCAAGCAATAGTCAGACTGTCCATTCGACTGCCATCCTGTGTAGTCAAGCAGGATCGTTATGTTGCCTGTGTATGTGTTGTCTACCTGAGCATCAGGTAAAACTGTGGTATACTGTTCACAACGCCTGAGTTACTTCGCAGAAGAAGTCGAGCCGTGATTTTCAACTTGTATGTGGTCTACACGCTGAGGTCGACACCAGAGAACGTCATTGAGAGACAATCGATCCTTTTCTACGTCACGAGCGACGAGAATTATTACTTCACGTGGTTGCCTGATAAATCAAGAAAGTACAGAGATCTACACTCCTGTGTTGCTGAGACGCTTGTGGATCCTAAGCAGATAGATAAGTCCAGCAATCTACCAGGAATATCGTAACAACCACCGCTCTCGAAGCCCGAGCTATATCACTTCTCTCTCCGTGCCAGGATGAGAATGGTAATGTTAGTGGCGCCTGATGGAGACCTGTCCTTTAATCCCAGTTCTTCAACTTCAAGTTGAACTTTCTTTCTGTTCAATTTAAATAAATTGTCTTCTAACGTGTTGGTACTCTATTACACTATGCTCTTTGCTCGGAAGTCTTCCTGTTCTTGAACGAAATTGAGTTGATCTAATTGGTTGTTGTTTTTGAGATTACAGAAATGTTTGTCAAATCCACTGTTGCGTAGTCGTACGACTGTGTTAACGTTGTTTTCCAGTCTGGGAGCAAAAATAGTAATGAGGATGTTTAGCCGAGTTGTACCTAAGAATTAATCCTGTATTAATCCTGTGGAGTCAGAGCTCGAGTCACCTCTTTCCTGAGATAGGCTGAATGTATGTTTGAACCGAGGATTTGGCCTTTAGACAAACGAGAGCCAGCATTCACAATACCCCTGTCTCAGAGTACCTGGGGATTTTAGGGTAATGATCCTGTAGTAGAGGTAAGTGACAAAACTGTCATACGACACCACGGACGCCACTATCTTCTTCAGGGTATTTATTCCCCCAGCCGACACGTGAAGTCATTCTGCTGAGAAACAACCGACCCGGCTGCTTCGAGATACCAGCTAAGCTATTTTGTTTATCTGTGTAGTATTGTTTCATGTGTATGTGCTGACGAAGGCTCAATAGCCGCAACGTTCACGTTTTGTTTGTATTTGTTATATTGTGAAGCTTGCTAATATACGTTTCGTTCGGTTTTATATCTTTTCTTACTCTCCTCTTCAGTGCGATTGTAAACCAAGGCTGCCTCACCTACAGGCATGTCTCCAGAAACTGCCTTGCATCGACTCAATTTGTATAATTTTTCTTCTTGATTCCGATTCGTTATGAAATACAGGGTCAGCATAAACGATTGTCAGGGTTTTGAACTGTTATTAAAAAGATCAATATAATCGATATACACATGTGGCGTCTTAAAATATTCTCAAATATCTGAAGTATCAGTCTTTACAAGACGACGTGGGCGCCATTTGTAGCTCTGGTTATGTCAAGAAGGTGTTCAGTCTCCTGCCATGCCTTCTGAATCGTTTTCAGACTTGCAGTTGCAATTGCTGCAGAGAGCCCCTCTTATTTTAAGGTGCGGGATGTTCCTAATCTTCTTTGCCCCTTTAAAGCCTCACAGGAATACTAGGTGGGGCCGTCGGTAGCACCCGAAACTTCAGTTTTCTCAATAGTTTAAGAGGCCAAACGTTTGCTGGTTTTTTTTGCGTAACTTTTTGTGTGTGATGTCTTTTAGAGGAAGACAACGAGAGAAGATTCTTGACTGTCTTGTTGCATGGCATGGAGTTGTGTGAGCACGCGACCTAATATATTCTGCAGAAGATCGGAAATTGAGGAGAGGCATGATCGCCCACTTCAGACGGCAAGACCCCTAATGATGATGATGATCGTCATTTGAATATTGTGTGTAATTTTGGGTGCCGTCGTGGTATAACGGCTACACCATCGCTTGTGGATGAGGACGTGGGTTCGAGTCCTGAAGGAACCGGACTTTTCCCCCGCCTAAAACGACCTTGACTCCCAGGTCGACCCAGCCTTAAATGGGTATCAGGTAAAGTCCTAGAAAGTGACGGCGGTCGGCCTCATTCCGACCACATCACACACCATGTACTAACTGGTCTATAAAATGTAGGTCTAGCCCTATATGCCCAATACGCCAGAGGGAGTGGAAAATAGTCATTTATTTTACTTGTATCCCCCTGTACAGGTCTGGTCTTGGTCAGATATGACTAAGCTGCCGTATAACAGTAGCCCGTACCACCTGTCTTCTGTTAAGCCGAATGTAGGGCGGGGTATACTAACCCCTGGCCTAAATCTGTTTCGGAAACAATGCACCAGGAGAGACGGCTACATAGCTTTAACATGCGATGCCTCAGAAGAATACTTGGCATTAAGTGGCAGGACAAAACTGAAGTACTGGAAAAAACAGGTACTACAACAGTCTTTTCCTTGCTCAGTCTACGAAGGCTCAGGTGGCTGGGTGACACCTGAAGAATGGAGGATGGCAAAGTCCCTAAGGACATCCTTAATGGTGAATTAAAGACAAGAAGATTATGTCGAGGCCGACCTCTACTACGGTATAAAGATGTGTGCAAACAGGACATGAATGATACAGGTATTGAGGTGGACTCATGGGAACAAAATGCCATGGATCGTGTTGTGTTGAAAGGGCATATCAGGAAGGGGATGAGAGTGAAGGAAGAAATTATTGCAGAAAAGATGAGAGCTAAGCGTCTGAAAAGAAACGGATTAAACACACATGTTGACAACAATGGTGCTGAAATCCCATGCTGTCATTGTGGAAGACTTTTCTTGACACAGGCGGGTCTTGCTAGTCACACTCGCCATCGCCGTGGGCTGTGAGTATCATGCCTCCTTATAGAGCATTATAACACTATCGTCTAGAAAGACGGAGGGGTGCCAATCAATCAATCCCCGTGTGAGATTTCGGGCTCCTTTGTGCATGTGTGTGTGTGTGGGGGGGGGGGGGGAGCGGTTTGACGATGGGGAGAGGGGCGACTAGAACCACTGCCACACTAACAAGATGCCGTAAAAGTCGACCATCGAAAGTGTTTCCTTCGAAGTTGGCGTGTATGTGCCTGAGAAACGAGGAACCAACAGTCTACATACAAATAGGACACATCTGCAGAACTGATGTGCACGCAAAAATCAAGTTCTGGAAAAAGACTAAAGTCCAGACGTGGACGAACAACCAGAACTTTCCAACCAAGTTTATAGCTGGCGAACACAAAGAACAGGAACTTATGCATTGATAAACTAAGTCACCGTGGCCTCGTGGTGGTAATGACCCTAAAGTCCTTGGAATGGATCGTTTAATGTTAAGCACAATTGCTCAAGACTTGTGTATTCTTATACTGTGTTTATCTAGACCAAATTCGAAAGTGGCCTCAAATGTAGAGACACAAATTCGTGTCGCATTAAAAAAAAAAAAAAAAAATTTGTAAATAAACCGGTGGTCTATGAAGACATCGTGACAATTCACAGAGAAATCAACAGCATGTGGAAAGAAGTTTTTTTCTAGCAAAATCAGTGAACTGGTCACGGATGTACTACAATAGATAAAATCTGTAAAAGATAATTTATTTCGTGGTTGCATTTATCTACACCTCAAAGCATTTGTGAAATATGTATTAGGTAATGACCTTGAACTGTTCTACACTTGAGCCAGGAGTTCATTAGCTGGTTTGTTTAAACCAGTTCCAGCCTGGCAAGACAAGATTGCAACTGGTATGCAATCAGGCAAGTCATAAATATGAACGATGGATTTGTTAGCTTAACGAAGTCAAATAAATCTTGCGAATTTTTCTCTTATAATTCTGGTTTTTCCTACTGCTCAATGTATGCTTGTGTTTATGTTTATTCAATTGATCAACATCATGGCACACTGGTGTAACCCATAAGTGCTCCGTTCTACTTCTAACTCAAGCCTGAGTCTGAAGAGTCTCAGCACAGTGCACGAACTCCGTTGCACCGGCGAGGATTCGTAAATACTTTAAGTAGATTTTTAGCTCCAAATTTTACCAGGGCAGCCCCGGTTAGGCTACTCTGTTTCGAGTTTCTACTGCCATGGTATTTGTTTACAACAATACACACGGGCCCCCGATTTTACTACCCAGAGACCAGGGAGAAATTAATAGAGGTCCACGACACACACACAAAAACCTAGTTACGTAGGATTTTTATACTAGAGATGATTAAATTAGATTAGAGATAATCACACTAGAGATTATTAGACTGAAGATGGTGAGAGAATAGAGTTGATCAGACAAGAGACGATTTTATTATAGATAATTCGAATACAGAAGGTCTGTTGACAGAGGGGCAGAGCAACTATGGGGTGAGCCGTTTGCTATGAAGACGAAACTAAAAATGTCAAGATTTTAGTGACCATTTAGGAGAGTAACCACCAGCATGGGTTGCTTATGTCTGCTTTGTACACATACATACCATGGATCCAGACAACAGGATATCAGCTCGCTGAGCGATGCTGGTGTAACTAGTTACAAAATGTGCAGTGCCCAGGTATCCTGGCTAGAGATGTTTGACAACACAATAAACTGCAGATGGAGGCTGGGGGATACAGGCCATGATACATCACTCATTACCCAAACACGCTCAAGTAAAATAGGAAGTTTACTTGGATTTAGTTGACTCCTACAACATGCGTTTGAGTAGATGAAAAAAAAAAAAAAGTAAAGATCCCTTTCCACGCCTTTAGGCGTATCGGGCATATGAGAAGAGCGCCCATAATTTTACAGACCATCAGCACTCGGTGGGTAATGTGGTCAGCATTACACCGGTTTGAGTAGGCAGTGAAGTCTATTATCTTTTAGAAAGTACTTAGAGATTTCGAGAAATGCCATCCGGGTCTCAAATTTGATGAAAGGGGAAATCCCCAACTGCACCTCAAATTGGTGGAGGGTAGGAAACACACCATGATGCGGCTGACGCAGATATGGGAACAGAGTATCCACCGGAGTAATTGGATCACTTCGCAGCTGGGCAGAGAAGGGCATCCACTTGTCCTGACAGTCAGGGATTACTGTCAAAGATGCAGGTTAAAATACCCAATGTGGTTGTGGAAGGCAATGGAAAACCACCACATTATATTCACAAGATTGATTTTGACTTCCGGTCAAAATAGACGTTAGGCAGCGGCACTGTTCGAAACAGAGGCAAATGTTTTGCTTCTGCCGGACGGTGGCCGATGCATTTTTGCTCCATTTGTAGACTGGATATAGTTTCGTCACCCAGCTTCTAAGTTGAATGCATGGCGTGACACTGTAAGCTGCGGATTGCATTTAGAATGTTTTTTCGACTGTGACCATCGTGTTGGTGAGAATTGTAGATTCAGAAAATGGCGCGATGCCTGTCGTGCAGTGTTGTGGTGCCGGTATGTGATTAAAATTGATCGCGTGGGCAACTGCTGATCTGTTGGCGACTTCTGCCTACCATAAAGGATGAATTGCAATTCTAATACTGTGATAAACATTCTGTGTGTTTTTCGTTGGCACAGGAGCGGAGCAAAGATGGGGTGACCCGTTTGCTATGAAGCTGAAACTAAGACTACCAGACTACCAGACTATTCCCAAGACATCTCATGAAAAAAAAACATACTTAATCACACGAACGACGTTAATGGAAGTCTTACGGCAGCCTCGTTCGGTAGGGACAGTCACGAGTCACAGGTGACACCAGATCGTCATTAGGTTACTGACGACAATTTTAAAAAAGTTATAAAAATTAAACGTTTGAAACTAGCAACGTGGAATGTGAGAACACTTGCTTAATTAAGATACTGGATGGGCTGAAACGATGGCATGGAGGGATATCATCAAGAGAGCTGTTCCAGGCATCCAGGGATCGTGATCTGCGGAGACGCATAAGTGCCTACGCCAGTTGGCAGGGCACATCATGACAATGATGCTTGGGTCTATTATTGTTTTCTCTACAGGGAGACCCCGGAACCCACACGGGGAATGTCTTGAGATCACTTATGCGGAATAATTTAACGAACAAATGAATGAATGAGTTGACGATGCTGCATTTGGGACATTTCAACACATCCCCTGTCCTGTCTAGCCAACGAAGTTCTTCCTTGTTGTTGGCGCATGATTTAGAGAAAAGACATCAGAATTAAAAAAACCAGTCAGTTATTTTCTTTACTTACATGGAACGTAAAACAATGCATGTTTATAGTAAATAACTGTTATTGTCTCCCCTGTTGTCAAGGAGCCTTAGTAAATATTATGGCTTCCATAGATACAAATGAGCCTTAATATAGAAAAGGTTAGCTTGAACTTTATGTATACTGAAACCGTTCCACCCTCTGTTGTTTGCAGTCAAATATTTTATCCCGATTCGTAAACAGCGTGCGTACATTTATATACATTTGAAGTGGTTTAAAACTGCGTGCTTTATCTTCAAGTTCACTGTTTTATTTGCGAACCATGCAAGGATAGATGTATGGTGAACCTTCTTAGGAAAGAAGTAGCGGAGCAGAAGGCAAAAGCAGCTGCATCCACGGATGTAGCAGTAATAAAAGCAGCAGCAGCAGCAACAGTAGTAGTAGTAGTAGTAGTAGTAGTAGTAGTAGTAGTAGTAGTAGTAGTAGTAGTAGTAGTAGTAGTAGTAGTAGTAGTAGCAGCAGTAGTACTAATAGTAGTAATAGTATTAGTAGTAGCAGCAGCATCAGCATTAGTAGTGGTAGTAGTAGTAGTAGTAGTAGTAGTAGTAGTAGTAGTAGTAGTAGTAGTAGTAGTAGTAGTAGTAGTAGTAGTAGTAGTAGCAGCAGCAGCAGCATTAGTAGTGGTAGAAGTAGTAGTAGTAGTAGTAGTAGTAGTAGCAGCAGCAGCATTAGTAGTGGTAGAAGTAGTAGTAGTAGTAGTAGTAGTAGTAGTAGCAGCAGCAGCATTAGTAGTGGTAGAAGTAGTAGTAGTAGTAGTAGTCGTAGCAGCAGCAGCATTAGTAGTGGTAGAAGTAGTAGTAGTAGTAGTAGTAGTAGTAAAAGAAAAGAAAAAGAAGAAGAAGCAGAAGAAGAGGATGATAAAGCTTTTGGTTAGCCACATATCGGGTGTTTTGAATTTAATTGCCTTTTAACACTATAATAATCTAATAGTTGCATATCTAGTACCTGTCTCTTATGGGTTACTACCCTTGTGCCATGATGTTGATCCGTTGTTCAAAACCTCAAACCTAGCGCTTATCTCAGGCGATTTGCAACGAGGGGTGACAGTATACAGACAAAAACTAAGCTGATGGTATTGTTTATTCACATAACATGTGTCCATGTTATGGTTAAAGCTGTAATATATCATTTCACCCAGAGGCGCCGGAACCTAGGGTGCTTAGACACCTTGAGCCACCCACATTCTTGAGTTGCGTTAGGTTATAATTGTGGTCTATATAAAAAAAAGATTAGCATTGCCAGACAGCAAGAGCCCCGAAAAGGACTCCTGCAGTGTTCATGCGATCAGAGGAGACAGACTCAAATACTGTCACGACCGGCGATAAAGTAGTCTACCGGCGAGCCAATGTGATACCCTGTCGCTGATTATTACGTTAACCTCCGCCAAGCAGTATACATTAGGAGTTACACTTTTAAGTTTCTGTTTTCACATGTGATAATTATTTCAAGAATATTATTTAATTGAATTACCACTCATCATTATCATCAGGTGCCTTGCCGACTGGCGTGGGTGATTATGCCTCTCCAAAATCTGCGATCTCCTGCAGCATGTATCAGTTTGTGTGCTGACACAACAATATTGTCTTCCTCTATCCCTCCTTCCACAGATCTTTCCAGTGGTCACAACATGTTCCATTTTAACTCTTTCCATAAAATGGCTGAGAAATAATGACTGTCTCCTTGTGATGTCCATGACACGTTAATTAACACTAAGCAAGTTATGTAGGCAAGGCTAAGTCTTCTTCATGGTACCGCATAAAATGTGCAAAGATCAAAAGGTATTCTTAGGTTCTGAACCTCCACCCCCCCCCCCCCTAATCATCACATTTTGGGGAAAATACAATTTGCATAGAAATAATTTCAAGTGTGTAAACAAAAAAATGTGTACGCAACACTTAGATTCAGGAATATGACTAAACCCCAGAGGTGGAAGAACAACTAAACGTTTTCGCTAGAGTTTACAGCCTGTGAACAAAAAGAAGAAGAAGAAAATAAAAGGTATTTCGTGTCAAATGTACTTGCAAATCTCCCTAACTCTGTAAATGCATGTACCCATCTGCTTGAGTAAATGCCAAGTTGCCTGTTTGTAACATGGCCAGATAATCACCATGTTTTCTCACTTCTATTCCAGTTTTGCGATCTCTTTCATTTGAGTTGTAAAGGTTTCCGGATGACTGAAATCTACGTCACTTCCAGCAAAAGTGCCAGAATCTAGAGACTCAAGCCCCTAGAGCCCCCCACCCCCCTCCGACTAAACAAAATAATATGGAGGGTGAGGGGGGGGGGGGGGGCGGTAATGAAGTAATCTTTTGAGATTTGTTTTATAAGTATCATATCACTATAAAAAAAAATTTTAACATTTATTTATCATTCAGCACATTATTATCATTACTGATATTTTAAATAATGCGGTCAAAAACAATACATTGCACAATGTATTGCCAGTCATTTTTCGCTTATCTCTTCAGGTGCGTTACTACAGAGTTACCTCAACATAAAATGAAGCATTAAAAAATGAACAAATTCCATAAAAATACGAATGGCTCTTTTCGATGCATCTCGTTTGTCTAGTCAGTGGAAGTTCATATTATTATTACGTTTGGTTTAAGTTAGTCTCTCCAAACAAAGTAGGTCACGTTTCGTTCACAAGTTTGTTGGGCTGGTCAACTTTCCTGCAGGTTGCGAGTGTGCCGCTCTGATGTTTGCTTTCTGGGTTGTCTTGCATTTACGTTTTTGCCCCCTCGAGATAGAAAATGCCTGTGACATAGGTTGCAGCACTCTCTTGGGTTGGGGGGGGGGGGGGGAGAAGAGGGGTTGTATTAGAACTAGTTTGTCCATGTTTTTTGAAGTGTTTAAAACGCTGACGTGCTGAAATATACAACATGCAATATCAAGGGCATTGAGGAACACATCTGTAACCTTGTGCCAAGGACACGTGGCTCAATGTCTTCCAATTAGAAGTGAGTTATTGTGTATATATGCGGAATTTGAAATGCGAAACAATACTTTTACCTAATATTATTAACATTAGCCACACTGTTTTTCTGACCGTATGCAACAGTACTCAGTACCGGCATCTTTTTAGGCATTATGGTTTCAGCACTACTGCAAAAAACACTTCATGGTGGGTTCCGCAATCTTCTCTTAGACATTCCTTGGTGCACACCGGCATCTCTCCAACCCCCCCCCCCCCCCCCAAAAAAAAAATCAGTATTATTATTATTAATCACTTAAACAGGGCTTAGACCACCTGCTCAACCTACCCCACCCCCTTCCACCCTCGCACCCGCACCTCTGCCTCTCCCTCTCCCATGTTTTCTTAGTGTTGACGCCGCTAATTGTCCATAACGTGAGGTGAGAACCTCTGAGGCGACCTCTAGCTGAACCGTACAAATATGTTGACATGGAGCTAGCCGCAAAGTACATTTTATTACTGGGATTATCTTGTTTTTGGTGCGCAACTCCCTGTGTTGCCACCAGAGATAGAGAGCTGCCAACTGCAGTGAGATCGGTGTGTTAAATATTTAAGGAGTGTTTAGTGCATGCAAATGCCACACAATTTACGATGTGTTTTGCTTATGCTACGCATTTTGCGTAACCCCCTTATGTCCTATCTACTTGTTGCACTGACCTCCTCTGCTTCAGCTGTATCCTTAACTCTTTCGGTGCCACTGAATGATTTATTGAAAGGAAGTTCTCGTTCGAAACTGTTTAGCGACCACATCAGGGGACATCCCGTATTATAGGAAAAAAGGAGGTGTTGGGGGGTGGGGGTGGGTGGGTGTTGGGTTCGTGTTTAATGAATGGCGACTACTACTAACCCTAACCCTAACCCTAACCCCCGTATAATAAGGGATGTCCCTAAATGTCGCGTGATGTGGTCGCTAAACAGAAAAGAACCGCTTCTATTTTAAAGTAGCACTTTTTTTTTATTCGAAAGATGTTAAAATAACATTGTGAAACATAGGGAGTATCATTAATATTTTAGTGTTGAATGTTGGATTAAGAATCGCCATCATTGCACTCAGAACACTCCCATAAGCGCTCCGTCCCCACCTTCAGTAGCAAGCGAAGTATTCCAATTTAAATGGCAGCAGTAATTGTCAGATTGTATATCAGTCTCGCCTTTCCCTTGAATGTTGAGAGTCAGCCAGACCCCCCTGTAAACTGCTCGCAGCGCCATTCTCCTCAGACAGAAGTAATATTTCCGAGGACATAAGTTACTTTAACTATCTGTGCTCATATGCTTACCCGCACAGGGCTACATGTTAGACCTGACTGGTGTAGCTGTTATGGGGGCTTTAATTATAACTTCTTTGGAGGTTGAACGAGGTACCTGGAATCGGTCTTCTTGGTCTGCCGTCCAGATTGAGATTTTCTAACTGCAGGATGGTCTAGTAAAATTTAGGTAGGAGCCTGGAGGAAACAAACTGATCTATCGAGTGACATTATATGTGCTAGAAAAATGAGTATTGAAGAAGAAGAAGAAGAAGAAGAAGAAGAACAAGAACAAGAACAAGAAGAACAAGAACAAGAAGAACAAGAAAAAGAAGTAGAGAAAAAAAAGAAACGAAGAACAAAAACGATGATGATGATGAAGGAGGAAAAAGAAGAAGACGATGATGATGATAAGAAGAAGAAGAAGAAGAAGAAGAAGTTTAGAAGAACTGTAAGAATATTTCCATTCTGGAAGAAGGAAGAGAAGAAGAGAAAAAGAAGAAGAGAAAAGAAGAAGAAGAAGAAAAAAGAAGATGAAGAAAGAAAAAAGAAGAAAAAAAACGAAGGAAGAAGAAGAACAAGAACAAGAACAAGGAGACAAGACGAACAAGAAGAATTCCCTCTGTTTATAACTGTAAAATATTTCCATTCTGGCAGGTATCCAAAAAAAAAAAAAAACGAAGGAAAACAAACGGAGACCAGAATAGCTAGTTAAAAGACGAAGGGATATTTTTACGTAACTTGTTGATCTATGTAATTGTAGAAATCTATCTTGCCCACACTCTCTCACTTGCAGAAGAAGAAGAAGAACAAGAAGAACAAGAACAAGAACAAGAAGAACAAGAACAAGACGAACAAGAAGAATTCCCTTTGTTTATAACTGTAAAATATTTCCATTCTGGCAGGTATCCAAAAAAAAAAAAAAACGAAGGAAAACAAACGGAGACCAGAATAGCTAGTTAAAAGACGAAGGGATATTTTTACGTAACTTGTTGATCTATGTAATTGTAGAAATCTATCTTGCCCACACTCTCTCACTTGCAGCAGTTACGCTAACCACAACAGATCGCAGGTAAACAACTAGATCAGCGTCAAGGGGTTTGGAAAACACACAACCTGGCCTCACATTTTTAAGTTCCACCATTGCCAAGGTCGATACAGTCGCTGGCTGACTGTACTTCGTTCCCAGTGCAGGGCTGCCGACATTTTTTGTCGTTGAGAATAGTACATATTTTTGTTTTCTGAAAAGGAAGCAAAACACACAAAACGGTACCATATTTTTAATTTTTAATGAAAAAAATCAATCTTTGGTGCTTTATTTATATCCTACCCCCAGACGACGTCACATGACAGTCCAACATTTTAGAGGGTGGTAAGACTGTGTTTCCCTGCTTTCTGATGCTTTTAACGACCTCAAAACATCTAGAACCGGCACTAACTTCAACCCAGCTACGTCTCACAAGAGAGTGCAGCCTAGGTCCCACAAGTGCATGCAGCCTAGGTCCCACGACTGCAAGCACCCTATATACCACCCCTTGAAATATTATACTGTCCCGTGACATGTTGATTTCTCCTGGCCTGATATGATTAAAAAAAAAAAAAGAACCAAATCTTTAAAAAAAAAACATGTCACACACACATACACAAACACACACAAACACACACATGCTTTTATTTTAATATTGTTAGGCAAAGAGAGATCTCTTTCTGCAGCTTCAGAGAGGAATGAGGTAATGCCAAAAATATTGTTAGACAGAGAGATCTTTCTGCAGCTTTAGAGAGGAATGAGGTAATGCCAAAAGAATATGATACATTTCAATATTTATGGAAAGCGATTTCGTCTAAAAATTTTTCTTCTGACGTTGAATACCAGAACAAAATTCTTCTGGTGTGACTTCAGCCTTAGATGGTTGATCTTGTAGTTTCCTGCATTCATTATTAATTTGTTCATCGTGTTTTTCTTTAGCAAGGCTTGGCAAAGTCAAGACTTATGATATAAACCACATTGTCACAGAACCAACTGCCAGTTGCCAGGACGGATACTCCTGCAATGGTCTTTGAAAGTAAACAAAAAGCGCTTTTGGCCAGTCACATCATATGGAACATTTGCATCACAAATTGCACCATGTACTTTTTTTTCAGTTTATGCATAGTCACGTGTTTGTGTATGTGTGTGTGTGTGTGTGTGTGTGTGTGTGTGTGCAGTCCCCACAGTGTGCCTGTCAAACAAAACCACAAGCACCTAAACACATTCTGCAGACCTGCCCATTCTACCTACAACTTCAAAAAGACACCTGGCCTCAAGAGCAAAGTGTGCAGAGCAAGCTATGGGGAACCATTCAGGACCTGCTACTTACATGCTAGTTCATAGAGGCAACCCACTTGATGATCTAATTTGAGCATACGAAATCGAACGCAAAGAAGAAAAAGAAGACGAAGAAGAATTACCACTAAGCAAGTTATGATAGGCACTAAGACAAGGCTCAGTCTTCTTCACACAACAGAAAATAATGTGCAAAGATTAAAAAGTTTCCTGTGTAGGTTCTGTCTCCCCCCCCCCCCCCCCCCCACCCCCTCCCCCCGCCACACAGTGTCACAATTAAAAAAAAACTGATGGAACATTCCTATAACGTGCCAAAACATCGAACGTTGGAACCAAAAGTAAAGTTTTGATCAGCAAGGGTCAAATAATATCAAATTTGTAAGAAAGAACCAACTTCAACAGCCCTGAATCCAGCCCAGCTACAGGAACGGCTGTTCAAGAGTCACCATGACACAAACTGCACCAGATCTAGACGCGGAAACATGCCGAGTAAGCAGTCTGGAACTATTATTCCTACTGGTCCACGGTTCATCGACAAAATATATTTCCTTCCTTTTTCCTGTGAAAGTGTTCTCCCCCCCCCCCCCCCCCCCCCCCCCTTTCCCCTTTCCCTCCATAGCTACTTAACAATAATCGATTATCTATTTTAGATTTGATTTACATATGTAACACGTTAGTGTGAAAGGGTGTCGGGCTTGTCGGTTTAAAACACAGGGGCGTAGCCACCCTAAACAAGTCTTGGGGTAAGACGGGGGAGGGGAGGGGGGGGTGCTCTCTACGTTCTTATAATATTCCAGGCGTCAGGGTATCAGGTACTTAAGCCTTTTTTAAGTGAACAATAAAAATGTTTTCATTATTGTTGTTATTGCTGTTTAGCAAGTAAGTGTTATGATGTATTTTAAATAAAATTCTTCCTCCTTGCGTTCGGTTTCGTATGCTCAGGTCACATTTTCGGATGGGCTTCCTCTGTGAATTGCAGTGTCATTTTAAAGATCCTTTATGGTTCCCCACATCTTGCTCTGTACACTTTGCTCTTGTGGCCAGGTTTCTCTTCGTAAACGTAGGTATAGTAGGCAGGTCTGCAGAATGTGCTCAGTTGTTTGTGCTCCAATATGACATGTAGACTGTGGTCACTGTGCCTACTTATGCATGTGCTAGTTGAGCTTGCAGTGTTCTGCTCTTCGGCGGAACATATGCGCATATTGTTTTCTGTTGAGTCTACTGCTGGGGTCTTGTGGATGTTTGCCGTTATTTTGTTCTCTCCACAATTCCTTGTATTTTCCTCTTGATGAGTGATTCGATTTCAACGTTTAATTAAATCTGAGACAAAGAAATTATATTATCAGACAGACTGTAGGAACAAATTCATTGAGAAACAGAAGATCAAATGGTTGGTCATCTAGAAAGAATGCAGCGAGAACAACTACCAACGCAGGGACTACCCATGAAAAGATTTGAACTGAAACCTAGAGGCTGTCCTAGGAGAACATGGATTGATGACATTAAAGATCTTCTGCGTCGACACGGAATGACAATAATCATTGCTGTCCATCAAGCAGTGGATCGCAAACTCTTCCTTCCTACAACGCTTAACGGCAGACGTGTTAATTGATGATGAGGATGATGATGTATAAATAACTATAACTATTAAAAAAAAAAAAACACTGCATTTAAATGCTTACAAAGATCACTTAGCTCCACTGCATACTTTCAGGCGGACGGAGCAGTGGTAAGTCTTAACAACCCCCCACCGCCCCTCCCCCCCACACACACACATACCCACGGGGCTGTGTGGTCTCGAGGTCTGGTGTCCGCCTCGAGTGCTAGAGGTTCTGAGTTTGATCCCCGGTAAGGGCTGGGATTTTTTCATGTAGAATAGGACTTCTAGTAATTCACCTAGTTTCTGGGTAGTGAGTTCGGACGCCCGTGTGCATTGTTGCGCACGTAAAATATCCCGTGGCAAGTGGAAATCGAAAAAAAAAGTAACCTAGCGGCGCTGCCAGGGCAAAATTTGGATTTAAAAATCTACCCAAAGTATTTCAGCAAACTTGAGTTAGAAGAAGAACGGAGCACTTATGGGTTACACCCGTGTGCCGTGATGTTGATCCGTTGTTCTAAATCTCAAACCTCAAACTACCCATACACAAACACACATACACATTCATTCACTCACACACACACGCGCCCCACGCACACGCACGTACGCACGTACACACACAAACACACACACATACACACAAATACTCACACACATTATTTTAGCCTCGGATCTCAAGCAGCGAGAGATCCCAGGTTACGACGCCCCTGATGCTGTGCTGTGCTGTGGTTGGCCAGGGAATCAATAAGCAACTAGCTCATGCCGCAGCTTTGCTTGCCAGAGCACTGGATATTGATTAGTCTGTACGCTGACGGTTTAACCCAGGCAGCTGATATGTGGCGCACCAAAGTCTAGTCTACAATACTGGATATTATAAGTGCAATGGGATTGGGGTTTTATGGGATGTTGTGACCTGTTGATGCTGAAAGCGTTTTTGTATTTACGTTTTTCTTGAATAGGTTTCTATTCGAATGGCCTAGCCAAGGATAAAGGGAATAAATAGAAGTACTAACAGAATTACAGCAAAAAATTATTTATGTTTGGCATTCATGGTTACATCAACCCCACAAGTAAAAGTTATGGTATACGTGTAGTGTACATCAGCAAACGACATGGAATAACAGAGCAATAATAATAGTAATAAACAGCAGAAGAAGAAGTAACACACACAAAAAAGGAGAAGAAGCAGCAGCAGAAGATAAATAAGAAGAGGATGAAAGGAAGGTGGACAGTAAATATTTTGAAGAGAAATTAGGAGGATGAAGAGGTAAATGAGGAGGAGGAAAAATAAGAGGAGAAGAATAAGCGAAAGAAGAAGAAGAAGAAGAAGAAGAAGAAGAAGAAGAAGAAGAAGAAGAAGAAGAAGAAGAAGAAGAAGAAGAAGAAGAAGAAGAAGAAGAAGAAGAAGAAGAAGAAGAAGAAGAAAGAAGAAGAAGAAGAAGAAGAAGAAGAAGAAGAAGAAGAAGAATAAGAATAAGAAGAAGAAGAAGAAGAAGAAGAAGAAGGAGAAGAAGAAGAAGAAGAAATAGGATGTGTACAAAAAAAAAGGAGAAGAAGTAACAGGGAAAAAAAAAAGAGAAAAAAAGAAGAAGCAGCAGCAGCAGCAGAAGAAGAAGAAGAAGAAGAAGAAGAAGAAGAAGAAGAAGAAGAAGAAGAAGAAGAAGAAGAAGAAGAAGAAGAAGAAGAAGAAGAAGAAGAAGAAGAAGAAGAAGAAGAAGAAGAAGAAGAAGAAGAAGAAGAAGAAGAAGAAGAAGAAGAAGAAGAAGAAGAAGAAAAGAAGAAGAAGAAAAAGAAAAAGCGGAAAAAAAAGAACAAAAATAAGAAGACAGAGAAATGATGACTAGTGGACTGCGATGGTAACAAAGTGGGAAAAATCGGTGGAAATCATCCACAGGACAAGGTCTGAGATATGTGGAAATGCTTGAGCGCCTAGGCCAGTCGACAGAGCACGTGATGATGATTTCCAAATAGACGGTATCATAATTCACTTGTCTAATCCTCACTATCAATAGTTACCCACCCCCCGCCCCCCCCCCCCCCCTTTCCCGACTGTGAGTGGCTTGCCCAAATATCCGTTCTCATTTATCCCCAGCAACGTTCTCCAAACACGGAGATACGCAAAAAACAATTGATTTGTTTTTGAATCTCCAGTAGCGTCGACAGATAATGTTTACCGAAACGTTTATGTCAACTGCGCTGTTTCGCAATGTAGGCTTGGCTGTGTTTTCGTCCAACAACTGATGGGATCTCTCTGAAGTTTGGTTAAACATTGGACAAATAAAAATATTACAATGGGATAGCACTAATGTTCGTTGCAAAATGGAAGATAGTGAAGTTTAGAAACATGTGATCATGTCTAATCATAATCACCTTGTTATGCCGCTTAAACGTCATACAAGTCTCGCACAGTTTAGTTTGGCATTCGATTCTATCCTGTTCTGTACTCTTGATATCATGGAGGGAATTCAGTCCGGCACATTCCCAATTTCTCTTTAGCCTTTCACAGCAACGTTCCTCTAAGTCAGTGGCTGTCAACATGTGTGTCGCCACCCTTTTGGGGTTCGAACGACCCTTTCACAGGTGTCGCATAAGACAATCGGAAATCACATATTCACTGAAGTTATAAAGTTGCAACGGAAAAAAAAAAATTAATTGTGGGGGTCACCAAAACATAAAGAACTGTATTAAAGGGGCGAGGCATTAGGAAGGTTAAGAACCTCTCGTCTAATGGGTTCTTTTGGACGCCCTCGTTTCTTCAGTCCATTTGTTTCCTTTTTTCATCCCTGTCAAGATGGTGGATGTTGTTTTCAACAACGGACAACGCTGATTCAAAATAGTTTATTTCAGAACTTCACTTCTGCAGATACCGGTACCTGATCAGATTCCAAAACAAGCTATAGCAATTAGTGCTGTACCGAATATTCGCTTCGTATTTGCTTCGGGGCCGAATATTAGACCTATTGACTATTCGGTATTCGGCCGAATAGTTGCGGTCGGGCCGAATACGAATAGTAGTTACCTTACACCCGCTTCTGCATACACGGTCTTAATGCTGACAACATGGAACGATTGGTTTTGTTGAAAGCTTATGCAGCTATTATGCATTAACTAATCAGTCAGTGACAATTTACAAGTTTAGTTACTTGTTATAATACTTAGGATTCTTTCATGCCTAGTTATTAGTTACCACAGACTGACTGAATGATGCAAAACATAACATGTTTTTAAATGTTTACTATTCTGTACTAATAATAACTAGACAGGAAAAGAATATAAATTCCGGCCACATCCAAGTCGATAATATGAAAATCAAACGAACGGAAACATATAAGTACTTGGGTGCAAACTTTAACTGCTCCAACACGCTGAGAGAAGAAATACAATCTAGAATACAATCTAGAAATAAAGTATACTATGCCCTTGAACATCTGCTAATGAAAGTGTCTGTCTAGCAACACCAAGATCAAAATATATAAAACGTTGATAAGACCAGTCGTTTTATATGGCTCTGAAACTTGAAGCAGAAATAGAAGAGATGAAGCCTTATTTCAGGTTTTTTTTTTAAAACAGGGTCATACGTCAAATCTTTGGACCCACGAAAGATGCTAACAGCGGGGAATAGAGAGTGAGAAGCAACAACGTATCACATAATCTTGTTCAAATCACCATTGATCACTTGCACTATGAGAGCTAACAGACTAAAATGGTTGGGGCACATTGAAAGAATGTCAGATGACAGAGAAGTAAAAACTGTATACACCTGAGAGAGAAATGGGCGTAGACCACGAGGCAAACAACAAAAAAAGATGTTTGAGAGATAATGTCCAGCCAGACCTGCAAACACCTGGTGTCACAAACTGTGAAGAGAAGGCCACCCAGAGAGATGAATGAAGACGAGTGATATCTGCAGCAGTAAACCTCAAGGGCTCAGAGTGCTAAAGTAGAAGATGACTATTATGTGCTACTTTATGTGACGTAAAAGTTCAGCGTACATTTGACATTATCAATGTGTGTGTGTGTGTGTTTTTATAGATATATTTTATACACTATACACTATTCGTATTCGGCTGAATAGTTCATCCCGCTATTCGTATTCGGCCGAATAGTGAAAAACACTATTCGGTACAGCCCTAATAGCAATTAAGTAAAGCGTAGAGAAGACAGTTTTCCAGGATACTCAGTCATTCGGAAGCCCAACTACTATACTGCAACATTTTGCTAAGATACCAGATTGCACAAAGGAAAATGTTGAAACAAAGGAAACCTACCAGGCGTCGAGCCTTACATAAAGTAGATGATCAGTAGACAAGCGACCAATCAACGAGTGCCACCAACACGAGGAAGACCAGGTCTGCAGCAATGAAGGATACTGTCGATACCGGAGAGACCAGGGGGAATTACTAGAAGTCTGAGTCCACTTGAAAACATCCCAGCCCCTACCAGAGATTGAAACCCGAACTTCTAGCACTCGAAGCGGGCACCATGCCTCGAGACCACGCAGCTCCCTTTAATTGGATGTGTTGGGGGCGAGAGGGGAGAATAACGCAGCCTAGTTGTTAACCACAACACAACGTGCCAGCTGCACTTTCAAGGGCAAAGGCAAAAGAAGAAGACGCAGCAGAATGTGTCTGTTGTTGTTTGTTTGCTTTCACAGGCTGTAAACTCCACTAAAAAGACCTGGTTGTTCGTCCATTTCTGGACCTCGGCTTTGTTCCATGTTGCGAGTTTTGTTTATTTGTATGCACACTACTGGTTCCTTGCCTCTCAGGCAGATGCACTCGGACTTCGAAGAAAGCCTCCCAATCAGTTGCCTCTTACGACATGCTTGCTGGGGAGGCATTGGGTAGATTGCTTCTGTCCTTTACCGAAGCTGGTTAATTGTAGCAATGAATGCTTATCTCAACTTTCTTTTATCATGAGTTCATCTTAGCGTACATTTTTAAACAATCTTTCTCGTAAAGAAGAAAAATCTCTATCGTGACAGAAAGCGCCATTTGGTAGATAATCAAGCTTAGTCACGCTGTAGTACGTTCGTCCTTGAGAAACCGCAACATGTGTGCTTTTCTATTTTTAATTCCGAACGGCTACTCATCGACAAGTTTTACATGATAGACAAAAAAACATATCTTGATCGGCACTTTTATAAATAAGCAGTAAGATAGAAGGGCACACCAGACAACATAAAGATTTAAAGCTAAAATTAGCGTGCGTGGAATCGAACCTGTCAACTCCAATGACGACAGCGTCTTGCCTCAGAATCAAATGTGCTAAGATTCATGAACAACTCGGCACCCCTGAAAAAAACATGTCTTCATTAGTTATGTCTAACAGGAGGTGACAGGTTCGATTCCCTGCATAATAACTATAGCTTTAGATGTGTATGTTGTTTAGCGTGTTGTTCTATCTTTTTGCGTCTCTCTTGTCATGCCTGTCAATTCATACCTGTTTGATTAATACATATAATGTTTTACTGCCCCATGGGTTCTCCATATGTTTTTGTGTGTGCAATAATCGACATTTATTGATCGCTTTTTTTTTTTTTAAATTAGTATCATTATTTGTCTTTTTTTTTTTTTGGGGGGGGGGGGGGGGGTGTCCTGTAGTTGTGGACTCGGCATTTCTGAAGATGAAAAGTATTTGATGCCATAAATCACTCTCAACGAGTCTGTTGTGTTGTATGGCAGTGAATCTTGGAATGTAAACAAACAAGTTAAGAAAGAGTTCGGTGGCAACTGAGATGTGGTTCTTGAGAAAAATGTTGCAAATTCCTTGTACTGCCAGAGTAACTAAGAATAATTGCCTGGAAACGGCTAACAAAAGTAGAACATTATATACTACAACGAGAAGGAGACAAGCAAAGTTCTTTGGTCATGTGATGAGAAACGTAGCACTGGAAAATATCACGACTACTGGAAAGATCATTGGTAGGTGAGGCAGAGGCAGACCATGAGAGATGATGGTGGATGGCTTGAGACAGAGACAGGGAGGAATATCATCAGTGGAATCTGTCAAGAACGCCAAAGACTGAGATCTGTGGATATCCATAAACGCCTACGCCAGCTTTTGGTTGGATGATTGCTTGCTTGATTTGTTAATTGGAATGTTGGCTGGATGACTCTTTAGTTGGAATGTTGTATGATCAGTTGGTTGGATGACTCTTTAGTTGGAATGATCGTTAATCCATTTTTCTGGATAGCTTGATGGTTGGATGGAATTTTGGTTAATCTTTTGGTTGAATGATTGGCTGGTTGGTTCGTTTGGTGGAATGATGGTTGATCGGTTTGCTGGTTGGTTTCTTGATTTGTTGAAATGTTTGTTGATCTGTTGGTTGATTGGTTATTTGGAATGTTGGTTGATTTGAATGTTGGTTGATCTGTTGGATGGTTGGTTGTTGTGTTGGTTGATTGGAATGTTAGTTAATCCGTTGGTAGGAATGTTGGTTGGTTGAGGTTGGTTTGACTGCTGGTTGATCCATTATTTCGATGGCTGGTTGTGTGGTTGGTTAAGCTGGTTTTATATGGTTGCCTGGAATGTTGGTTGATTCCTTAGTTCGACAGGTGGCTGTGTGTTGATTAGAATGTTGATTCCTCTTTTGTTTGGATGTTTGGTTGGTTGTTTTGGTAATTGTTGTTAAATGGAAACATTATTATATGGTTTGTTGGAATATTGATCCATCTTTCTTTGCATGGTTGGTTGACTGGAATGTTGATTGATCCATTGCTTGGAATGTTGGCTAATCTTTTGATTGGATGATCAGTTGTTTGGAGTATTTATTTATCAAATATTTAACTGGTTGGTTGGTTGGAATGTTGGTTGATTCTTTGGTTGGATAGTTGGTTGGGTAGAGTTTTGGATGATCATGTAGTTCTATGGTTGATCGGTTGGCTGGAATGTTAAATGATCCATTGGCTGGATGGTTGGTTTCTAGTTTAAATTGTTTTGTTGGAATGTTAGCTGATCCGGTGGTTGGACTGTTGTTTTGGTAACTGATAAAATAGATCGACGACTGGATGTTTGGATGGATGAACGGCTGTGTTCGTTCGAATGCTTGTTGATCCATTATTTTGATTGTTGGTTGTCTGGTAGGCTAGAATACTGGCTGATCCATTGGCTGGATGTTTGGTTGATTGGAATGTTCGTTTCAATTGTTGATTGGATTGTTGGTTGCTTGGAATGTTAATTAATCCGTTGATTGCATGGTTGGTCGACTGGTTTGAATGTTGGTTGATCCCTTGGTTGGAGGTTTGCTTGGTCGGAATGTTGGTTAGGTATTTGGTTGGTTGTTTTGGTAACTGATGAATTGATCGATGAATGGCTGTTTGGTTGGATGGCTGGTGATTTAATGGTTGCTTCAGTAGTTACTTTAATTATGGCTAGTTGTATGACTCGCTCTCACGTTCATTTGTGATACACCCGTGTCGCTACGGCGCAGATACTGACTTACTGGGCCACATAAAATATTATCTATAGAGAACGGTGACTCATTACACCACATACCGAACACCTGTTCTTTGCTAGCAAGTGGATACGATTCATGGCTATTTTATGTGGGTAATTACACCTGGGGCTTTGTGGCTTATGGGTTATTTAATGCGCTTAAGAATTTTCTATCCTTGGGGACTCAGGTTTGTTTTCTGCAGGGTAGTAAAAGTAAAGGACCGTTTTCCAAACCTCAAGGTGTATTGGGCAAAACGTTCTCTTAGTTTGCGGACAACAGCATCAGGGGGGGGGGGGGGGGGAGGGAGAATCATGCAGTATTTGCAAAGAATGTGCAACGCATATTTGTTCCCTGTTTGGGTTCCGGGGCCCCATTTTATGTAAAAACAAGAATAAACCCACTGATTCCACATCAAGCATGTCGTAGTGGTCGATTTATTGGGGGCTTCTTTGAAGTCGAAGTGCATCTGCTTCTGCATCAAGGAACAACTAACTGCACACAAATAAGTCAGTAAAACGGATGTACACGCAAAAATTTAGACCCTGGCACAAAACTGAATTTCACAAAGACGAACAACCAGGACTTTCCCCCCGAGCGTACAGTCGGTGAACACAGAAAAAGCAGAAAAAGAAGAAGAAGATTTTCAAAAATGTTATGTTATCACAAATTACAATCGACTTCTTCGCACACTGGGCATACACATGCATGCTCAGTCCTCAAATGAAGCAGCCACGCAAGGTACCTCTACTGATTTTTCCTATGAGAAGTTTCTATAGTGTTTTCTGTCTTGGCCTTTCCAAAGAAAGAAAGTGCACGCTGTAGCCAACTTTTTATTAAGGAGAGAGCACGCAATGTACCTACTAATATTCTCAACTAAAACGAGTAGTGGAAATATTCTGAAGACGCTACATTTAATTTTTGCTATAGTCTGTACCAGAAGTTGTGGCCTTCTTCAAAAATCTGTAACTCAGTAACGGTTCGCTGTAAAAGTGAAGAACTATTTTTCACGCACTAAGGTGTATTGGACATATAGGAGTAGACCTACATTTTTATAGACCAAACAAAACAGAGTGGGTTTTTGGATCAGCATCACGCCGACCGTTTTTGCTTCCCAGGACTGCACCTGGTACAAACTCAAGGCTGGGTCGACCTGGGAACCAAGGATATTTTTTGAGGAAAAAATGTCCGGCTCCATCGGGACCCGAACCCACGACCTTCCGATCCGCAGGCGGGCATCTAGCCGCCACTTTATGGCTACTGCCACTGTTCGCTGAAAGTTGTTGAATTTTAGCATGCAGCCTGTTAATAATCATGCCCTGGTAAGAACTGTGTTTAAAATGTAAACAATCATCCAGTTTTGACTTCGCCTCATTTGTGGCATTTGAAAAAAAAAAATCAGATACTGAACTGCAGTTAAGTGAGTAATAGGGACTATTCAAAACATGAAAGTGCAGGTAATAGGCTCGCATGTGGTTATCTCTAGCCTTTCATGAGTTAGGTGAACACAATGTTTAATTGTTTGCATTATAGACTATTATAATAACCACCCACGCATCGTTGCACATAGGCATTAGTTTGCAAACAATCTCTAATACAATACAATTCAAAATCTTGGATAAAGAAGAGGAGAAAACTGACATCTTAAAATATCTGAACATCAAGGAAGATTGACTAATAAACAGCATCCTGCCTCGGAAGCTGAAACATTTGGTCACATCAAGCGCGAAGACGGATTAGAACAAATAATAGCAGAAGGCATGGTTGCAGGAATTAGAGGTAGGGACCGACCAACACGAAGATGGGCACATGATATCAGTGACTCCTTGAGTATTAAAATACATGAGGCGGGAGAGCTTGCGAGAGATGGGGTTTCTTTCAGGCAGACCGTGAGGAGATCGACGTTCTGTAAAGGACCTGCTAGATGATGACATATATTATTAAACAAACAATGATCAAAGAATTTCGCCGCTTTAAACACACAGCAGCACCTGAGCAATGGTAAATTACAAAAACAAAAGGACATGGGAAATCGAAGATCACAAGCAAAAATTAAGTTCATCGTTACAGGTGTTTTCAAAACATTTGTGAAAGTGTAAGGGGACACCCTATAGATGCAGTATTAATCCTTACCCACGCGCCACACCAATGAGTACACATGTAGTCGTTACCAGTTCAATAATTATAGCTTCCTTAGGGGTTGAACTGGGTATACGATCTGGAATTTGTCCTGTTAGATTGTCACCGCAGGAGTTTCAAGGAAAGACAGAATACGAAATCACAAATCAGACGAATGCTAGGAATAAAACCAGTCTTACAAGCCACCAAAGAACAAATGAAGTGGTTTGGACACCTAACAAGAATGCCCTGTTACTATCTACCACAGTGAGCCACACTAAAACGTTACAACAGGTATAGAGCGAGTGGAAGACCTCGGAAAATATGGAGTGATGACATTAAGAATAGCCTTTCAGAAATGAACATTTGTCTTAATTGTGTCTTGACATAAACGAACGTTACTCTTCCCTCGACTCTTCGCTGAGGTATACGGTGGAAGATAAGAAAAAGATTGTCATCGAGGGTGTAGTCTGATGAGTAGTCAACTCATCTGGTGTCTAGAATTCACAGGTTCAAATTCACATTCTCTGTCATCGCCTTCTCTTTCCAGCTGGTGACTCCAGGGGTGTTATTGGCCTGTCTCTAAATTATCTATGTGCCTCTTCTTGGTCCGTCTCGTAGTCTACTTATATTCAACGCTTTTGGGAGTATCTCTGTTATACATTGTTATCTCTATATGTCTTAACATGTGCACTGTATTAAACTGAGACTGAACACACACACAGAGACACACATATACACACACAAACACTCTCACACAAACACACACATAAACAATTTCACACATACATACGCATATACACACATAACAGTAAAAATACCTTCAGAGGGAAAGGGAGTTTGGGGGGGGGGGGGGGGGGGGGGGGGGGGGGGGGGGGGGGGGACATACAAGTGAATGTTACCTTCTGCTAACAGCCCAAACCGTACATTCATATTTTTACTTCTGTGGTTTAATGAGGTCGAGTTATGGGTTTAAAAAAAAACACACACACACATAAACTGACACAGAAGGTACTCGAACATTATTTATGGCTGTTTGTGAAACCGATATTGATTACACCAACGTTCTTTATTTAAGGGCTTACTTGTAATGACAGTTACAGACTGCACGCGTGTGTGAGCGCTTGAGTGTGAGTGTGAATGTGTGTTTGTGTGTGTTAGTCTAAACATAGACAGGTGTTCTGTTGTTGTATATTGAATATAAGTCGCACAGCGAAATGATATCTAATGGTTATTTTTTTTTAAATAGGTAGTGAAGCATTCAATTTTTTTTAAAATATATGTCCCTCTGTATATCGGCCAGTTTACTCTGTCTGTCTGTCTGTCTGTCTGTCTGTCTGTCTGTCTGACTGCATGTCTGTCTGCATGTCTGTCTGTCTGTCTGTCGGTCATTCTTCTTCTTCTTCTTCTTTTTCTTCTTCTTCTTCTTCTTCTTCTTCTTCTTCTTCTTCTTCTTCTTCTTCTTCTTCTTCTTCTTCTTCTTCTTCTTCTTCTTCTTCTTCTTCTTCTTCTTCTTCTTCTTCTTCTTCTTCTTCTTCTTCTTCTTCTTCTTCTTCTTCTTCTTCTTCTTCTTCTTCTTCTTCTCAAGTTCATGTCGTGTAGTTATTTCCATTTGTACCGTCTCCGCAATAATGATTCAATGCAATGGATCTGCAGTACTCTCTCCCTAGTTTGATACTCTCAAATTACAGTTCGCCTATCTCCTAACATTACCCCCCACCCCCGCTCCCAACCTCCCGTTTCCCACTTGCCTTAGTCTGTCTTATACACATGTGTTATCTTTTTTAATATAACCGAAACATAGAATAGCCTCTTTTTATGTCGTCCCATAGTCATTGTCTTTTCTTTTGGTGCTAGAGCAACTTTCACATTTGCTTGATTTAGTTTTCATGAAATAAAATATACATCTAAACATGAGAAAATGGTACAAGAAAGTAAGGCGATGTGTTTTTCATGATTCTGAACACAACCAAAGGGAGGTAACATAACAAATATCAGGAAAACTTCCTGGCTGAGTTGTCATTTCTTGTTCTGTTTTCAGATTGTCACGACCCAATTCATTAATTGGTTCTGTTTATTTTGGTGAATACTGGTATCACACACACACACACACACACACACACACACACACTCACACTCACCCACAGTCTCACACCCACCAACACGCGCGCACACACACATGCTCGCGCGCACACACCCGCACACAAACACACACACGCGCACACAAATAGTCCTGCAGGAATTCAATATTTTGGGTTGGGGGAAAGTGGAGGAGAGTGCGACAGGGTAAGGGAATGAACTGGCCCTGAAAATGTTATTAACAAAATTTTTATTTTTTATTTTTTCGTTTGCTTTTGAAGGACGTTGGAGAATCCAGCCCAGCATTTTTTGGCTGTTTGTGACTTCACAGGGCAATTTTACATTTAGTAGTCTGCGATTGCTTAAAAATTGTCACCTTTCGATCGATACAACTAGTAAACTCAAAGCAAGGTGGTCTGCTGCCAAATCGCCTAGAGCTGGCATAGAATCGTGTATTTTGCAGTTTTGAAGCGGAGCCGCAGAAGCCGACAATCATGACAGACGCCGACAAACGTCATTAACAAGCATGTCGTAAAAGGCGACTTATTAATTATTTCCTGAAATCAGGAATGTTGGGAAGAAGAAGAATAAAAAGAAAAGATGAAGAAAACGAAGAAGAAGAAGAAGAAGAAAAAGAAGAAGAAGAAGAGAACGAAGAATAAGAATAAGAAGAAGAAGAAGAAGAAGAAGAAGAAGAAGAAGAAGAAGAAGAAGAAGAAGAAGAAGAAGAAGAAGAAGAAGAAGAAGAAGAAGGAAGAAGAAGAAGAAAAATAAAAATAAAAATTGCATTTACTGTCTTCCAATGGTAACGTAGCAATAACATAATTGTCTGCCGCTCCGAATATTCGAATCCATACAAGTAAGGCAATTTTGGTGGGTTGGGGGGGGGGGGGCCGGATGTGTTTTACTATGGAATACAATTCTACCCAGACTAAAAAGATGTGTGTATATATATATATATATATTATATATAAATAGGAGTTGCCGTGGCGAAGCGGATAGGCGCTCGCCTGCGGATTGGAAAGTCGTGTGTTCGCTCTCTTGCGGAGTTGGACTTTTTTCAAAAATGACTTTGAGGTCGACCCAGCCTTGAGTGGGTACAGGGTACAGTCCCGGGAAGTAAAGGCGGCAGGCGTGATGCTGACCACATCACCTATCTTCTGCCGATTGGCCTAGCCTTATATGCTCTATACGACCGAAGACACAGCAAACTGGTTCTGCATCTGTTGTAAAGGATACGCAACTAATCTTCTATGTATATAGCGAATTATTGCCATGATCAAAAATTAGGAAAGGTGCAGTGTCTCGACGACACTGTGAACATTCGGCAGCTGAAGGAAGCGTTCACTGCGTATTGAATGTCCCTGGCTACCAAGGGTATTTTGGCTGGCTACTTGGCTATTATTAGCATCTATTTGGCTAGCTTTTTTTTTAACTGTGGGACATGTATGTGGCTTTCAAATTTGGTATTCATATTGTTATTCCTTTTGGCTACCCAACTATTTGGTTTTTTGGGTACATATTTTGCTAATCAATCCGCGGTTAATTGATACTTTTGATCTATCCAAATTGTACAGTTTTTTTCTCCTTTGGTTGATCATACTATCTTCTATTTTGGTTATTGTCGCAGTTTATTTTATTGATTGTATCGACGCCTACTATTTTTTGAATATTGGCTAGTTCTATTTTGCTATTTTATTGTATATTGGGGTATTTGGCGGTCAGTAATTTTGGCTACCCACTACTTTGCTATTTTTGGCTATCTATTTGGCTTGCACTGCCTTTGTTGTCTACTGGTCTATCCGCCTAGTTAATCTATATACATTACATCACTTTTGCTTTTCAAACATCTTGGGAACCACTCTCCTTCTTATTTTGCCAGTTATTTGTGCACCCATATTGCGTTTCTAAACAATACTGTCCTGGGCAGGATTTGAACCTCCAACTCTGCGATCCTCGTGTTTTTACATTCTTGTCCACTACTGACTGGTCTATCCTGGTGCTGTAGATATAGTTGAAATATATATATGCATACTTAATAATTAGCAATTCCCTGTGATGAAGTTAATTTAGATGAAGTTAATTTAACCTGCACTAAACATCTGCTATATTGAATTCTGCAGAATGTCAACATCATATTCAAATCAACAATCTTTAGTGTTCAATTATAGAATAAAACATACTTAATATTTACGTCATTATAAATATCATTTCCGTCGTTTATACTGGTTTAAAAATTAAAGTTTAATAAACAATATTGCCCATCAACGACACAGTAAGAATAATTTTAAAGGGTGATTTAGTAATAGATTACATCAGAGCAAGAAAACCACATAGTCGACTATACATAATTAATTTCTCTGAATTGGGAATTAATTAAAGGGACGACCCAGCACACGAGAAGGCAGAGAAAGCTGTAAAATTCATTATAATTAATTTGATTTTTGAAATCACTTTCAAAAATGTGATTATAGAAACCATTATGGTGCAGACAGATATGGAAACAATTTAAACAAAGATTCCAATAGGGACTCAGTAAAATTAATTAAATTATTGACGTCATTAGGATTAAAATATGAAGTCCATTTTAGGAAAGAAATCTATAGCTCTTCAAGATTAATTTAATGTAACAATCTATAGATCTGAATTTCATTATGCAAAAAGAATATTATCATCATCATCATCAGGTGCCTTGCCGACTCGCTTGGGCGATCATGCATCTCCATAATCTGCGATCTCCAGCAGCAGGTATCAGTTCGTGTGCCGACACACCTCCATGCCAAGCAACAAGACTATTAAGCATCTTCTCTCGTTGTCTTCCTCTATCCCTCCTTAAACGGATCTTTCCAGTGGTCAGAACATGTTCTATTTTCCCTATTTTCATAACATGGCCGAAAAATAATGACTGTCTCCTTCTGATGTCTGTGATAAGTGATGTCTGTAAAAAAAAAAAATATGTGTGTGTGTGAGTGTGTATATATATATATATATATATATATATATATATATATAATATATATATATATATATATATATATTATATATAGAAGTCGTAAAAAATAGAAAAGCGGAGGTAGCGTTAGTAAAATATAAACAAATTAGGCAATGAGAACTTGAAAATCAAGTGTAAAGCTCTTTAATTTCTCTTAAATTTAAGTCATTACCCCCTCCCCTCTTCCACCGAATACTGCTCTTTCCCTCTTCGAAGGATTTGAAAATCACTAACTGGCGATATTTTGTTGTTGCTGTAACTGACATTGACAATCCCTGTCCATCTGGACTAAAATAGGGAGCAGGAAATTACTATATGTTGAACATCATTATATATTTATTTATGTATATATATATATATATATATATATATATATATATATATTATATATATATATATAATGATGTTCAACATATAGTAATTTCAGAATTATAAGAGCTGTAAAACTCAGTTTGATAAATCTATATATATAAAAATCAATGTTTGTGTGTTTGTTTCACCCCTATAGACTCGGAAACTACTGAGCCGATTTAGCTGAAATTTTCAGGATATGTTTGTTGTGATACCGGATTTTGAACTGTCGTGGTTTGAAATTCAACCTGTCACTGTTAGAGATAGGTGACCACAATTTATGATAAAATATACGCAACTAATATTTATAACTTTAATGATTTCTAATTATAGCCACATTAGTAATTGCGCATGCGCCGTATTTACCATTCGCCGGCGTGTTACGTGCAGCCAACGCCTTCTCTAATACTAATACATAGAGTAGGTCGTGGTACAGCAAACAAGACTATCTCTATATTTGCCACAATAACCATATTAAACACGATTTATATTTTCTTTTTTTTTTTTCAAACAACCTTCGATTTGGGGGGGGGGGGGGGGGGGGCAATCAAGGACTATCTCGACGTCAGCGCAGACAGTGACTGCGACATTAACTTCATTAACCGTGTAGACACGTGCGATTTCTATTTCATTAATATATCTGGAGTATCTGTCTACGAGAAAACAATTGCCTGTGGTTTTGAATTGTTTTTTATCGCGACACAGTAGTATGGACTCACATGTCTAATCGTTGGTTTTCTCTTTTCGTTGTTCCGATTAAGTGGCTGCTTTGTCGAATGGTTAGAACACTGGGTTCTTGTGGCGGTAGACCGGTGAGTTTGAATCCGCAGTCGTTGAATTTTTTTTTTTTTTTTTTTGTTTTTTTTTTTTTTTTTTGGCCACGGACTAAATAATATCCTCATCTGCTCTGCCGTGGTGACAGCACTAGCATGTTGCCTTAATATTATAAAAAAAAAAAAAAAAAAAAGTAAATGGGTAAACCATTTGATAATGTAAATTGACCATTTTTGTGCATACTTATGATTGCATTGTTAAACTTTCCGATTGGGGGGGCATAGGTTACGCTGAAATTTATAAAAAGATTTTCATTTTATTTTTCATTTAAGATTTAGTTATTTCGATCTGTGTTTGAATTTTAAGCTGTGCGTGTTTTACCATGGCGTTCATTTCCTAATTATGGTGTTGTGTTTTTCCTAGTGTTCGTTTGCTTTTTTCATAGTGGTGTGTTGTTTTCCCTCCCAACTACTTCATGAGGAAGAAAGAGTCTTGTCACGGTGAATTAGGGGTGATTGGGGGGGGGCAAACTATTACCTGAGAGAGCTTTAAGTCACGGGAGGGGGAAATAACAGTTAACTGCTGTACCCACTTAAAGTAGCAGCAGCAGTAATAGTTTGTTACAACCAGGGCTGTCACACCATATTGCTCTCATGTGAAGACGCCGGTAAGGTTATGGCGCGTTCTTCTGTCGGCAAGTGAAATTATACATCCTAACCTGAACCAGTCTGTGGCGACAGCACTAGCCATGCGGAACCATAAATCTTCTGGCTCCCGACTCTCTGTCTACTACTCCGATGGTAACACAGATAGCAGTGACATATATTTTAGTAGTTGTACTGGTACTTTGAAGGATGATGTGGTAAATATTACACTAGCCCTATTCCCGTACCTTTTACAATTCCTGCTCCCTATTTTAGTCCAGATGGACAGGGATGATGCAATGTCAGTTACAGCAACAACAAAATATCGCCAGTTAGTGATTTTCAAATCCTTCGAAGAGGGAAAAGAGCAGTAGTCGGTGGAAGAGGGGAGGGGGTAATGACTTAAATTTAAGAGAAATTAAAGAGCTTTACACTTGATTTTCAAGTTCTCATTGCCTAATTTGTTTATATTTTACTAACGCTACTCCGCTTTTCTATTTTTTACGACTTATTTTGTTATTCACAAGTACAGTTGTAGCTTTACTTCCGTCCCCTATAAAAATACAAACAGCTTTAGCATGTGATAACCAAATAACCATTTTTGTTACTGTGCTAATAACACCATTTAAACGACCACTAATATAAAAACACAATTATAAGGTGCGTGTTCTAAAGTTGGAAAACCAGACTATCGCTATATCCGTGCAGAGAATGATTGCGACATTAACTGTATTAGACACGTGCGATTTCCATTGTCTTTCTTTTCCAAAAACCTTTGATGAGGGAGATAGTAGTAGGTGGATTTAGTTGTGGTGGTGGGTGGGGATATCTCTATATCTGAGCAGACAATGATTGTATTAGACACGTGCGTTTTCATTTTCTTTCATTTCCATTTAGCCAAACTATGCCACAGCAACGCGTGGCCGGGTACAGCTAGTTTAATTATAAAATCGAAAGACAAAGATTAATCCCCCCAAAAAAGTAGAGAACTGCATCCATTTCTGAGATTGGGGTAAATATAGAAATTATTAATATAAAGAATTTAAATTCGAACCTGAAAAGGAAATGTTAATTTTGAATTTACTGAACAAAATAGAACCAATGGTGTTATTTATAGAAACCATAAATTAAACAAAGAAAAACTTTGAAACCTTTAATGACTAAAAAAAAAAAAAATTAAAGAATCCTTGAGTTTGTTGTAATTATAGAAGTAATAAACAAATTAATTTTAAAGTTTATAACGATAATTTATTTGTAAAATTTGTTTTGGATAATTAAAATGCCATTAGAAGTAACAAATTAAGACGAGGATTACTATAGACTAAAAAATAATGTTTCTTAAATATATATCTTGTCGAAAAAAAACTATATAACCAATAAGGTACAATTTTAATGTAGATATCGATGAATTAATTAAATTACTGAATCCTTGAAGAAACTGTAGAACCTATTGAGACTAAATTTATTACTCTTCAAGTATGAATTCGGGTGTTATAATCATTTGTTAATTTAATAGTAGAACTTATTGAAATGAAGAAAGCAATATAATGTCTTCTGATAATTTAAATTCTACAATCTATTTAGATACACATTTACGTTAGGAAGTTTTGATCTATCGTAATATAACGAACTCGTGAATATCAGTTTAACTAAAAAAAATTATCAGAACGCTCATTAACAAGAGGAGTCAGTTATCATTAAAAAAGACAAAACATAAAACATTAATCTGATTTAGTGTTTATCTCGCTGTTATTGTTATACTTGTTGTACCTGTAAACATACACAGTTAGGTTAAAGTTAAAGTTATTTTTTTACAGGACGTTGCAGAACCAACCCTAACAGCCCCTGGCTGTTGTGTGGTTTCTCTTGGCAAATTTACGTTCAGTAGTTTGCCATTGCCTCTGGACGGTCGGCTTTCTTGATACCACTGTCGAAACCAACGCAAGGCGCATTGCCCGCAGCTGGGATCGAAACCGGCAGCCCGGCATTACGAAGCGAAGCGTTCGCATCTACTTAGCCACAGAGCCGACTACATACACAATAGGGTAATGTAAAGGACACTCAGTACGCTAGTCGCCCACATGATGCTAGACTCATACATGTATAGGGTTCTTGTTTGACTCTAGCTTAAAAGTTGACGACAAAATAGTTGTTTACCCTTTATACTTACCACAATCAGTGTTTATCCCATTCCTCAGATTTGTGGTTAGCGTGTGTGAACATGTAGTTGCTGGCACCTTTCCTTCTTTTTATATTGTGCTTTGAGGAGGCAGGGGACTCACAGCCCGTGGTGATGGCGAGTGTGACTGGCAAGAACCACCCAGGACCGTTGTTAATATGACTAAAATATTTTAGCTTCCCAGACAAGATACTGTTTATTAGCCAATTTTCCGCGAAGTTAAGATCTGTTTAGAAAGACAGTACTTCTTTCCTCTTGTCCATGGTATTCCAAGAATCTTCCTACAGCATTTCAGCTCAAAGGCACCTAAAGAAACAGACTAAACAGATAGAAAAATATAAAATACTAAAAGAAATGCTATTATGAAGTTCGGGACAGGGGCCATCAAACACGAAGATGGACACAAGATATAGGTGACTCGTTTCCCAACCATACATAGAAAAAAAAAATTTAACTTTGTGTTTACACATATCGCGCGTGTGTGTGTGCATAATAAATTTACTACTATATTAATTTACTTTTGAATACATTGATATTATTATTGGTCACAGAAACAAGACTTAAACAACTTGAAGCCCACACGCTAGAAAATGAAACCTTCCCATTCGATGTATTTTCTGTATCCGCGCATCTGCCCCTCATTATTCAGTGTGTCACACAGTAGGCTAGCTCTGTATCAAACACAACTTACTCTTGTTGTATGTCAATGACTGTCATTATATTGCAATATGTGTTGTATTTTGTATGTATGTGCCCCCACATAGCAAATATATTCACAAATTTGTGTGTGGGTTGCATTTTTTCCATTTGGACCCGCCATATAGACCGGCCATAAATATGGTATAATGGCTGAATGCGGTTTCTGGGACCTCTCCACGGGTGTACGTGCTTGCAGTGATTTATATCGTAGATTTATAAAAAATAAAAAAATTAAAAAAAAAAAAAAAGCTTTTAGACACGATAATTAATTGTCATTTAATAAATAATGGGATAGTATTTGACGGATCCTAAACAGTTTCACTTTCATCAAAAGAAGAGCCAAAATGCGCATACGTTTGTGTTTTCCTACTGTTGAATTTTTTGCGAGACGAACTGACTACCTTGACTTGACTTGACTTTCTACCCCACCAGGACATTACACAAGCGATAAACACCCGATGACACAAAGTACCACCATGCGGATGAGGATCGCAATGGGCAGGTCCCAGAAACCGCGTTCAGACAATTCGCCATGTTTATGGCCTGCCTATATTGCGGCCCCTGGCAAAAGCCAGGGTGGGGCTTCAAATAACAAAAAATTTCGTCCTGAAAAGGACGAAACTGAAGTAATAAATGAACTGGTACTGACCACCTGCAAAACACGCTTTTTTCTATCGTGTTGGTTAAAGGAAGGACATCTAAATAGGGTTTAGACTGGTGATTCACTTAATGTGGGTCATAAACTGGAGTGTCAGCTTCAGATCTTTTATTTTTCATAACAGTTTAGTCGTCATCTCTACTTGGTGTGGCTGCGTGATGTGTTACAGTTCCTCTAGGGGTGCAAGCGATTTTCTATGGTGTTTTTCCCATTGAGACAGATGCTGGTAAATGGTACCTGAGGCTGAACGCCAGGAGGACCGTGTAAATATCATCCAGCCATCCCCTTGTGGGATGCAGTTTTTCGTTATCTGAAGCCCTACTCTGGCTCTTGCCAGGGGCTGCAATATAGCGCGGCCATAAATATGGTCTAATGGCTAAACACGGTTTCTGGGACCTCTTCACGGTGATCCTCATCCACATGGTGGCACTTTGTGTCATCGGATATTTATCGCTTGTGTAATGTCCTAGTGGTTTGAAAAGTAGATAGATAGATAGGACCGTGCAATGAACTAATTACACAGAAAACGGATACTTTTAGGCTATATATGAACATGCGACATTTTCACAATTTGCTACCTATTTATCTACCTAGTTATTTTGGGACATCTACGAATTACGATTAAAATACTTGGCAGCAGACTGTGCCCTCCATCCAAGTTTACAGTCCTCATGATTACCACCTCAAGGTTGAGAATTCTACCTGTACACATTCTGGTAAGGCCTTTTCCAGATTAAGTCAGATTAGACAAGGATATCGACGGAAAGTGTTCAAAATGCTGATGTAATCTGTTGTTTACCGTGTGGGGTAAGACATATTAAAAATATTACATCTCTGGTCAATATAGCACTTATGATTATTATTATTTTTTTTCTTCTTTACAATGGATGAAGCCATTAAAGTTACAGAATTCATCATCATCATCATCATCATCATCATCATCATCATCATCATCATCATTTTTCACATTATCAGTATGTTATCATCATCATCAAAATCATTTTCATTGCACGCCGTGTGAGTTCCGGGGGCCTATTAAAGCGAAAACAAAAATAGACCCACTGCCTACTCAAAAGCATGTCGTAAGCGTCGACTAATTGGGACCTTCATTCAAAGTCGGAGTCCATTTGCCTGAGAGGCAAGGAACCAACAGTCTGCATATAAATTAGTCAGATCTGTCAAATAGATGCACACACAACAGTCAGGTTCTGGAACAGGACTGCAGTCCAGAAGTGGACGAACAATCAGAATTTCCGCCGGATTTTGCAGCCGGTGTATGTGAAGAAGAAAGAAGAAGAAGAAGAAGAAGAAGAAGAAGAAGAAGAAGAAGAAGAAGAAGAAGAAGAAGAAGAAGAAGAAGAAGAAGAAGAAGAAGAAGAAAAAGAAGAAGAAGAAGAAGAAGAAGAAAAAGAAGAAGAAGAAGAAGAAGAAGAATTTCATTACCAGTATACCTCTCCACATTCTAATGATACAGCTTACCAACAGTATGCTGACACCGCCTTCATCATCATAATAATCATAATCATCATCATCGTCATTTCCATCATCATCATCCTCACAGTCAACACATTCTCATCAGCATGGACATCATCATCATCGTCATCATCATCATTATCATCATCACCATCATCATCATCATCATCGTCATCTCCATCACCATCATCATCATCATCATCGTCATTTCCATCATCATCATCACCATCATCATCACCATCATCATCATCATCATCATCATCATCATCATCATCATCGTCATCTCCATCACCATCATCAGCAGCATGAACATCATCATCACAGTCATCACAATCATCATCATCAACATCATCATCATCATCGCCATCACGTAAGTAAAGTCATCACTGTCAGTCAATGTCACCACTTCCATCAGTATCATCATCAGTCAGCGTTACTTTTTTGTGCATTATCATCTCTACGATGGTCATCATTACCGTCCATCTTCCTCACCGTCATCACCACCAGCAACAACATCATGGTCTTCTTCACTGCATTTATCATCTTTTCAAAAATGATAATCACATTTGTATGTTAACCATTCCTTCTAGAATGAGCCCGGACGAACCAGGCTGTTTTTATAAGAAGACTGAGCAGCAAAGGAAATGCCTAATGTGCTGTGACGTCAATAGCAGGCGCGCCAACATAAAGAAAGCATGGGGGGGGGGGGGGGGGGGAATGTTTAGCCCACTTATAAACTATTAGGAAGTAGGGCCACAGGGGCTCAAGTATTGCTTAAGTGGGCTATTATAATAATAATGTTTATGTATGTACTGTATTATAATTCTTCCTCTTCTTCTTTCGTTTGCTTGAAGAAAGATTATCTATATCTGCACTGTTGTCTCTAGTATGAACTTCACTGTCTTTTGTAATTCACTCAGCGACCAGTAAAGTTTGACTTGCACCGATGTTTCTCTTGGCCAAAAGTTTTGCCTTGATATGTTGTATTTGGGACAGTCTTGGAAGACATGATCTGTTGTCTCAGGTGCAATCCACATGTGCACATGGCTGATTCGGCGATTTTAAATTGTGTGTACATGTGGCTGCGAAGTCGATAGTATTATAATACAATTTCAAGTCATTTGTAATGTGTGAACAAATCCAAAAAATTGAACGTCTGAATATTGAAAACATGGGAGCTTTTTTCAGGGGGAGGGGGTAAGGGGGAGGGGATTGGGCTGGACTAAACATGCTTGCAATGTTTTTAGGCTCAGTGGCTCCTCGAACCATCTAAGTAGAACTCCCGCCTTTAAGTAAAGTAAAGTAAAAGTAAAAATTCCTTTTTACGCCATAAGGCGCTTCGGGCATAAGGGAAGAGTACCCATATTTTTACCGACCAATCGGCACTAGGTGGGTAATGTGGTCAGCATAAAAGCGTGAAAATTGATCTTTATTATTTTTTTTTTTTTTAATGTAACAACGGGAAACGACATAGCAGAGATAAAGACCTTTTACATTGCATGCTGCTGTGGCTATCTCTCCGTCTTTCCAGAAGATGGGATTATGTGTGGTACTACAAGGAGGCACGACGCCTGTGCCTAGTAGGACCTGGTTACGTTAAGAAAATTCTTCCACAATGATAGCCTGAGAATTCAGTACCGTTGAGGCCAAAATTTCTGTTTAGCCAGGAAAGCTAACACGGTTAACGAATGCCAACAGATGTCTGATGTGTTGACAGAAAGGTGAAAAGATCGCAGCCATGCTGTCAACGGGCATAACGTAAATACATCTTCGGATGAACGCAGAAGAAGAAGAAGAAGATTTGTGTTCAGGGTACTTCTTCTCAGATATTCAGCTCTCATTCTTTCTGCAGTAATTTCTTTCTTCATTCTAATTCCCTTTCCATATTTGCCTCCTTCACGCAACACGGACTTAATATACCATATATATATATATATATATATATATATATATATATATATATATATATATATATATATATATATATATATATATATATATATATATCGTGTATGTGGTTATCATCATCATCATCATGTAGCAGGACCTTTGCAGAACGTCGCTCTCATCAGTCTGCCTGAAAGAATCTTGGTCTCTCGGGAGTTCTCCCGCCTCATGAACTTTCACACTCAAAGAGTCACTTATATCCGGTGCCCATCATCGTGCCCATCCTGTGCCCATCTTCCTTCCTGGTACCATGCCATCTGCTATAATTGTTATGTGATATGTATGTGGTGATGTAGGTTGCAAATATAAATCAACTAAATTAAATGACACTAACTTTGATTTTAATTGCAACTATAATAATACATCAGTGTAAATTATAATACAACCTGTCAGTTCTAACCAGTCATACAGGTCATTAAGAAGTAGGTTTACAAGTACGTTTGAACAAGGGATCAAAATCATACACAGGGGTACTAACCCATAAGTGCTCCGTTCTATTTCTAACTCAAGACCAAGTCCGAAGAATCTCAGCACAGTGTACGAACTTCGTAACACCGGCGAGTATCCTAAACTACTTGCAATTGTATTTTAACGGGATTACAACTTGCCATTTCTATCGTACCTTATTAAAACTTGCCATCTTATGATGACTTTTAAAGTACTTGCTATCGTTATTGTATTCCTTTGTCACTTTCAGTCGTACTGAAGTTGTTATAATACTTGATTTCATGATTTAATTTATAATACTTGCAATCATTTACTTTGCAACTTTTACAATATTTTATATCATTGTCACAATTTATAAAATTTACAAGCTTATTGTAAGTGTTAGAAAACTTGTCATCGCTATCGTAAACTATAATACTTGCATTCTTATCGTAAATGTTAAAATAATTAATTTCTATATTGTTATTTATATCGCTAGGAATCTGTTCGCCACATTTATAAATGGTAACATATTTATCAGTGTTATTGACACTGTTGCGGCACTTAATATCTTCATTACGGTTGATAACTATTTCGTTTTTATTGTAACTTTCACAATACCTGTTTTAATACGTGCAATCTTAACGTAGCTGTTACAATACGTGTCATCTCTATTGTAAATTAGAAAACGTGCAATCCTATTGTAACTGTTATAATACGTGTCATCTCTATTGCGTATTAAAAAACGTGCAATTTTATTGTAACTGTTATAATACGTGTCATCTCTATTGCGAATTAAAAAACGTGCAATTTTATTGTAACTGTTACAATACGTATCATCTCTATTGCGAATTAAAAAACGTGCAATCTTATTGTAACTGTTACAATACGTATCATCTCTATTGCGAATTAAAAAACGTGCAATTTTATTGTAACTGTTACAATGCGTATCATCTCTATTGCGAATTAAAAAACGTGCAATTTTATTGTAACTGTTACAATGCGTATCATCTCTATTGCGAATTAAAAAACGTGCAATTTTATTGTAACTGTTACAGTGCGTATCATCTCTATTGCGAATTAAAAAACGTGATTTTATTGTAACTGTTAAATACGTATCATCTCTATTGCGAATTAAAAAACGTGCAATCTTATTGTAACTGTTACAATACGTATCATCTCTATTGCGAATTAAAAAACGTGCAATTTTATTGTAACTGTTACAATGCGTATCATCTCTATTGCGAATTAAAAAACGTGCAATTTTATGGTAACTGTTACAATGCGTATCATCTCTATTGCGAATTAAAAAACGTGTAATTTTATTGTAACTGTTACAGTGCGTATCATCTCTATTGCGAATTAAAAAACGTGCAATTTTATTGTAACTATTACAATGCGTATCATCTCTATTGTAAATTAAGAAAGGTGCACTCTTTTTGTATCTGTTATATAATGTGTCATCTCTATTGCAAATTAAAATAGGTGTAATCTTATTGTAACTGCTGAAATATTTGCATTCTGTATCGCAGTTTATAATCCGTTCAATCTTATTGTCACTGTTACAATACTTGCTCTCTTTACTGTAACATATAACACTTGCAATAATATTATATCTTGTACACTTCTTGCTATCTTCGCTGTAATTAATAGTACTTGCACTCTTGTAACTGTTATAATGCTTGCCATCTTTGCTGTAGCAAGTAGTATTTCCAATCTGTTTGTAATTGTTACGAAACGGGATCCCATTACTATAATTCGTATTACTTTCATTTTTTTATATATATTGTAAGGCATGAGTCAGTCATTGTTCATCCATATTTTTTACGATCATTTCCTTTTTAATTCCTATACTTGTTATAATACGTTTTTTCATGCGTGTTACTTTTTCACTTGCTTGAAGTACGAATTGTCCGCCATGACTCCGACCGCCATCGACTTTGAGGAGTTCACCAGTAATGAATCCAGCGGCGTCAGAAGCTAAAAACAGCGCTGCTTGTGCAAAGTCCCCAACAGTTCCGACTCTTCCACGAAGTACAGCTTTGTCAGCTTCTAACGCAACAATAGAGCTATTAACCTTTTCCAGGTCATCGCCAAAGTGTCGTAGAACCCGAGTCGGGAAAAATCCAGGATTGACTGAATTCACACGGACGCCTTTGGCTCCCAGATCAACGGCTAAGCACTTCGTCAGATGATCAAGGGCTACTTTTGATAGTAAGGATACGGTGACCGCTGGAATAGCCATATTTGTATTGGCTGAAGATACGATTAATTATGGTCCCCTTGGTCTTCTCCAGATAGGGTACGGCTTCTTGAATGAGAAAAAACACAGACTTCAAGTTCGTGTCCATGATATCAGCGTAAACGTCTTCCGTGGTAGTTGAAATTGATTGGTTAGGATGAATAACACCAGCGCTGGGTACAAGAATGTCCAAACGTCCAAACTTCTCCACAGTTTTCTCAACGATCTCCTTACGAACGTTCTTATCATTCAAGTCCCCTTGTACAGTCAGATACCGGTCTTCGTGTCCTCCATTGGCCTTCACAACTTTCTCTAACACGGATCTAAGTCTTTCCTCATTCCGACCACAGAGAGTCACTTTCGCGCCCCGAGACGCGAACAAAACAGCAACTTCTTCTCCTAAGCCAGAACTGGAGCCAGTAACAACGGCAACTTTCCCGTTAAGTTGAAGCGCCATAGTGCTTCAAAAGAGTGCATCCAAACTGTGTAGTATCAGCAGATGACTGATAAATGAACATATTTTTTCGACAGTTATACTATTCACGTAACCTTGAACAGTCCGTGCTTATAAAGACAAAGATAACACACGATTCCCAAATCTTTTAACATAGACACTTTTGTATGACATGGTTCGAAACAAAGAAAGTAAAATTATGCAGCTGTTTTGCACGCACTGAAATTCACTATAGTGTCTGTTTCATATTTGAATCTGTTTTTGGGTAATGGATTCAGTTTATCTTCTTTACTTCGCATAATATTTAACAGTGTTTAGTTTATACTGGTTAGATCAGTTTTACCTCTAAGCCATATCTTGAGCTCGACACTGACATCTAAAACTGACAGGGACTTTCCCTATCCCCTACTGTGTGTAAAAAATTTTGTCCTTTCAAGCTTTTATTTACATATTTATTATTTTATATCAATCCAAGAAAGGCGTCTCCGTTGCGTAGCGGCGGCTAGACGCTCGCTTGGGGTTCGGAAGGTCGTGGGTTCGCTCCCTGGAGGAGCCGAACTTTTTTCAAAAATGACATTGGCTCCCAGGTAGACCCAGCCTAGAGTGGGTACCAGGTGTAGTCCTGGGAGGGAAAGGTGGCTGGAGTGATTCTGACAACATCACCCATCTTGTGTCGTTGGTCTATGAAATATAGGTCTAGCCCTATATACCCAATACGCCTGAAAGGTGTGGAAAATGGTCCTTCTACTTTACTTTTAATCAAAGGAAGAGGCGTAAACAAGTGTGATACATTCTAAGGGTGGTTAAACGTTGATTTCTTTATGACGCACAATTTGCATTTTCAGGACAATTCCAGGTCTGGTCGAGAAAACAGGTAAGTAGAAGTCCCTTTTCCACGCCTTTAGGAGGCGGGTGATATTTGCAGCAATGAAACCTCAAGGGCTCAGAATGCTGAAGAAGGAGAAGAAGAATAAGACATTACTGCACTTGAGGAAAAACCCATACGAGCTTCGTCTCTTTCCTCGTTAACCAAAGGAGGAGTCAGCTTGCTTAAAGTACCAGTTGCAACCTGTTTCCCCCTCAGTGTTAAAGATTTTCCAGAACTTTTACGCGTGTCCCATTGATCTAGTCTTTCAATGTACGGATTCTCCTCTGTCGAACTGCACTGTCTTTTTGATCACAGAGAACCTTCACCATGCCTTTTTTATTATAATGTAGCTCTCCGGCCAGCGAAGCAGCAGCAGCCTGCACACCCGAATTCCCCCCCCCCCCTCTCACAGCTGAACAGAGAGAGAGAGACTACGATATAGACGATAGTGCAGAGAGAGAGAGAGACAGAGAGAGAGACTGCGATATAGATGATAGTGCAGAGAGAGAGAGAGAGAGAGAAAGAGAGAGCAGGAGAAAGAGAGATAAAGAGAGAGACACACCCGAATTGCCTCCCCCAGCTGAACAGAGAGAGAGAGAGAAAGAGAGAGAGAGAAAGAGAAAGAAAGAGAGAGAAAGAAAGAGAGAGAGAAAGAGAAGGAGAGAGACTACGATACAGACGATAGGGATGTTGATAATATACAATATTACACAACATAAACAGCAGTTATCAACCGTTGGGTACTGTAAACTTTGACCTACAGGAGCTGAGATAAAGTAAATGTCACACGTAGTTATCAGCAGTACACAGCATGTGAAACGCGTGTAAGGGGTTTTCATGGGCTTGGCACTGCAGCCAGGAATGTTGAGATTGGCTAGCGTTTCTCCGGAGGGGTGAAATGTGAAATTTAAGTAGCCTGCCAACGACCCGTAGAGCACCCAGATTAACTCCACATCCTTGGAGTCACGCCGGAAAACTGAAGCCGCGAGGTTTCAGGCTAACGGGGCAATGGTTCGTCTGGAAGGAGACAAGCACCAACCAGGTGAGATTTTCTTTCTTGCCCTGCAACGCCACGGACCTAGCAGCTTGGTCGTAGTAAATTAAATGGTACTACACAAGTAATAACGAATTATTGCAGGACAGACTAACATAATTTACAATACCAGATTGACTCCTTACATCAAACCTAACTGCTGAAAGTATGGTTTGTGAATAAACACAGCGAAAACTGAGGTAATGAGGATGGACAAGAAACATAATATCGTGAACGTGCATGTTAACGGTACAAAATCAAACAAGTACGAGAATGTAAATATCTTAGAAGCATATTTACGGAGGATGACAGACTCGACAGAGAGATAGAAGCCAGAGTACAGACAGGCAAATGCTGCCACCTACCAGTTTGCCACACTGCTTAGACATTCAAATGTCTCCCTTCTACCAAAACAGCAAACGATTAATAGCATCTTTATCCATACTTTATGCTGTCAGTGCGAAACATGGACAATGAACAGGACACTAGAAGAGAAAATAGCTACATGTGAGATTCCTGGCATTGTTGACACTTTGGTCAGAACACTGGCTGACGAAAACACAGATGAAGATGATGCTGTAGTTTACACAGATGGATGAGTATTTATGGGCAAGCAAAGTGCATGGGCCTTCTCAGTAAACCCAAGGGGGAAAACCATCAAGGAGATGAATGGCGCCTTTACTGTTACAACTAGTAGCCTTACAATAGAAACTATGGCTGTAACAAAGGCATTAGCATGGCTTGGTACTCAACAGTTCACACACGTATGCATTCTTTGTGACTCGATAAATGTGTTTAAAAAATTCCTAGCTGGATTTATCAGGCAAGAATGGATTGAAGCACTAAGCACTTCACGAATATCTGCCCTAACCTTCATCTTTGTACCAGGTCATGCGGGTGTTCAAGGGAACGAGCGTGCAGACTATCTTGCTGACACTGCAGTTGATATGGCTGGCCCAGTACTGGACAGAAGAGATGTTATCAATGTCATGCGCTGCACTTACCGTACCGAGGAGCACGCCAAAGAACATGACTCCGTATCTCTGTCTAGACTGATGGACATGGGGGCGCAGCCTGGAGCTGCAAGAAATAAACATTTCACTAAGAGGACGAGACGTTTCATTAACCAACAAAGAACAGACGTCATAAGTCGTTTTACACTTGTGGAGCTTTTGAGGAGGAGATCGGAGCACCTATGGATCTGTCTGGAGTGCTGTGATGATAATCCTTTCTAACCACTAATCACTACTAGCTACATGTCTACACAAAATCACTAACAACACAAGACAAGACGGGGTAACGAATACCAGCATTAGATAAAAAGCTGGAATAGGACCATGTCTGGATTATACTGACAAACACAAAATATGGAATGGTTTGGCCATCTAGTGAGAATGTAGCCGAACCAAACCGCATATGAGATTTTTACAGCAAAACATGTGGGAGGAAGGCAAGCGGAAGACCAAGAAAGAGATGGATAAAGGGTGTTGCTAAAACCTGATGAATAAATCCATCACCCAAACCACCTGAGAAGCGCCAAAAAAAAAAAAAAATCAGGATGCTGTGCTACAAGCTGGTATCAATGAAACGTCAAAACCACGACCCTGGGCTACAAACTGGTATCAATGAGAAGACAAAATCACCACATTGGGCTACAACCTGGTATCAATGAGTCGACAAAACCACTACACTGGGCTACAAGCTGGTATCAGTGAGACTACAAAACTACGACACTGGGCTACAAGCTGGTATCAGTGAGACGACAAAACCACGACACTGGGCTACAAGCTGGTATCAGTGAGACGACAAAATCATGACACTGGGCTACAAGCTGATATCAGTGAGACGACAAAACCACGACACTGGGCTACAAACTGATATCAGTGAGACGACAAAACCACGACACTGGGCTACAAACTGGTATCAGTGAGACGACAAAACCACGACGTTAGGCTAAAAGCTGGTATCAGTGAGACGACAAAACCACGACACTAGGCTACAAGCTGGTATCAGTAAGACGACGTAACCACGACGCTGGACTACAAGCTGGTATCAGTGAGACGACAAAACCACGACGCTGGGCTACAAGCTGGTATCAGTGAGATGACAAAACCATGACGCTTGGCTACAAACTGGTATCAGTGAGACGACAAACTAAGATGTGTAGGGGTATGTTATTGCGTTTTAAGTCCTTCAGGAAATCATACTTGTGCATATCAACATCTTAACGGGTTTTTTGTTTGTCATGTATTGATTTTCTTTTCATAAACGGTAGTTTTTCCTTTCATCTGCATTGCATTTGTATATTGTTATATAATGCGTAGGCGCATCGGGAGTCGCCGTGGCGTAGCGGCTAAGACGCTCGCGTGAGAAGCGGAAGGGCGTGGGTTCGCTCTCTGGCGGAGCCGGACTTTTTTAGAAAATGACCTAGACTCCCAGGTCGACTCCGCCTTGAGTGGGTACCTGGGTGCAGTCCTGGGAAGCAAAGGCAACCGGCGTGAGGCTGACCACATCACCCACCCTGTGCCGTTTGTTTCTTTTATAAATATAGATCTAGCCTTATATGCCCTAAAGGCCTAAAGGTGTGGAACAGGGTCATTTACTTTACATTTGCATCGGAACTTAGCAACTTTGGCAACTTAAGCCACCCCCCACCCCCCCCCCCCCCCCCCCCCACCCCGGAAGATATTATCGCTAAGCCGCTTCGCGACCCATAAATTATTACAGTGGCCAAGCAATGGCAAACTATTGAGCGTATAATTAAACAATGCAGCTGCAAGCAGAAAACAAATGTTTGGAGTGGTTTAAGATGTTCTGTCAAGAATATTTAAAAAACAAATTTTTACCTCTCCAAATTTGTATCCAGCAGGATTAACATCTCAAGGATGAGAATCAGACACCTACAAATCCCGGAAACAGAGATTGACTGTATTGTCTTTAAGGACTTCTATTTGGGCACCACTGAACGGTTACGAAGTAAGGTGTGGTCTAGTATAGGTAGGTTTGCAACGTTCTCTAAAGGATATGCAAGTAGTCTTTGTATATCTCATGGGCGACACAAGGCAACTGTTGTTGTTTAATTCCACCAGGATCGTACAACGAGTAACCAACACCCGGCGATACAAAGTGTCACCATTAGGGACAATAATCCCCAGGACACAAGTCTCAGAAATCCTATTCAACCCAATGGTTGGGTTATATTATGGCACCCGACTACAACCGAGGTGGGGGCTTTAAAAACAACATAACACTGCGTCCTATATTTGGATAGTTATCTACCCTAGGCAATTGCCTGTCTGTCGGTTAGCCCCACTAGGACATCACACCAAGCAATAAACACCCGGTGACACAAAGCGCCACCGAAAGCATGGGGATCACTCCGGTACAAATCCCAGAAACTCCGTTCAACTATTAGGTTTTATCAAGGCCCCCGACTAAAGCCTTATTGGGGCCTTAAAAAATAGCAGCGACAGAAAATTGTCTGTCTATCTATCTACTTTTACCCCACTAGGACATCACACAAGCGATAAACACCCGATGACACAAAGTGCCACCATGCGGATGAGGATCACCGTGGAGAGGTCCCAGAAACCGCATTCAGCCACTAGACCATTTTTATGACCTGGCTATATTGCGGCCCCTGGCAAGAGCCAGAGTAGGGCTTCAGATAACGAAAAATTGCATTTCACAAGGAGATGACTGGATAATAGTGTCTGTAACACTACGCAATTGAAAAAAAAAAAGAAGAAGACATTCGATTATAGTTTGTAATTTGTCTGTGGTGTGTAAGTTTTTACATACACAAAGTACGAATTCAAGGAATGAGATACAGACTTGGTGCAGCAAATATCAATAAAAAACTCAGCTATCGTTTCTGGCCAAAACGTTTAAGCTACTAGAGTCAAACATGAACTCTCCACCTTACTGTGCACGTTTGCAGACATAACATAATCATCATCATCAGGTGCCTTGCCGACTGGCGTGGGCGATCATGCCTCTCCATAATCCGCGATCTCCTGCAGCATGTATCAGTTCGTGTGCCGACACACCTCCATGCCATGCAACAAGACTGTCAAGCATCTTCTCTCGTTGTCTTCCTCTATCCCTCCTTCCACAGATCTTTCCAGTGGTCACAACATGTTCTATTTTCCCTCTTCTCATAACATGGCCGAAAAATGATGACTGTCTCCTTCTGATGTCAGTGATAAGTTGTCTTCGGTCTCCCGCCTCTTTTAAAACCTCTTGGTTGCTCTTTTTGGCTGTCCAAGGTATTCTAAGCATTCTTCTGTAAAACCACATCTCTGAGGCCTCCAAAAATTGTTTGGCCTGCCTACCGATTGTCCAGGATTCACATCCATATGGTTAAAATGGGATGTATGTAGCAAGCAAGAATTCTTTTCTAACTCTCAATGACAAGGATATATTGCACAAGATGTTTTTCATTTTATAAAATGCAGTTTTTGCCTGGCCCAATTCTGTTTCTTATTTCAGTTATGCATCTTCCATATGATGTTATCCATGTGCCAGATACTTAAATTTCTGTACTTGTCTTAAAATAACACCATTGACTTTTATTACACATTTAGGAATAATTTGTTTCTTTGATACCACCATTACTTCTGTCTTCCCATTATTCAAACTGAGGCCCATTCTTCCACTTTCTAACACCACAATGTCTATCATTTCCTGTAATTCTTTCTGACTTGTTGCTATCAAGACTGTGTCATCAGCATAACGTAAATTGTTTATATTGTGCCCACCAACCACGATTCATAATATATTCACTGTATATTGAAAACAAATCAGGTGAAAGTACACATCCTTGTCGTACGCCCCTCTTTATGCTTTGAAATGTACCTAAACAGTTGTTAATTCTTATAGCTGCTGTTTGCTGCCAATACATATTCTTTATTATTCTTAGATCTTTCCCATCAATGTTTAATTTTTCTAACAGTTTGATTACTTCTTCATGCTTCACACAGTCAAATGCTTTTGTATAGTCTATGAAGCATAAGTACAAATCAGTCTTTACTTCTATAGCTCTTTCTGACAATGTCTTTAGGATGTATATGGCATTGTTTGTACCTTTTCCTTCTACAAATCCACATTGTTCATCGCTGATTTCTGGTTTAATTTTGTTTCTTATTCTTCTCATAATTATTCTCAGTAAAATCTTAGTCATGTGACTCATAAGACTTATTGTGCGATGGTCTTCACATTTTAAAGTGCCTGGTTTCTTCGGCAGAGCTATAAATATGGATTTTAAAAGGTCATTTGGAATATACCCACTGTTATAAATATCATTTAAAAGTTTAGTTATTATTTCAATTCCAAAATTTCCCAGTGCTTCGATTTCTAACAGTGAGATGTTGTCTGGCCCGGGTGCTTTTCCTTTCTTCATATGATGTATTGCATCCTCAACTTCTGCAGTCATTATTGGTGGACCATCATTGTTGTTCTGCAGTTCTACGTCTGGTCTATTATCATCATACAATTCCCCTATATACTCTGTCCATCTGTTAATTATATTACTATGTCCCATTAATAAGTCATCATCCTTTGATATCAAACATCCAGTGCTGTTACGTGTCATCTTTCCTGTTAACATATTTATCTGTTGGTACATGGAATGTGAGTCTTTCCCGGGATTTTCCCCAATCTCTGTACACATTTGATTCAGCCAGGCTTCTTTAGCCACTTTGCATTTGTTCACTATTTCTTTTTGTATTCTAGAGTATTCTTCTTTATCATTCTTTTTCTTCCTTCTTTCATCCATCAACTGCAGAATTTCGGTTGACATCCATTCTTTTTTGCAAACTGTATGGGTTGGTGGGATTGTCTCTTTTGATGTCTGCTGAATTGACTCACGCAACATATCCCACTGTTCATCAATTGTTTGTATAATTTCCATTGCATTATACCGGTTTTGTACAGTGACGTTGTACTGTTCCTTAATTTCTTTATCCGTTCTAAGAATTCCTAAATTTAACTTGATGTTCTGTGGTGTTTTTCTAATGTTCTTTAGTTTTATTCTAATTTTTCCTACAACTGGAACATGGTCACTAAAGCAGTATGCCCCTGGTCTAGTTTTAGCTCCAACTAAGCTGCTCTGGAATCTTCTTGAAATCAAAATATAATCAATCTGATTGCGGACATTATCACCAGGACTTTTCCAAGTCCACAATCTTCGAGGATGGTGTTTAAACCAGGTGTTACCTATTATCATGCAGACATAAATAACGTGAAAAAAAATAAAGGGAGATGAACACTGAATGTACTATGTATTTGTATGTGTTGTCTTTCTCAATGAAAATTGACTCAAACGACTGGGTCCAGCCGGACTCCACATGTTAATGAGTGTTATAGGAATTGTTAGCTTATTTAGTCTATCGTTAAATTATTCTCACGAATTCATTAGATAACACCACCTTAATGGGTTTAATGGGTTTTAATGTTAATCTTAATCTAAGGCGATTGTAGAAATTAAATTATCTCAAAAGATTACGTTACTTTCTTCATATAAAATGGATTTTACTGTTGTCAAGTCTTGAGTCGTCCACATGCTTTTGCTGGGGGCCCTAAATATAGCCGGGCCTTAAATATGGCCTAATGGCTGAACGCGGTTTCTAGGACCTCTCAAAGGGTGATCCTTATCCGCATGGTGGCACTTTGTGTGACTGGGTGTTTATCGCTTGTGTGGTGTCCTAGTGGGGTACAGCTTACCAACCTACCCAGTCTACTGTTAGATAAGCAAATAATTATGACAACTGAATTAAAGTTTAAACAGTACCAAAATTAAATTAATATCATTAGGTTCAACAGTTTTAAATTATACTTGAAGATATCTATAATTAAATTATTTTAATGAATTCTAATTTTAAAGTAAACTTAATTATTTATGTAGTTTTCTTCATTGCAACAGGATACTAATTTAAATGAAGATTATTTTATATCTTTGATAATCTCTATCTCATTTTGTTCTTAATTTAAATTATTCCGAATGGGATATACATTTTTATTATCTTAAAAGATGTTATGATTAAATTGTTTGTAATAGTTTCTTAAGTTTTAATTGTTTCTGTAATTATAAAAACCTAGATGTTTGTATTTTTTACAGAATCCACAGTCAAGACTAACCAAGCGAACCAAGAAAGTAGGCATTGTTTGCAAGTATGGTACCGGATATGGCGCCTCGCTTAAAAAGACTGTCAAGAAGAAGGAGGTTACACAACACAGCATCTACACATGCCCCTTCTGTTGGAAGGAAGCCATGGAGAGAAAGGCTGTTGGCACTTGGAAATGCAACAGATGTTCTAAAACTGTGCCTGGGTTTACCCGACCACAGCTGCAGCCCAGGTACGAAGTGCCATTCGTCGTCTCAGAGAAATGAAGGAGATTTCGATTTCCTGATTATGCACATTTTAATAAGTTGCCGTTATTGTGGCATAAGAGTTCAAAACAAACAAATCTCATGGTTAAAATTGTTCAGGATCCTAGCCGCTGCTACAGAGCTTGTGCACAGTGCTGGACTACTTCTGACTCAGACTTGAATTAGAAGAAGAACGGAGCATTTACGGGTTACTACCCGTGTGCCATAATGGTGTTCCTTTGTTTAAACCTCAAACCTCTGTTTTTTCTATTTCATTGTTAGGTTTAATTTGGCTCTTTTTCTATTTGATTGTTGGGTTTAATTTGGCTCTTTTTCTATTTGATTGTTGGGTTTAATTTGGCTCATCTTCCAACTTGTGTTTTCTTCAAAATTCGCTATCTGTGTCTTGCGGGGTTGATTCCATTCCGTCACCTGCTTGGCTGGGTTGCTTCTATTCCGTCACCTGCTTGGCGGGGTTGTTTCTATTCCGTCAGCTGCTTGGCAGGGTTGCTTCTATTCCGTCACCTGCTTGGTGGGGTTGCTTCTATTCCGTCAGCTGCTTGGCGGGGTTGCTTCTATTCCGTCACCTGCTTGGCGGGGTTGCTTCTATTCCGTCAGCTGCTTGGCGGGGTTGCTTCTATTCCGTCAGCTGCTTGGCGGGGTTGTTTCTATTCCGTCAGCTGCTTGGCGGGGTTGCTTCTATTCCGTCACCTGCTTGGCGGGGTTGCTTCTATTCCGTCACCTGCTTGGCGGGGTTGTTTCTATTCCGTCAGCTGCTTGGCGGGGTTGCTTCTATTCCGTCACCTGCTTGGCGGGGTTGTTTCTATTCCGTCACCTGCTTGGCGGGGTTGCTTCTATTCTGTCAGCTCCTTGGCGGGGTTGCTTCTATTCCGTCACCTGCTTGGCGGGGTTGCTTCTATTCCGTCAGCTGCTTGGCGGGGTTGCTTCTATTCTGTCAGCTGCTTGGCGGGTTTGCTTCTATTCCGTCAGCTGCTTGGCGGGGTTGCTTTTATTCCGTCAGCTGCTCGGGGTTCTGTCTGAAGCTGCTATCTTTGGCGCTGCCCTGATTAGGACCTAATTCTGATAGGAACTACATCGGACTGTTGTGCATAGCTTGTCCTCTTGCTTGTTTCCCGCTGGCTGTAGCTTGTGAAAGGGTTTTTGGTTTGATCGGGCTGTCGGCTACCTCTACGTCTGAGTCGCTGGCTAGGTCTGAGGCTTCCATCTCATCTTCTGACTGGTTTTTTTTTTTTGAGCCACGTGGCTTGGTGGTTTTTCTCCATTACTGAGAATTTACATTGGTTGTTTTCACACTGGGAGCTAGTGGAGTTTAACCATTTCTTCAACGTCCTTATTTAAACAACCAAATTTGCACGCACAAAACAACCAGCCAAAGAAATTATTTTCTAAGTGGAACCAATTTTAATGTAGTGATATCGAACAGACTGCTCAGTGTAGAAAGCACACACACGCATACACACTCATACATACACACACACTAAATGTACATAACAAAGTGAATACGATTATAATTACACAAAATAGGTTTTGGAATGAGAAACCGATTGAGAAACAGATAAGAAAAAGACAAGCCGCCGTTCCCCCTCCCCCCCCCCCCCCCCCCAATTACCTTGATGTTGGTCATAACCTGAATTGCCCCTTTTGTGCATGTAGTAAATTCTAAATCTCTGGATTCTGGGTCATCTGAGGGGAAGGAGCCAACGGTATGTCTGTAAAACGGTTGTACATTCAATTTCTCTCTCCTTTGAGTGGACGAACAATGAAAACTTTCCATCGGAGAATACAGCTGGTGAACTCAAAGAAGAATTATGCAATAGCTAGTTCAGTCACTTCAAAGACATGTCGGCCGTCCCAATATCTGCTTCCAAATTAGAAAATGCTTTTTAAATGCAAAAAGAAATAAGTTAAAACAAACATTTAATAATTTGTATTGCTATCCGTTTATAAACGTAAATGCAAATTTGTTGTGGGGGAGGGGGAAGGGGCCTGGATATACCTTAACCAGAAAGATTGTACCTATGCTCGCATGCCTGAACAAACACACACATATATGCGCGCGTGAAGACACACAAGACACACACACACACACGCACGCACAAACTCATGCCTATGTGTATAAGCAAAAGTATCATGAAAACATATCAAACCAAGCGAAAATTAGCAGTAGTCGAAAAAACATTATTACAAAAACAAACGAGAAATTAGAGTTTTGGGGTAGAAAGCATTCATCAGCACATGACAAGACTAGGCAATGTTATATTTCCACCACGAATGCACACAATCACGTAAATGAGGTCTCTAAAAGTAAATTCCACATGCATTTCTGGTCAGTGAAAGCTTCAGGACCCGAATGAATACAAGAAACGAATACTAGCCAGATTATCATCCCTCTTGTGTGATGCAATTTTTCGTTATTTTAAAGTCCCACCCTGGCTGTTGCCGGGGCCAAATATGAACTAACGGTTTGAACATGACCTCTTCACGTGTGATCCTCATTCGAATGGTGGCACCTTGTGTCACCGGGTATTTATCGCTCTGTGTGATATCCCGGTGGAGTAAAACTTACTTACTACTAGCTAGAAACAAAGATGCGGAAGGTGAGAGTTGTAGCAAAAAAACAGAAATGAGAGATAAGCTTTGATGGACGTTAAGTCTCTTAGGCGATGTCATGATGTAAATTTAAATCTAGCGCTTGAATGTCCACAAGAAAGGAGGACCACCAGAAGGCATAAGGAAGGAAATAGTTTTAGGGAAAGGGGGGGGGGGGGGGTGGACAAAAAGCATAACCCTTTTAGCTGGTTGTCGCAATACCAGTCTAATTCCTGCTCAACATTGTGGGTTTGTAAACCCAGAATGCTGCTATACTTGTAGACATGCCGGTTTTGGTTGGATGTGACTTGAGCTCAAATATAACAGTAGCCGGCACAATATGTCTTTAGCTATGTCTGGGGAGGATACCAGCCTTATCACAGGAAGATAAAATTCAATCTGAAAACTGTATGTTATTGCAGAGCAGACCTGGCCCTTAGCGTTTGCAAGCAGCTGGTCTAGGAGAGGAGCTCCGACAGGCGTACAGATAGAGCACTGCACTTCTCATCTGGCAGGGGAGCTGCCTGGTCTCAAGGCATAGTGTCCACCTCGAGTGCTGGAGGTTCAATCCCGAGTGAGATCTGGGATTTTTTTACGTGGACTTGGACTTCTAGTAATTACCCCTGGTCTCTGGGTAGTGAGATCGGACGCCTGAATGCATTGTTGCACACGTAAAATAATACTTGAATTAGACGTAGAAAAGAGTAGCCTAAGTGCCCTGCCCGTGCAAAATTTGGAGTTAAAAATCTACCTAAAGTATTTCAGGATCCTCGCTGGTGAAACAGAACATGTGCACTGTGCTTAGCTTCTTCGGACTCACGACTTGAGTTAGAAGAAAAGGGAGCACTTATGGGTTACTACCCGCCTGCAATGATGTTGATCCGTTGTTCAAAACCTAAAAACCTCTTCTGAGCTGGCAGCTTCTGCACCTTCTTTGCTGTAAACCTACTACTGTAAGGGATAATGAAGCATAGGCAAAACATGGTCCAGGTTTATGGAGAGGAAGACCTAATGCCTAGCCTTAATTACACAAAGTAACACTTTCGTCGCGAAAGACGGAAATGTACCAACACACACAGCACTTGTGATCTCCTGAAGCATGCAGCCTATTGTATGTCTATAGGCTAGTGGTCCTATATCAATCACATGCCTATACCTCGGAAGGCTGTATCTCATCTGAGGAAGTTCCGGGCTTGTTATGTCTTGGCGTGTTATGACCACAACCTTGGTAAAATGTTAATGCTACACCAGAGAGCCAGAAGAGATCAAGCCATTATAGCACCTAGCCTACAGCCAGTTTTCCACCTTACCATAACAATTACACAGAATTAATTTTAGCAGCAAACTGAGAGACCCTTTGTCGCCTTCTCATTGTTGTATATAATGTTCGATTTCTTTAGCCATTTCCAAGCAATCATTGTTAGTTATTCTGGCAGTCCAAGGCATTCGAAACATTTTTCTCAAGAGCCACATCCAAGTTGCCTCCAAACTCTTTTTAATTTGTTTGTTCCCATTATAAGATTCACTGTCATACAACATAACAGGCTCGATATAACATTTCAATACTCGTTTTCTGATGTTTAATGAGAGTGATTTATAACGCCACTTCACAGATTAGAAATGCTAGCGGACCTTACAGAGAATCCTAACAAGCAGGGAATGATAAGAACTGGTAACATTTCAAAAGCACAGTCAAATCGTTTCCTCTCGTTTCGTCACTGTTCTGCAAGCGCTCCTGTAACTTAGTAACAGACCAACATATGCTCACGCTAAGATGGGCAGATATCACTTGTTCAATGGTTCATACAGTTATAAACTTGATTAAATTGGCACAAAAATCACACATGAAATAAACACTTCATGTGAATTGGTAATTGTGTATGTTTAAACTACTTATTCAATTTAAATTAAACATTAGTGACATCCAACTGAAATACTGTAATGTATCTCTTGAAACATATCAAGGCAGGCTAATGTTTGTTATCTAACTATTGAAAACATGAGTCCTGAAAACTAAAGCACACAATAAGGTACCTCAGATTTAATAAATTGTAGAGCCTCACTAATTCTAAAAATAATAGTAAAATATGATATGTCTGATTACTCTATTATTTTGAAATAGAAGCATAACTATTCATACCAAAAAACTAGTTTCCTGAATACGTCTCAAGACGTACACATTATGTATTTATGAAAAAAAAAACCAGCAACCTTTCTATGCATTCATATGAAAGTTAGTGTGAATGTGTGTTTCAGCAATAGGATCTGTCAATGACTTTAACGTTCTTCGTGAACTTACATATATATATATATAAATATTGTTAGTGGGTGTCTTTATGTTATATTATATGCCTAGCTTTTTTACAAAATAAGAATCCATGTGTCTGTGTGTGTATCTGTAGGTTAATTAACAAAAACGACACGGATGACGCAAATATAACCACCACAAGCTTTTGTCTCATCACTGTGCCACAGGAAGATCAGTAAAGGAACCGCCGTAATTCCTCCCACAGTCAACACGAATCAACTCTCCGGTGATACAACCTGCTGCATCTGATGCCAAAAACGATACTGCCTCGGCCACATCTTCAACCGTCAAACGTCTGCCTCTCAGTGGCTGTCTATCATCGCCAACCTTTCCTAATGTCCCAGCAACTGTATCACCAGTCCCTCTAAAATCCCTTCCAATATTTGTTGGAATATATCCAGCATTTACTGAGTTGACTCGGATGCCTTTGGGCCCCAGATCTACAGCCAAAGAACGGGTCAGATGATCAAGACCTGCTTTACTGATTGAATATATAGTTAAGGCTGTGAGAATGGCCGAAGTTGTGTTTGAAGATATGTTGACGATATTCCCTTGAGAGTTTTCTAAATGTGGTATGGCTTGTTGAATAAGAAAAAACACAGACTTCAAGTTGGTATCCATGTGTTTATTGTAGGATTCTTCAGTTGCAGTTTGCACAGTCTGAAGAAAAGATGAGATTCCAGCATTGGCAACCAAAATATCCAGCCGACCAAAGGCTTCCACAGTCTTATCAATGATTTCTTTCTGGACTTTAGCATCGTTTATGTCACCTTGAACGGTTATGAACTTATCCTGGTGTCCGCCACTGAGTGTCACAACCTTTTCCAGAACTGACCTGAGACTATCCTGGTCCCGACCACAGAGAGTGACCTTAGCACCTCTAGATGCGAACATGACTGCGATGGCTTCTCCTATTCCGGAACTGGAGCCTGTTACTATAGCAACCTTGTCTTGAAACAGACCCGCCATGTTGTCACTGCAGTATACCAGTTTCTGTATCAATATAGAACAAACGTCAGGAGTCTATGCACAGAAATGCTAAAATATCAAGTGACAGAACTCAATCGACAGGGGTTCTCACATAACGGGGACTGATTTGCTTGCTGTCACTTATGTATATTTCAAACTAATAGCAGATGTGCAATTGCCGGGTGAGGTGATGGGAAAGGGGAAAAAGGGGGGGGGGGGGGGGGGGTTACAAAAGTACGGTGTTCAGCTGTGGTAATATTTGGTTTAGTGCGGAAAAACATGTGAAGAAACATACCCTACTGTTCAAAGATCATATTTTCATCATCATCTTCATCATAGTCATCATCATCATCATCATCATCATCATGATCGTCATTATCATCATCACGTTGTGCCATTACATGTCACGTAGTCATTACCTCTGTTCCGTATCAAATGTTTAGATGAGCACAGTTAAAAAACAAATATTGTTTAATCTTCAGGTGTTTAGAAAATGGGGGAAAAACCAATGAAATAAAAAGTGTTTTTTTCTCCCAAGCAGTGAATGTTGTTACGAATAATAATAATTATTAATATAAAAAAAAATAAAAACAGACGAAGAAAAACTATTGTTTTAGAATCAGAAAATTGTGCAACCAGTTTTATTTATATAAAACAGTTAGATTGTAAATATGTTTGTTAAATTAGGCACACAACCATTTTAATGACGACACTAGGCAAACCAGTGTGCTGGGGCCCCTACGTCAACAACTTACAGGAATTACATTTTTACTCATGGTAAGTCAATTGACATACACAGATTGGCATCGGGCCCCTATTTTCATAGGTCCTTAGGCAAGAGGTTCGCTCCCTGGCGGAACCGGACTTTTTTTCGAAAATGATTTTGACTCCCAGGTCGACCCAGCCCTGAGTGGGTACCAGGTGCAGTCCCTGGAAGTAAAGGTGGCCGGCGTGATGCTGACCCCATCACCCACCTTGTGCCGATTGGTCTCTAGAAATGTAGGTCTAGCCCTATATGCCCTAATGCCTAAAGGCGTGGAAAGGGGACCTTTATTTTTTTTCTAGACGAGAGCCCACTGGGCAATGCTTTGAAACGGAATAAATTTGTAAAGTATTTGTAAGAATACTGCCCATCGTGTATTACTTATAGATTGAATACTCCTTTTAAAAAAAAATAAAATCACTGACTTGGGAAATTGGAGTTTGAATGCTCGGTATGGTGATGTATATTTTATGTGTGTCGGATGAAAAAATAACCAAGCTAATCTGAACATTCGTGTCAGTTGCAGCCTGATTACTAGTCTACCTATCCTGGTGGTTAGTAGGTGCTTTGTTAGACATCAAAATGAAACATCGTCCCGTTCAAATAGCATCCCCGAAGGGAGAACCTTAGGTTATAATTGTGGCTAGGTTATGTGCACCATATAAAATGGCTTGGCATAACAGGCTATCAAGACCTCTGAAAAGGATTCCTGCAGTGTTGATGTTATCAAAGGAGCCCGGCCATAATACTGTCGAAGTCGTTTACTGGCGAGCCAGTGTGCTACGCTGTCGACAATGCCACATATCTTTTCTCTTGCGCATTTCAAGCGACACAGAGCACTGATCTCTTTATGCTAAATAATCCTAGCGAGGTATGAATCCTCTATGGATAAAGTAGCTTTCCTCCATGGGGAGTTGCAGCAACTAATCCATCTACCTGCCTATTACCCCCGCACACCTGAAATCTGCTTGACAGTATGACAGCTTTTCGTTGTCCACTGAAAAGGGTAGAGCACGCGTGGGATTGTCCCAGGTGAAATGATGCTCATTCATTCATTCATTCATTCATTCATTCATTCATTCATTCATTCATTCATTCAGTAACATAGGTTAGTTGCGTATCCTTTACAGGACGTTGCAGAACCAACCAACGAATTATGTATAAAAAAAACATGCAGAGCATGCAAAGATGTTTGTTTCAAAAAATATTTAAAAAAAAAAAAAAAAAAAAAAAAAAAACAATGGAATGAAGAAAGCAAATTAAATGTATTAAGTTTATAGTAATAGTATATTTTCAACCCTCTCGTACCGATTTCCGCAGACCTCTACTAGGGTATAAAGATGTGTGCTAGCGGGACATGAATGATACAGGTATTGAGGTGGACTCATGGAAAAAAAATGCCATTTATCGTGTTGTTTGGATAGGGCATACCAGGAAGGGAATGGGCGTGAAAGAAGAAATGATTGCACAACAGATTAGAGCTGAGCGTCTGAGAAGAAACGGATTAAAAACACAAATGTTGACAACAATGGTCCTGAAATTCCATGCTTTCATTGTGGAAGACTTTTCTTGAGACCGGCGGGTCTTGCTAGTCAACCTCGCCATCGCCTTGGTAAGTCCCATGCCTCCACATAGCACAACATACCACCCACTATCGTCTGGAAAGACGGAAAAATGCCAGTCATTTCAGCTTGTATCGATGTGAGACCCCCCCCCCCCCTCTTTTCCCCTCCCCCTTTTTCCTGTTTAACGTGTTTCCAACTTTTTATTAATGATGGGAGTGGGGGGGTATGTAAGTACGTAAGTAAGTTGTACCCCACCAGGACATCACACGAAAACGATAAACACCCGGTGAAACAAAGTGGCACCATGCGGATGAGGATCACCCGTGGAGAGCTCCAGAAAACCTGGTTCAATCTTTCGGTTATATTAGGACCCCTGAAATAGCCAGGATGTGCTTCAAAATAACGAAAGATTGCACCCCACAAGAGGATGACAATGATTGTGTAATTATTGACTTGGGGATATGCGAAAAGTGAATAGCCTCTGCGTTACCACAACTTAGGCAATTACATTGAACATACCAGTTTGTAATTTTGCAATATCTACTCTCATCGTCAAAATCTGGAAAGGCTAACACGGACAACAAACGTAGGAGGAAGTCGGATGTGTGGGTAAAAAGGCGAAAATGTCGCTACTCTGCGGTAAACGGTCAAAACGGAGCTACACCCTTGGACGAACAAAAACAAACATAGAACGAAAAAAAAAGACAAGTGATAAAAGCGTACACCATACTTTGGAAAAAAAAGCCGTTGATTAAAAAAAAAACTATAACCGTCAGCGAAAGATGAAAATATCGCAGGTGTGCCGTAAAAAAAAGTCAAATGGAATGATATCTCCTAACAAATAAGGAAGCAAATAACTAGAAAATGAATACACGTGGTAAAAACATAAAAAAAATATGTAGATACACCAGCTGTTGATGACACGCTGAATTGAGATGAGTTAATAACCGACACTATAACACTTAGAATATTCGCATATGTGGTCCGTCCTCATCTTCAGCACAATAGCAGAATTTAAATTCATGTGGTCCCAGTTGCAGTTCGAGTGTATCTCCGTATCGTATTTCCATTGACTGCTAATGTGTTAGTCAGATCCCCTGGCCACTTCCGGCTGCAGAATTATCTTCATATCAAATTAATGTATTTGCAGTCACTGCCCCCATTCCATTCTCAAACCTAATGTTGCAGTATCATATACCCCACACTATACTAGCTAGGCAACGTCCATGCATGTAATTTACCTCTCCAAAAAGAGACAATGATGACATATAAAACAACAAACTTCGGCATGAAAACGTATATGTTATAAAAGCCATCATAGGAAGCAAATAGCAATTTACACTGCAACATTTGCATGTTTTTTAGAGGACTCATTCGAGTGTTGGCATATAATTGGCTAATTCTTCTTCTGGGTTATCTGGGTAAAGATATGACACCTCTTAATTCAGGACAAGCCCAGATTAGCTTCGCCTCCCTCTTCAACAGAGAGCGAATAGTCTGCATGTAATATAAAGTAGCTCAGTCATATCAGTTTAAAACTAAAACCAACTAACTTACTGGAACAGTATATATTCTGTCATCCATACAAAGAAACAATATTCCTGTTGTTGGAAAATGAACCAGTATCTTATATATCCGACTTTCCCCCCGCCATTACATAAGACACCAAGCTTACTGGGAAGACAGTCTCAACATAAGAAGAAAGATAATCAAATGTCATTCAAAGACTCGCTATAATATAAGAAAAAAATGTATGGAACATACCGAGGAGCAAGTACAAAAAAATATGAAGGTTAGCCTCCACCCGAGCAGGTAGGCATATAAATGAATATACCTTTATCGCTAGGGCTGTAACAGCGAAAACGAACTCCTGGAAAATGTACAGTGATCAAAGCATGGACAGCAAATAACACACACAGAAATTAGAAGCATTCTCTGTTTAAAAAAATTTTAAACATTCCCTCCAAAATTTGGACACATGTGTTCACAGATGGTGTTGGTAAAGAAGCCAGAAGCCATTACATTCATGCAATGTGCTAGTTTTTACTTCCACTGGCTGTTGTATAGGAGATGATGTGTACAGTAAATGCTCCTAGCACACATTGTACGATGACATAACTGGGACAGACACCGACTTAGCAGTACGATACATCAGTTTATTGACATCTTATCACTTACGTAAACGTCCTGTCCGTGTCCTGATATACAGCTTGCACACGCCACATTACTCAGACTCCAACATACCGGTTTCTCACAGTCACTGACCAGAGTTCGCACAGATGGATCTGGTTCTTCTCCCCGGGTTCATACAGACTGGCCTGGCTGGTCTTGGCTTCAATGAATGTCGTCGTCTGATCTTCCTCTCACGGCAATCATTCTCACGTTGTCTTTCTCTCGATCACTCTCCTGTCCTTTCACTCCGACAGTCAACACATACTACTCATACTAACTGGGGTCTGAACCTATACCCAGTGTTCGTTCCACGTGGCAACACGTGGTTGTTTTTGGGATTCACGTGGCGACCTGTGGTCGTTCTCCTTTACTTCCACGTGATAACTCGTGGTCGTCCCCTATTTTGAAAACCTCGTTTAATCCGACTATCTGACTTCTATCGGTATTATTGGTAACTTGGGGCTTTCCCCCAAACCTTCCCAATGAGGGTGAAAATATTAATTACAAGTCACTAATTTTAATACAGCGACACACCAGTATTGCTTGTGAAAAACTGCCAGATTCGCACGCCCAGAATCAACCGTCAGAGACGACCCATGCTCAAAACAGACCGGCATTATCAGAATTCTATCCACAAGAACAGAACTGGTCCAGCAGAAACTGCAGCGTCTTATGGATCCTTAGAAATAGAAAGACAGATGAGCTCACAAAGGCTACATACAGGAAACCCTATGCTCTCTTATCAAACTCATTGTTTTATCACTTCAAAGACACTTTTCAAACATTTAATGAAGTTGAAGTGAAGAGAAGGTCATACAAATTACAGACTATGGCCTGGTGTAAGGAGTTGGTAATGGCTGAGATACAGGGGAACAAATGCCATTATATCATTCTATTTGTTCGATTAAAGAATGTATACATCAATGCAAGGAACAGACTCCAGAACTTGGTCACAACAAGCAAGACTGACAGAAAGAGGTCAGAGGAAAGCAAACAGATAAATACCTTGATGGTTTGGCTATGTGAACGAGGTGGTGCAAAAGCAACACCCGATCCGTGATTCTGCTAAAAGTTTTGGATTGCCTGTGATGACGGAGTATGTATATTTTTTTTGGGGGGGGGGAGGGGGGGCAGGGCACACCATGTTGATTATTTGCGAGAGAGAGAGAGAGAGAGAGAGAGAGAGAGAGAGAGAGAGAGAGAGGGAGAGCGGGAGGACAGAGAGAGGGAGAGAGAGAGGGTGGAGAGAGGAGGGAGAGACACACAGAGAGGGGGGAGACAGAGAAAGATAGAGAGAGAGAGAGAGAGAGAGAGAGAGAGAGAGGGAGGAGAGAGATGGGGGAAGGGATGCTGTGCGATTTCTTTTCCTAAAAAAGAGGTGGCGATAACCTTCCACCCCCCCCCCCCCCCAAAAAAAAAAAATTATTGGGAAACATGTTTCTACATTGTCAGGGCTTACTTCCCCTTTAAGACGGATAAAAAATGGAGGGGGGTGGTGGGGAGAGAGAGAGAGAGGTGGAGGGGGAGGGAAGGGGGGGGGGGGGGGGTCAAGATAGTACATGGAATGTTGTTGGTTGTGATATCTAAGAATTAATAACATTTCCTATTCACTCTCGGCGCCCAATGAAGGATACAAAAAGAACTTTCTAAATATCTGTTTTAGGAGCAGGTCTCAGTGCCTGGGGTGGGAGGGGGGTGTGGGGGGGGGGGGGGTGTGTGGATAAACCAAAGCCTTCTAAAAAAGTTTATCTTAAAAGGTCACTTATTATTGGGGTTTTCAAGTACATCTGCATGAGAGAAGACAGGAACCAACATTGGGCATACAAAAAAAGCCAGGTCTGTAAAACGGATGTGCACGAATACCTTAAGTTCTGGAATAATCCAGAAGTGATAGAGGAGTCAGGGCTTTCTGTTGGAGTTTACAGCCGGTGAACGCTACAAAGAACAAAGTGACAGGTGTTAGGTTAGCACATCGTTGATGTTCGCTAAAATTATGAACAGACATATAAGACAAGACCGGCTCCAGATGACGGGAATTGCAGCTGACGTCACATAAGCGGGCTAACGATACGTATCGTTAGCTCGGTAGGTGGCGTAAACTGCATGGCCCGTCAGCTCTAGCCGGTCTAGGTTTGGACACAGAGATGAGAGAGCATTCATGAGTAAATTATTCGTAGATGGATGGATGACAGACAGACAGACAGACAGACAGACAGACAGACAGACAGACAGACAGACAGACAGACAGACAGACAGACAGACAGACAGACAGACAGACAGACAGACAGACAGACAGACAGACAGACAGACAGACAGACAGACAGACAGACAGACAGACAGACAGACAGACAGACAGACAGACAGACAGACAGACAGACAGACAGACAGACAGACATATACTGTAGGTGTATATAGTTTTCTTGAAATACTGTATGGTTAATAGTTAAATAAATATTTTATCATACACAATTTAGGATGAATATCTCTCATATTAATCTACAATGTGTGGGTTTTATGTATATATATATATATATATATATATATATATATATATATATATATATATATATATATATGCAGTATATTGACATTTATTCAGTTTGGCGGGATGAAAATTGTGGTTAATCTAAACTGGGTTATGCAGATGCTCCCAATAACGAGAAGAAAAAAGGTGAACCCCCGCAGACAGAGTGGGATGGGGGCAGGTGTTAGCAGTGCAGATGTTATCTGTGATGTCGTGTTTGTGTGAGAGAGATCGAGAGAGAGAGAGAGAGAGAGAGAGAGAGAGAGAGAGAGAGAGAGAGAGAGAGAGAGAGAGAGAGAGAGAGAGAGGGGAGGGAGGTGGATAGTACAAGCAGTGTCTTCCTCTTTATTATTACCATAGGGCTCATTGTCATCTCCTAGTCTTCACCTTTATCATTATCATTAAACTGTTTGCCACCTCCTCATCATCACACAATTATCATCTTCTACCGAATATTCGTTTCGTATTCGCTTCAGGGCCGCATAGTGGACCTAATAACTATTCGGTAGTCGGCCGAATACTCGCGGTCAGGCCGAATACGAATAGTGGTTACCTCACACCCGTTTCTGCATACACTGCGATAGACTGAAATAACTCTCTCATTAACACAATAGTTGCTGTTGTCTAAGACTGTTGTAGGGGGGAAACTGCGACCCGGTTGCGTGGTACAGCATCCAGTTTTAACATATGGCTGTGAATCCTGGACAATCGGTAGGCAGGCCAAACAATTTCTTGAGGCCTCAGAGATGTGGTTTTACAGAACATTGCTTAAAATACCTTAGACAGCACACACACAAAAAAGAGCAACCAAGAGGTTTTAAAAGAGGCAGGAGCCCTAAGACAACTTATCACAGACATCAGCAGGAGACAGTCATCATTTTTCAGCCATGTTATGAGAAGAGGGAAAATGGAACATGTGGTGACCACTGGAAATATCTGTGGAAGGATGGATAGAGGAAGACAAGAAGAAAAGATTCTTGACAGTTTTGTTGCATGGCATGGAGGCGTGTCAGCACACGAACTAATACATGCTGCAGGAGATCGCAGATTGTGGCAAGGCCCACGCCAGTCGACAAGGCACCTGATGATGACGATACACTACTCGTGTTCGCCTGCATAGTCGGTCCCGCTATTCGTATTCGGCCGAATAGTGAAAATCCCTATTCGGTTCAGCCCTACTTGAAAGGAAACATCAATATGTTTTTTTTTAATGTCGTTATCCATTACATGTAATAGTTTTTGTAATCATCGATATTATCATCTATAACGGCATTTTCACGACTGCCATCTTCTGCACAAGTATCAACATGCCCATCACTATGTGCATCACCATCACCACCGACATCACCATCGTCTTTGTCGCATTTATCATCTTTATAATTATCGTAGTCATGTTTTGTGTTTCAGCTACTCACTCTAAACATAGCCTAGACATCTCTGACTCACCATAGGGCTGAACATCATCATATAGCAGGTCCTTTGCCGAACGTCGCTCTCATCACAGTCTTCCTGAAAGAAACTCGGTCCCTAGCCAGTTCTCCAGCCTCAAGTACTTTCATACTCAAGGAGTCACTTATATCCTGTGCCCATCTTCGTGTCGGTCGGCCCCTGTCCCTCCTTCCTGGTACCATGCCTTCTGCTGTAATTTTTTCCAATCCGTCGTGGCGCTTGATATGACCAAAATATTTCAGCTGTTTATTAGGCAATCTTCCTTGATGTTCAGATCTTTTAAGATATCAATATTTCTCATCTTCTTTGTACAAGATATTCTGAGATCTTTCTATAGCATTTCAGCTGAGCACCCATTGGAAATCCTGATATGCGGTGATGGTGATCAATCAGTCAATCAGCATGTCCTTTACAGAACGTCGTCCGCTTCACGGCACGCCTAGAAGTCCTTCTGTCTCTAGACTATTCTCCAGCCCTGTGTGCTTTCATAGCCAATGCATCTTCACTGTCCTGTATCCCCATTTGCTGAGGTCGGCCTTTGCCTCGTTTTTCTAAAATTGCCCCCTCCATCACCGTTCTCTATAGACCACCATGTCGCTTGACATGTTCAAAATACTACAGCCTTTGGGAGAGAACGCTGTTTATGAGCCAGTTTTGCTTGATGTTCAGGTCATACTGGATTTCGACGTTTTTCTTCTTCTTGGTATAAGGTATTCTAAGAATATTTCACTTCAAAAGCTCTGATATTCTACTTCAAAGACTGGCATCCATAAGTTACCACAGGAAAGATGCGTGATCTCAAATTTTCATATTATGCAACATACACCGATAATGATATTATACAACATACACTGATAGTGATATTATGTAACATACACTGATAGTGATATTATGTCACATACACTGATAATGATATTATGCAACATACACTGATAGTGATATTATGTAACATACACTGATAATGATATTATGCAATATACACTGATAGTAATATTATGCAACATACACTGATAGTGATATTATGCAACATACACTGATAGTGATATTATGCAACATACACTGATAGTGATATTATGCAACATACACTGATAGTGATATTATGCAACCTACACTGATAGTGATATTATGCAACATACACTGATAGTGATATTATGTAACATACACTGATAGTGATATTATGTAACATACACTGATAGTGATATTATGCAACATACACTGATAGTGATATTATGCAGCATACACTGATAGTGATATTATGCAACATACACTGATAGTGATATTATGCAACATACACTGATAGTGATATTATGCAACATACACTGATAGTGATATTATGCAACACACACTGATAGTGATATTATGCAACATACACTGATAGTGATATTATGTAACATACACTGATAGTGATATTATACAACATACACTGATAGTGATATTATGTAACATACACTGATAGTGATATTATGTAACATACACTGATAGTGATATTATGTAACATACACTGATAGTGATATTATACAACATACACTGATAGTGATATTATGTAACATACACTGATAGTGATATTATGTAGCATACACTGATAGTGATATTATGCAACAAACACTGATAGTGATATTATGTAACATATACTGATAGTGATATTATGCAACACACACTGATAGTGATATTATGCAGCATACACTGATAGTGATATTATGTAACATACACTGATAGTGATATTATGCAACATACACTGATAGTGATATTATTTAACATACACTGATAGTGATATTATGTAACATACACTGATAGTGATATTATGCAACATACACTGATAGTGATATTATGCAACATACACTGATAGTGATATTATGCAACATACACTGATAGTGATATTATGCAACATACACTGATAGTGATATTATGCAACATACACTGATAGTGATATTATGCAACATACACTGATAGTGATATTATGCAACATACACTGATAGTGATATTATGCAACATACACTGATAGTGATATTATGTAACATACACTGATAGTGATATTATGTAACATACACTGATAGTGATATTATGCAACATACACTGATAGTGATATTATGCAGCATACACTGATAGTGATATTATGCAACATACACTGATAGTGATATTATGCAACATACACTGATAGTGATATTATGCAACATACACTGATAGTGATATTATGTAACATACACTGATAGTGATATTATGCAACATACACTGATAGTGATATTATGCAACATACACTGAAAGTGATGTTATGTAACATACACTGATAGTGATATTATGTAACATACACTGATAGTGATATTATGTTACATACACTGATAGTGATATTATGCAACATACACTGATAGTGATATTATGCAACATACACTGATAGTGATATTATGCAACATACACTGAAAGTGATGTTATGTAACATACACTGATAGTGATATTATGTAACATACACTGATAGTGATATTATGTAACATACACTGATAGTGATATTATGCAACATACACTGATAGTGATATTATGCAACATACACTGATAGTGATATTATGCAACATACACTGATAGTGATATTATGCAACATACACTGATAGTGATATTATGCAACATACACTGATAGTGATATTATGTAACATACACTGATAGTGATATTATGTAACATACACTGATAGTGATATTATGCAACATACACTGATAGTGATTATTACACTGTGATATTATGCAACATACACTGATAGTGATATTATGCAACATACACCAATAGTGATATTATGCAACATACACTGATAGTGATATTATGTAACATACACTGATAGTGATATTATGCAACATACACTGATAGTGATATTATGCAACATACACCAATAGTGATATTATGCAACATACACTGATAGTGATATTATGCAACATACACTGATAGTGATATTATGCAACATACACCAATAGTGATATTATGCAACATACACCAATAGTGATATTATGCAACATACACTGATAGTGATATTATGTAACATACACTGATAGTGATATTATGCAACATACACTGATAGTGATATTATGCAACATACACTGATAGTGATATTATGCAACATACACTGATAGTGATATTATGCAACATACACTGATAGTGATATTATGCAACATACACTGATAGTGATATTATGCAACATACACTGATAGTGATATTATGCAACATACACTGATAGTGATATTATGCAACATACACTGATAGTGATATTATGCAACATACACTGATAGTGATATTTTGCAGCATACACTGATAGTGATATTATGTAACATACACTGATAATGATATTATGCAACATACACTGATAGTGATATTATGTAACATACACTGATAGTGATATTATACAACATACACTGATAGTGATATTATGTAACATACACTGATAGTGATATTATGTAACATACACTGATAGTGATATTATGCAACATACACCGATAGTGATATTATTCAACATACACTGATAGTGATATTATGTAACATACACTGATAGTGATATTATGTAACATACACTGATAGTGATATTATGTAACATACACCGATAATGATATTATGTAACACACACTGATAGTGATATTATGTAACATACACTGATAGTGATATTATGTAACATACACTGATAGTGATATTATGTAACACACACTGATAGTGATATTATGTAACACACACTAATAATGATATTATGTAACACACACTGATAGTGATATTATGTAACACACACTGATAGTGATATTATGTAACACACACTGATAGTGATATTATGTAACATACACTGATAGTGATATTATGTAACATACACTGATAGTGATATTATACAACACACACTGATAGTGATATTATACAACATACACTGATAGTGATATTATGTAACATACACTGATAGTGATATTATGTAACATACACTGATAGTGATATTATGTAACATACACTGATAGTGATATTATACAACATACACTGATAATGATATTATACAACATACACTGATAGTGATATTATGTAACATACACTGATAGTGATATTATGTAACACACACTGATAATGATATTATGTAACACACACTGATAATGATATTATACAACATACACTGATAGTGATATTATGTAACATACACTGATAATGATATTATGCAACATACACTGATAGTGATATTATGTAACATACACTGATAGTGATATTATACAACATACACTGATAGTGATATTATGTAACATACACTGATAGTGATATTATGTAACATACACTGATAGTGATATTATGCAACATACACTGATAGTGATATTATGCAGCATACACTGATAGTGATATTATACAACATACACTGATAGTGATATTATGTAACATACACTGATAGTGATATTATGCAACATACACTGATAGTGATATTATGTAACATACACTGATAGTGATATTGTGCAACATACACTGATAGTGATATTATGCAACATACACTGATAGTGATATTATGCAACATACACTGATAGTGATATTATGCAACATACACTGATAGTGATATTGTGCAACATACACTGATAGTGATATTATGCAACATACACTGATAGTGATATTATGCAACATACACTGATAGTGATATTATGCAACATACACTGATAGTGATATTATGCAACATACACTGATAGTGATATTATGCAACATACACTGATAGTGATATTATGCAACATACACTGATATTATGCAACATACACTGATAGTGATATTATGCAACATAGACTGATAGTGATATTATGTAACATAGACTGATAGTGATATTATGCAACATAGACTGATAGTGATATTATGCAACATACACTGATAGTGATATTATGCAACATACACTGATAGTGATATTATGCAACATACACTGATAGTGATATTATGCAACATAGACTGATAGTGATATTATGCATCATAGACTGATAGTGATATTATGTAACATAGACTGATAGTGATATTATGCAACATAGACTGATAGTGATATTATGCAACATACACTGATAGTGATATTATGCAACATACACTGATAGTGATATTATGCAACATACACTGATAGTGATATTATGCAACATAGACTGATAGTGATATTATGCAACATAGACTGATAGTGATATTATGTAACATAGACTGATAGTGATATTATGCAACATAGACTGATAGTGATATTATGCAACATACACTGACAGAACTATGCAGTCATCGCCCCCTCTGGCCTTGACAGAGATTGTGAAATATCTACGTTGCTGAAAGACACCACACTTCTACGCGCCCAACCCAGAACGGTCACGTTTGCGGTGCACGTGCAACACTCGTTAGGCACCAAAGTTAAAGGTCAGTTTGTCATGACCTACAAGCAAGGTGCAGCTAATGCTGCTCAGAATTGTGAAAAGCAGTCCCAGAAATATATTTCAGTGGCACTCATCTCGAAGATGGACACAGGATATAAGTGATCTCGAAGATGGACACAGGATATAAGTGATCTCGAAGATGGACACAGGATATAAGTGATCTCGAAGATGGACACAGGATATAAGTGATCTCGAAGATGGACACAGGATATAAGTGATCTCGAAGATGGACACAGGATATAAGTGATCTCGAAGATGGACACAGGATATAAGTGACTCTTGGAATTTAAAAGTACAAGAGGCGAGAAAGCTGGCGAGAGACTGTTTTTTTCTCCCTCAGACAGACCGTGATGAGAACGATGTTATGCAAAGGACCTGCTACACAATGATGGTGTAGCTAATTTTTCCTATCACGCCAAGATGACATTAAGCAGACCGCCATACAGACTGGCTGGTTCCGCACCACTGGGTGGTGAAATGATGAAAGACACACTAGATGTAGTTAGGACTCTTTAAGAACAAGTTAATAGTGTGGATGTACGAAAAGATTCATTACGGTCTGGAAATAATGGCACAGCTAGGAGTAACCACGGGATCTGGTCGAAAATCTACACTAAGAGGAAAGGCAAGACGGACATTTAAACTGCTGCTGGTGCGATCGATACTTGAACTCTTCTCTGGCTGCTAGAAATGAGATCGGGGCGTTTTCTTTACAAGCAATCGGTGTGTGATTAACTGAATCCATCACCCAACAAGGGCGGAATACAAACATAGGACAGATAAAGTAAAGACTTTAGGCGTAATGGGCATATAGGACTAAACCTATATTATAACGACCAATTGGCAATCGGTGGGTGATGTGGTCAAAATCACATAGGCCACCTTTACTTTCCAGGACTGTGCCTGATACTCTTATAAGACTGGGTCGACCAGGGAGCCAAATTTGTTCTTGTAAAAGTCCAGTACTGTCAGGACCAGAACCCAAGACTTTCGGATCCGAATGCTATGGTCTAGCCACTACATCACGGCACAGGTACCCTTTATTTATGGCGCATTAGTTCGTGGAAAGCAGTTATAGCTCTTGGATTTCTATGCTTCATGCTATGTAATATAAAACTGTCCAGCTAAAAGGCTTGAGAATCGCTGGTTTTTCTTAATGTTCGCACTCTTCAAGGTTACATGAACAGCACGTCAACTGTAGAGCTGTCAGAAGATTTGTTCATTTACCAGTAAACTTGCAGAGACTACAGTCGGATACTACACCGTTGAAGCACTATGTCTGAACAACTTAACGGGAAAGTTGCCGTTGTTACTGGCTCCAGTTCTGGTTTAGGAGAAGCAGTTGCTGTTTTATTCGCGTCTCGGGGCGCGAAAGTGACTCTCTGTGGTCGGAATGAGGAAAGACTTAGATCCGTGTTAGAGAAGGTTGTGAAGGCCAGTGGAGGACACGAAGACCGGTTTCTGACTGTTAAAGGGGACTTAAATGATAAGAACGTTCGTAAGGAGATCGTTGAGAAAACTGTGGAGAAGTTTGGACGTTTGGATATTCTTGTACCAAACGCTGGTGTTATTCATCCTAACCAATCAATTTCAACCGCTACAGAAGAAATTTACGATGATATCATGGACACGAACTTGAAGTCTGTGTTTTTTCTCATTCAAGAAGCGGTACCCTATCTGGAGAAGACCAAGGGGACCATAATTAATGTGTCTTCAGCCAGTACAAATATGGCTATTCCTTCGCTAGCCGTTTCCTTGCTTTCAAAAGTAGCACTTGATCATCTAACAAAATGCTTGGCTGTAGATTTGGGTGCAAAGGGCATCCGTGTGAATTCAGTGAATCCTGGATTTTTTCCAACACGGGCCTTGCGAAATATGGGAGATGACCTGGAGAAAGCTGTTAGTTCTGTTCAAGCATTAGAGAAGGATAAAGCTGTGCTTCGTGGAAGGGTCGGAACTGTCAAGGACTTTGCAGAAGCCGTGCTGTTTTTAGCTTCTGGTGCCGCTGGATTTATTAACGGCGAACTCCTAAAAGTTGATGGCGGTCGGAGTTATGGCGCGCTGTTTACGCTAACAGACACCGAAAAGTAACATGAGCTTCAACAGTTTTGATTATAGTTTGCATTTTGTGTCATCAGGTTTTATTGATTTATTTTTACAAACAATAGCACCATTTCATATTTTGCATACTATTTTTGAAAGGTTTTGAAAGGGACATAACAAACGTGTAAATATATATTTTAATCTTAGCCAAGGCCCGACTCGCTAGCGTGGTTGGCTAAACCTGACTTCGCGACACAGGGTGATGAAATCCTTATTGTCCGGGTTCACTCCCCGGAATAGCCAGAAAAGCTAAATTTTTCCCAGATTTACGGTATTTATCATGGAATCAAGGCTGAAGGGTTCTAGCCAAGCACCCATGCTGTCACCAAGTGGAAGCAAATAGCAGCAATGCAGATAGGTGAATAAATCAACCAATAAGAATTTTGTTGGAAAAAAAGTCACTGTCAAAGACAACGATCAAATACTTTAAAATGGCGGCTGCAGAAAGGAACTCGAAGAATACAACACAAACACTTTTTCGCCAGATGTCTCCCGATAATAAGGCCTCCTTGTCGGAAAATAAACGAAAACAAACTACACAATAAAAAAGAACAGCCAATACCCACCTCCTTGGAAACCAACACATACATTTTACAAGAATTCAATAGACAAGAAGAAGCACCATCAGAGAAACGTCTTTGACAAGAAAATCTCACTGAACAAGAAAGCTAATCAGAACAAGAACTGTACAAATTTAAGCAAAAGCTCAGATCAGCTTAAATGCTTTAACGCGTTGGAATTATTTTGATTTTTCAACAGAGCTCAGACTTAAGCTACTCATTTGATCCTCCAGTCTCTGTTGTTACTTAGCATTTTCTAATTGTCAGCAGGGCCGGATTAACATGAGCACATTAAGCACGTGTTTAAGGAATCACAAAGCGAGGGGACACCACAGACATTTTCAGTAGCCTTTGAGCTAAGCGTTAATAGACTCAGTTAAGTATTTTAAAAAACAATCATTTCATAACGACTGTGTAAACTAATAACTTTTTTGCAGCCTGAAACGCAATTTTTAAAAATTATTTATCATGTTTATACCTCGTTGTGCTGTCCTAGTAGGGTTAAACATCCCTCATTCAACAAGGTAAACAGGCAGACTGTATGCCTTATCTGTTAAATATAGAACAGATGTGTTACATAATATTAGGGCGATGATCTGATCAAAGACTCTGCACACACACACACACATAAACACACGCACGCATGCACACATACACAAGTGGAAGTATTTTAAAAAAGTAGACATTATTATCTATCTTACTGTAAGTTGCTTTTAATTTCGATAATTCAATTTTAATAATGGTATATTGTTGTTTATATTTTGAACTACAAATATATGTGGGAGCAGCAGTGCCATCTTTACACACTGCCCCCCTGGGCACTCTCCGGAGGCCTAATACTAATCTGTGTATGTCGTGCAACCGTTCTTCTTTAATTCCTGGAAGTGGTTATCGTACGCTCTGTTGAACACTGATTTGTTCAGGGGCCCATAATGCTGTTAAGATGGCTCTGGAGTGGATGTGGGCAAAATCTGTTACCTGCTTAGGGCATCCCGTGGTCATGAGCCGGACCTATTTGTAAGTAACGGTAAAGAAAGGGTATCTTTATATATCAGTTTCGTATCTGGATACAAGATTTGACTCGTTTTTCATAGACCAATTGAGAGAAACAGCGTTTTGAAGATCCAATGCATACAACCTTCACTATAAAGACGGCACCTGACTGAATACTGATGATGCCGAATGTCGTTCCCTACAGGCGTAGAGACGCCGACACTTTTAAACTCCCTCGGTTCAACTTACTAGCTACAGTCTGTGTTGTACGTAGTATTTCTAGACATCAGCTGAGTTAAGTAGAGTTGAGTTGAGTTGAGTCAAGAAAATGACATCACAGCACTTGGATCATACCCATGCTTGCTCTGTCCCCATCTTCAGCATCTAGCGCACAGTTCCAATTAGATAGATATCAGCTGGACTTCAGTCACTCCTGTTTACGTCATCTGTGCATTTGTTGGCTGTTTGTAGAGTTATTAGGCAATTTTATCTTTAGTGCTTTGCCTTTCGACCTTCAACGTTCATCACATTGTCTAAATTGAAGCAAACTCACCGATGTCAATTTTCATTAACATAAGTGATATTGTTTTTATTACCCAGTGCATGAAAAGTATTTGTATATGTTTTAAAAAAGCTTGTGTTAACTTGTGTATTGTTTATAATCAGTCTTAATCCAATTGTCAAACCAATAAACTATTATTCAAAAGTACTTTGTTTACTCATTTTCCGACAGTCATGTGTTTCTCTTGTTATTCCCCCCCCCCTCCCCCCACCCCCGGCTTTGCATCACAAGGGAAACAAACAAGCTGCCATGTTAAGGCAGTACGCTCGTCGAGTGAGTTAACCATAGAGTTCTCGGGTGGGTGACAAGGCCCCATTGTGGGGAGAAATAAGGGTGGACCCACTGCCTTCTAAAAAGCGACTTATTGGGCGTATTTCTTTCAAAGTCGGAGTGCATTTGTCTGAGAGGAGAGAAACCACCAGTATTGTGTGTGTGCGCTAACACGAACGCGTGCGCGCACACACACACACAAGCGCGCGAATATTCATGCAAGTTATGAAACGGAAGTTGAAATCCAAAACTGAACCAACAACCAGAACTGTCCATCGGGAAAAAAAAAACAGCCAGTGAACGAGAAAATGACAAAAAAAAAATGAACAAGCTGTCTTATGCTTCTTCTTCTTTTCGTTCGTCTGAGTGACGTAACTGCGATGTTCCTGTTTACAGCGAACAGCGATATTTGCGTCTTTCGGCCGGCACATGACCAGGTTAACAACCCCTGATGAACAAGCTGGGAGATGCAGAACCCGGGACAGTGAACGAAAATCTAGAAAATTATTCATCATCATCATCATCTTCAGGTGCCTTGCCGACTGGCGTCGGCGATCATGCCTCTCCATAATTTGCGATCTCCTGCAGCATGTATCAGTTCGTGTGCCGACACACCTCCATGCCATGCAACAAGACTGTCAAGCATCTTCTCTCGTTGTCTTCCTACCATAAATAAGTGGTGTAGCGGCTAGACCCTAGCATGCGGATCAGAAGTTCGTGGTTTCTGATCCTGACGGTTTTTTCACTTTTTTCAAACAAAAAGTTGTCTGCCAGGTCGACCTCAGTCTTAAAAGAGTACCAGGTACAGTCCTGGAAAGTGTTTATGGCCCGGCTGTATTCAGGGCCCCCGGCAAAAGTCAGGGTGGAGCTTCAAAATAACAAAATTTGCATCCCACGAGGAGAATACAATGAACGTGATGTGAGATTTTGAAGAAATGCGGCGGAAAGACAAGAAGAGACAGCCGCCAGGGAAGGACTAAGAAAAATAGTAAGTACAGTACCAGTGAATGATTTCATATCTTTTCAAAGGATCAAATGGCTTGTTCAGCTGGTCAGAATGGAACAAAATCAACCAGAGCGTACTATATGACAACAGCAGGCTACATGAAAAGAGGCCGACCAGGAAAGTATGGGTGGAGGGAGTAAACGAGACACTAGAGAAACGGAATATGACATTAAAACAAGCTACGCAACTAACAAAAGACAGGAAACAACATGTAACGTCTTGCTGAGATGCATTTGCGGCATAAATAGTAGGACAAAAAACGAAGATTTCATGTTATTTCAAACAAATTATGATACATTTTGCCCTTTTGGTTACAGTAATCAAAAAAAAAAAAATTAGCATGTTTATGCGCAATTAAACAATGTTCTTTGGTCATGTGATGAGATGGGGGAGGGGAGGCTCTAGAGAATATTGTGACGACTGGGAAGATAGTGGTGGAAGAGGGAGAGGCAGACCAAGAGAGAAGATGACAGACGGACTGTGACGGTGACATGGAGGGATATCATCGGTGAAACTGAACCAGAGGACAAGCAACAGAGATCTGTTGATATGCATGAATGCCTACGCCGGTCGGCAGGGCAGGTGATAATGATGATGATGATGATGAATTAAACCAGATTAAAACTTCTTACTTTCACCTAATACAGCCTATGACTCCGACTCTACATACTAGACAAACGTATGTGCTTTCCTAACTTATACACATGTATTTTAGTGTGTGTCCTTGGAAAAGGCAAGATAAACTACAGTGCTAACGAACTTTCTGTATCACGCTAGCCAGCGGGTTCACAGTGACCGTGCCAAAATAATTTGTTATACAAAGGTTCTGAAAATCTGAGCAGCAGTATATCCCTAACATATGCATAAATACCAACTAAAAAAAAAAAAAAAAAAAGGAAATGAGAGGGACGCTTTACAAAAAAAAAAAAAATAAAATATTAAATGTAAGGGAAACCAGATTTCTTTAGCATGCTTTGACAAAACCTACAAAGGTAGCCCCCAAAATAAAATGCATACATAGTAATCGTCCACCAGTAAAATTCACAACATTGTTTATAAAGGATACGTGTTGAAAAACGTCATCATTACGTGACATATTTAGCCACATTTAGATCAAATTAGGGTTGCTATGTAATAAAAAGAAGAACTCCACACAGGAGCATGCACAACAGGGGTCCTCCGATCATCAGTAGAGAGATCCTTCGTTGCCGATTGTTTCGGCCCATTACTTCAGTAGAAATCTCGGAATGGAGCCCAACCTGGGTCATGAAGCGAGGTCTCGATCTTCCCCTGTTGCACTTTATCGGACTCGATGGGGTCAAGACGATATGATCACTTTGCAACCTATGCTGTGAGATTTGGTGTTATATTGTTGCTGCCATAGCAAATTAGATCAGTCGACTACTTTCATGACCAGAGGGACATGCTTATGGTTGGTTATCGGACATTTGTTGGACTTTGGCATTTCCCAGAGAGACATCGGCAGACATTTATCGGACACTTTGGCTTTTAAGGAATAAAAAGTTATTTTCCACTAGGAACTCGGACCAGTCTACTGAGGCCCATCTCCCACGAAGTTCCGTTGCGTCCAGAGCCAGCTCAAAGCTCTTTCAGCAGCTTCGCCCAGTTGTTTTAGGGACTGTTTACGCTCGTTTCCTTGCAAGCCCATTGTAAGTGAAAGTGGAAATAAGACCTCTCGTGCGTACGCTTCGTCTCTCCTCCGACCAGCCACGAGCTCATCGTATTTTTCGAGCTTATACATGTGATTTTCTTGCATCCGCGACTCGTACGGCACGGTCAGTTCTATCAAAATGAGCTGGCGTTTTTCTGTAGAGTGCAGAACTATGTCTGCCCTTAGGCGTGTTGTAGGACGTTTATAAAAAGATGCGTAAACAGCGTGACGTCAGCATTAAAACGTCACCAGTCGCAGTCAAGAAAACATTGCTACAGTAATGCATTCAAAGACGGCAAACATCGTACAGGCAGATACATTTCACTGCTGGGCGTTTAATGTGTTAACACTGCAAGTCACAAACCAAGAAACTCTAGACAGTGTGATAACCAAGAGAAGATGGAAATGGTTTGGCCACGTTATGAGAATTAATCCTGATATACCTGCCAAAACAGCTCTCACATGGATGCCTAAAGAAAAGAGAAAAAAAGGGGCGCCCAAAAACAACATGGAGACGAACGATGGAAAGTGACCTGAGTGCGGCCACTCTGACATGGAAAACTGAACTGAAGGTTGCACAGGACAGGAAAGCATGGAAAGTCCTCTCTGAATCCTCATGTGCCACTTGGCATAACGAGTACTGACTGACTGTGTATGTGGGTGAGAGATAGATAGTGAGAGAGAGAGGGAGGAGAGAGAGAGAGAGAGAGAGAGAGAGAGAGAGAGAGAGTGGCTAACTCTGTATAAAGATACAAGAACATATTACGAGTTGGGCGGGGTCCACAGAAACAAATACCACACGTTGTTTGCGACTCAAAGAGCTAGTTGTGCATTTATAATAACTGTGATTTCCGAATTATGCAGTTTTTACTTTCATTGCTCCACATCATGTAATATAATTGTTCACAAGCTAAGTGGTTTAGGAATCGTTTGTTTTACGTGTCTTTATCAGCGCAGTCTTCAAGTGAACATAAACAGCTCGTTAACAGTATTAAATGCGTCGGCAGATTTACTATTTGTTCAGTTCACTTGCGGAAATTACACAGTTTGAACATTCCACTGTTGAAGCACTATGGCTGAACAACTTAACGGTAAAGTTGCCGTTGTTACTGGCTCCAGTTCTGGTTTAGGAGAAGCAGTCGCTGTTTTGTTCGCGTCTCAGGGTGCGAAAGTGACTCTCTGTGGTCGGAATGAGGAAAGACTTAGATCCGTGTTAGAGAAGGTTGTGAAGGCCAGTGGAGGACACGAAGACCGGTTTCTGACTGTACAAGGGGACTTGAATGATAAGAACGTTCGTAAGGAGATCGTTGAGAAAACTGTGGAGAAGTTTGGACGTTTGGATATTCTTGTACCCAGCGCTGGTGTTATTCATCGTAATCAATCAATTTCAACAGCCTCGGAAGAAATTTACGATGATATCATGGACACGAACTTGAAGTCTGTGTTTTTTCTCATTCAAGAAGCCGTACCCTATCTGGAAAAGACCAAGGGGACCATAATCAATGTATCTTCAGCCACTACACATATGGCTATTCCAGCGGTCACCGTATCCTTGCTATCAAAAGTTGCGCTTGATCATCTGACGAAGTGCTTGGCCGTTGATCTGGGTGCGAAAGGCATCCGTGTTAATTCAGTCAATCCTGGATTTTTCCCGACTCGGATCATGCGATATTTCGGAGACGACGTGGAGAAAATTAATAGCTCTGTTATTGCATTTGAAGAAGACAAAGCTGTGCTTCGTGGAAGAGTCGGAACTGTTGAGGACTTTGCACAAGCAGCGCTGTTTTTAGCTTCTGACGCCGCTGGATTCATTACTGGTGAACTCCTCAAAGTCGATGGCGGTCGGAGTTATGGCGGGCAGTTTGCGCTACAGGCCATTGAAATGTAACATGAGTTACAAAAGTTATGAATACAGTTTTCAATGTGTGTCTTATGCTTCAGTTAAAATATATTTACAAACAATAGCACCATGTATTTTTAGGAAAATTTAACCACAAATATATCGCAAGTATTTAAAAAAAAAAGAGAGAGACCTTATAGAAGTGTAAAATACTTAATGTTTATCTATGCTACAGTTAGCTATTAACATCATTACTATTTAACGTGTTTTATCTGTGTTCACTGGTCATCATCATTAAGTGCCTTCCCAACAGGCGTAGATCTTGGTCTTTGGTGTTCTGAATTAATTCTACTGATAATATTCCTCCATGCCACTGTCTTAAGCCATCATCATCATTTCTCTTGGTCTGCCTCTTCCTTTTCTACCAGTTATTTTTTTTTTCTGTTTTCAAAGTACTATCCTGTATTCCTTTTCTTGTTACATGACCAAAGAACTGCGTCTCCTTCTCATTGTTTTATATATTGTTCTACTTGCTCTAAGCATTTAGTAACGCTTTTCTTCCTTGCGCAGTCATTAACCAGTTCAGAGCATTTTATGACTATATTAAAAAACCATTCAGAAGAATTGTTTTAAACC